>JAIFKI010000006.1:32695532-33153032 GCA_025389145.1 Misgurnus mizolepis | reverse complement strand
CTTGATATGTCGTAATTGCTCTGTGCTGAAGGAGAAAACCAGATTTTTTGGTCACGTAAAATGACATTTTAAGTCCAATATGCAAATGTTAATATTAAAGGCGGAGTGCACATTGATTGAAAAACACTTTGGAAAAGGGAGTCGGGCTGACTACCACAACACACTTGTAGCCAATCAGCAGCAAGGGGCGTGTCTACTAACCGACATCCTTGCCGTGGTTGCGTGGGTGTGGGACGGGTCTATCAAAAGAAGGTCTAGATTCTATTGGGGTAGGGGGGTGATTGTTAGGTGATTTCAAATATCAACATTGGCTTTCAAACATTGTGCACTCTGCCTTTAATCCATACTGTACTGTAGGAAAAAGACACAACCACTTCTCAGATCCACTTCATATCCACATGCAGTGTTTAGATAGTCTAAAAGTAAACACACACAGGCACTTACAAACACATCAACACTAAATTAGAAATTGCAGAAGTCTGATTCATCCTATGGGATGAACTAGAAGCCCAGGTGTTCATGAGACTTAGCAGTGAATAAATTCTGCATGAGGTAGAAGGCTCAGAGAGGGCTCAGATGGGTTTCGGTGCAAGACTAAAGAGGGCTCCAGCTGGTCACTTGCTTTTTCATTTTTGCATTTGCCAGATGCTTTTATCCAAAGCAACTTACAGTGCATTCCAGCTTTTTTGGAGTATGTGTTATTATACAAATGCTATACTGTACCTTGTGAGCTATAGACAAATAGATTATGTCAACATAAAGCCACTAAGTTCTTTCAAGTATGATGAGAGTTTAGTGCTCAGGGTTAAACCTTACAACCTTAACTCATCCATAAATCAGATAAAACCGTTCTGTTTCTACAGTCTGATTCATTACTATAATAGATATATATACACTGATTTGTATCATCAGACTGGTTGAATTCTATATTAACCTTCGGATACTCAAGCATTGATTATCAATTTTCTTCTATTGACTCCCATTAAAAGCAATTTAATGCATAAATACAAAATTGCAGAAATTGCAATTAGATTTTCTTAAGACCCCTTTCCAATACCATTAAACGATAAAGTGCTTATTTGTACCCATACAGCAGTTAAAAAAAAAATTATAGCTTTTTCCATAATGCAGAATCCGGACACTTCAGCTGGATCTCAGGTCTCAGCCTCCATACTAAAACCAAGTACTATTTAATTGCTTGAAATAACCATTGCAATTTTGGTTAATGGAGGAACAGATGATTATTTTTATAGATTTACCTGACAATTCAGACTATTCTAGAGTTAACCAGTGGTGAAAGCAGCTAATATTCACTCTGGGGGACATATTTTATATTTCTCAGTCATAGATCAAAAACTATATTTATGAATGCAATTTGTAGACTTTGGTGTCTACAACATGAATAATAGATGGAAATTTTACTCCATTGAAATACACAAACCATGAAATTATGAGCTTACACTAATAATAATTATAATAATTATTTAGTCCCTATTTACATTTCTCATCCAGTTCAAATCAACAATCAACAAAATTATAGACAAGGAGTAAGGAGACAGACAATGTTTACACAAGAAGAGTCTAGTGTTTGAATATATGTGTGTTACCTGTTATAGAGAAGAATATCAGGTGTCCAGATCTGATTTGAAGGGAAACGCAGGGTCTGTACACCAGGATAGTTATCAGGGTTCCAGCTCAAATAGACATCTGTCCAGTACTGCAAAACACACACATGGCACTATTATTGTACACAACAACATCGCACACACGCAGCCAGTCAATACAAAACCACAGCTGGGGTCCACATGTGTACGTTTACCACTGGGAATTTACCAAAGGATACACATACAGCATCACACAACAAAGCCACATATGTCGAAACTCTAAGTTGCATACAGTATGAAACTAAATGTGGAATGTTGCAAGGCAATAAATAAAATAGTTCAGTGTGTGTCAGTCTGTATATTAGTGTGTGTTGATGCATTACTTTTTTTATGCATAAACTCCACCTGATTCCTCTTCAGGGGTTTAGATGGCTAGATAGCTCTGGGCTTTGCAGTGCCAAAGGAACTTTAGTTCTGTAATTGTTTTTGTGCGTCGTTCTTTGGGTTAGACTTGCTGTGAAAACCCAACTAAAGTCATTTTTTTGTGATTTACTGCTTTCTTTATAAAATCATCCTGTATATAATGTAGTGATGTCAATGATTGAAATCAGTTTAATATCATTAGATATGAGACTTTAGCCTGGATTTAACCTACAGGGTCACATTTATTT
Organism: Misgurnus mizolepis; assembly: GCA_025389145.1. NCBI lineage: Eukaryota > Metazoa > Chordata > Actinopteri > Cypriniformes > Cobitidae > Misgurnus > Misgurnus mizolepis. The sequence goes on along the minus strand of JAIFKI010000006.1, from coordinate 33,150,757 downwards.
TACAGAAAATTGTAGTGCTATGCACTGTTGTTGTATCCACCTTATTTTTGACTTAAATGTGGGTGCCGCCATCTTTGAACTCCTTTGTGTAAGACTTTCGGATGAGTGTGTCGTTTTGACTGGCTTTTTAATGTTTACTATGAAATCCAGGAAAAACGGCATCATTTAAAATATTTATTCTGCTACTATATATTATTACAAAATAATAGTTCGTAATATGTTTGTGTTTACTTTTGTTATGTTTTGAAAGATTTTTTACAATAATTTCATATGCTCATGTCTTGTCTACTGCATAATATTCAAACGAAAACAATACTGAATACATGTAATAGTTTAATATGTTATTTATGGTTTGTTGAAATAACTTACAATGTGTTGACTGTCGGACCGCATGAAGTTTGATGTGTCGCCATAAAAACTCAAACAGGTGGATTAAAAAATGCAGTTTAAAAAAAAACTCATACCAGTTGTGACATATTAAACGATCGTCTGAAAAGGTTAAAAACACAAAGGGCCCTATTTTAACGATCTGAAACGCAAGTGCGAAGCGCAATGCGCAAGTGACTTTGTGGGCGGATCTTGGGCGCTGTTGCTATTTTCCCGGCGGGAGAAATAACTCTTGCGCCAGGCGCAAATCAATAAGGGGTTGGTCTGAAGTAGGTTCATTATTCATAGGTGTGGATTGGGCGTAACGTCAAATAAACCAATCAGAACGCTATCCAACATTCCTTTTAAACCCAAGGGCGCAAGTTCCATGGCGGGTTGCTATTATTATGACGGATTTACCAGGCGCACGCCAGGAGCGGTTCACAGCCGAGGAGACCGACGTTCTTGTAAGAGCAGTCAAAGACAGAGAAGTTGTTTTGTATGGGGATAGGAGAAATCGCCCAAATCAGCGTAGGTTAAACAGGCGTGAGAGGAAATAGCCACATTCTCATCAGCTGGCATCCCCATCGTTGCGCCGCAAGCGCTACAATGATGTCAGGAGATGGGGGAATCCCAAGCTTGCCAGCATAAATCGGGCATGCCGTGTAACGGGAGGGGGATCTGCCTCAGGACCTGACACCAGCAGAGGACATCGCTGTGTCCACCCTCACCGCTGAAAGGGTTTGGGGACTTTGAAATCGGACCCAAGAAACGCAAGCAAGGTCCAACCCCAAAGTACACTAACAAATCAAGTTCATATACATTAAGGTTTCTTATGAAAACATTTTAATTATTATTTTCATAAAATAAACATATTACAGCCACACGACAAACTTATGAAAATATTTTAATCGTTATTTGCATGAGAATTTTTTAACGCAGCCACACAATAAATAAAAACTATCACAATGCTCACCACAATGATTTCCCTTATCTCATGTTTTAATATTTTTCATTGTAACAATTTATGATTTGCAAAAATAACTGTTGCATCTGTTCAGATTAGATAAGCAAAGTGTGTGCGCGTCGTGCACGCTATACATTATGGTCAAGCATGCGCCCTTAAAATAGCATAATGAACCACGCGCAACGCGCCACTGACTTTAGACTAGTTTTTTTTGGTCAGTGGCGCAATTGTTTTTTGAAACTACAAAATAGCATCAGGGATGGTTTGCGCCGCAACACGCCTCCTTTGTTCCGCTGAACCGCCCAGGGAGCGCAAGTTCATTCCCTAGTTTGCCGACGTGCGTCTGTGGTGGGAAAAACCCGCTGTGCGCCGGTGCAAAATACGAATGATACATGCGTCACTGACAAAGTCAATTGCGCTGGGTGCAAGATAGGGCCCAAAGTCTTTGTATATTCTATGTACAAACACTTGACTGACTTTCCCATTGTTAAGATACTGGTATTATATCAGGCAACTTCTTAGTTTCATCCTCACCAAGGTTCATACATGGCAGGTGTAGTAAAAATTTACCATAACTGTTTAAATCATGTTTTATGTGTGCTCCCACAACACTGTTTTCTACCGGTTGGCTATTTAAACGGACGTCTCGCACAAAGAAGTGAAATACGTCACATCACTTACTTCCACATTTGAAAATAAGGTGGATAAACTGTTATTAAGGATGCAAAAATTTTCAATTACGATAAACCCTATATAATCTTCAATGTCAATGTCTTTACATCCAATTGCTGCTTGTCGGTGACATAATAAAGAAAGGGGAATCTGTGTCACACATCTTTCAAATATGCACTGAAAGACATACTTGAAGTTTTCACTAATTTTTCATGTCAAATAGAAGCACAGGAGATAAACAAATGCTAGACCCTCACACACCTGTATCTCTCTCTTTGTCTCGATTGATTGAAATATTCATGTTTTTGATTAGAATGACACATTGGTTTAAAGTGTTTTGCTACATTTACATTTAGAGGCTGTTTACACCTGCACTGAAAAAAATAAAAAGTTGACTTAACTTAAATTTTCAAGCCAACCTGCTGCACAACTTTTTTAAGTTTACTCAACTCTTGGATGATGTAGTTCACATAACTGAATTTACTGAGTAATGTCAACTTAAACCAACTTAAACTGATCAGGCAATAAGTAAATTTCTGTGTTTACCCAACTAGTGACTAGTGAGTATATCCAATTGAACTAACCTATCTGTTTTAGACTGTGGAAGTGTACACAGAAAGGTCTCTTAAACAAAGTCTTTGGCCGTTTCTCAATGTCAAGGATACTTCCTTGGCAGGACTGGTCCTTCCAAGTCACTTCCTTCAGAGGCTAGGCAAGGCTCCTCTTAAAGGAATAGTCTACCCTTTTGCCATATTAAACTATGTTATTACCTCAACTTAGACGAATTAATACATATCTATCTTTTTTCAATGCGTGCACTGTACAGCGCGTTGTGAATGTGTTAGCATTTAGCCTAGACCCATTCATGGGTCTTTCATTTCCATTCATTTCTATCATCAATAATATATATATATATATATATATATTAGGGTAGGGACTTTAACGCGTTAATTAAGATTAATTAATTACACAAAAAATAACGCGTTAAACATTTTAACGCATTTTAATCGCACTTATTAATAGAGTCATTCGTAAATGCTGCAGACCCTGTTTTAGTTCGAGAACTCCGGGGTTGTGATGCAGTGTAAATAAAAGTAGACGGAACCTAAACGAACAGCTGATTTTAACGTGACAACGCATCAATTTCAAAGTAAAAATGATTTATTCTGGTAAATGGAGGTTTGCAACGCAGGTTTTGCCCAATAAACATCTACCAACAAACTACAGATTATTTTAACATGTATCGTAATGTCTGTTATATGTTAATGTTTGAGTATTGTTGGGTTTAAATATTGTTGTAATGTTGTTTTGTTTCAATTTAATTAGTTTATTACGAGTTTAATTTAAGTTTTGTTTGCTACTTTAAAACGAATTTCGTTTCAAATAATTTGTCTCGTAATTATAAACAATGTTTTGTTGTTAGGTTTTGTGAATATAAATTAAAAAGAACATTAAAAGCAACACCTTGCATCTCATTGATGCATATGCTACCGAATGCCAAAACATGCAGTGAGTAGCCTATATCACTTACTTTTCAAAAAATCAGCCTGGCAGTGCCCAGAAGTTAAATTTACACGCGCATTTAGAGCATACTGTAGCAGCACGTTTGATTTGCGGTGTGCTTAAGACTTTTAAAAATCAACTTCATATTAATTTTAATAGGCTACTTTGACGGAGGACACGCACAGAGAACAGCGACGGCAGGTAAAGGAAAAAAGTTAAACGAATAGAGTCAGTTTGTAAGAGCATTTTTAAATTGACTATAAGATCATCAATATGAACTCTGAACAATGAACTATTATAAACATAACAGCAAGAAAAGTCGAAGAGGAACTCGCAACATTAAAGCAATAAGCATTTATGTAGGCTAAAGCTATATATCACCTCTTATTTTTTTAATTTAGTTAAGTTTCAATGGTAACACTAAAGGCGCGTACATTATGCAGCGCTTTTCACATCCGAATCTCACTTAAGAAACCTATAAACGATGTGCAACTTAAAAAATATATTATGCACATTTTTATATATTTTAATTTTAATATAGGCTATATAGTATATTATGTTTTGTTGTTTTTATACGCGAGGTGGGGCATCCGCGCACATAGGTACCAGAACACAGACAGTCAAAACCTGAGAAGTCCCGAACCCTGCAATATTAAACAAACTACTTTAAGAAATGCGGGCCAGGAAGCGGGTCGGGTATATATTTTCTTTGCGGTCCGATTTGCGGGCGGGTTGTTTATACATTGACCCGCGCATCACTGGTAAGCGTCGATAAGAGCATGGTTGTGTGTAAGATATGCAACAAGGAATTCACATATCACCGCAGCACATCGAGCCTCAAGTATCATCTCAATGCAAAACATACAGCAGCTAGCGTGGACTCCGGGTACAACGACTTGGTTGAACAAAAATAAACAATATTTTGTTAAGCTTATGTATTCAGTCATTATTCATAAAAATCCATGTAAAAATACTTCTTAATGTTCTCAGGTCAAATATTTATATGAGATTAAAATGCGATTAATCTAGATTAATTAATTACAAAGCCTCTAATTAATTAGATTAATTTTTTTAATCGAGTCCCGGCCCTAATATATATATATATATATATATATATATATATATATATATATATATATATATATATATATAATATGTTAACTAACAACACAAGCAGGCTCTGACATAATATTAGTGCGCATAAACTTTAACCAGTAATTTTTCACGCTCGTGTTTTCACTCGCCCACAGACCATCCCCTTGAAGTAGTCAGAATAGAAGTGGACAAAAATTTACAAAAGAGACTTAAATAAGCATGTGACTCTCTCATCCCCTTGTGATCCAATCAACCAAAACGCATCTTAAAACCAGGTGTAAACAACATCTTTTTAGATTACATGTAGTGCATTTAGGCTTAACATTTTATTACTTTGCATTATCCAGGAAACCCATGTAACTCCATCCCATCACTAACATCAAGCTAAGAAGATACAGCTCTGTTTTGCTTTAATGACAATATGAATACAACCTTTCTCCTATAGCAGCCATGTTTTCTTTCGTGTGCTTGTTTCTTAAAGTGTTGTGTTCAGTTAGTATGTTCTTGGTCCAAGTGGCCAAGTCTTTAATCTGCCACTATGCACACATGAACTTCCATGGTGCTGTACAGGTCAGATAAAGTTGCACTATACTTTGTTCTTCTGTCTGATATAGCAATAAGTGATATAAATGTTTTATGTGTTGTAATTTTGCTTAACTTAATAAGTAGCATAATGCTCTGTTCCTGAGCTTTAGGGAGATGGGAGTCCGTAAACATTAGTAAAACAACATTAGCACTAAAGATCTGAATCAGTTTAGACAGAGGAACATTTTTTTTTATTTCTTTCTCTCTCTCTCTCTCTCTCTCTCTCTCTCTCTCTCTCTCTCTCTCTCTCTCTCTCTCTCTCTCTCTCTCTCTCTCTCTCTCTCTCTCTCTCTCTCTCTCTCTCTCTCTCTCTCTCTCTCTCTTTCTCTCTTCTCTTAAATAAGATGTCTTATGCTACAAGGCACAAGTGGCATCCATCTGTGTTCCTGTATTATGTTGTCAAGAAACATTTTTGCTTAAGTCAGTCTGTGAGTGTTCATCTGTACAAGATCTCTCTTTGGACAGGACTGACACCAGGGATTGCGACTGGTCTAAATGTTGGGTTCAGAATCAGAGCAGGTCCATAGTGGAACATTTCTTATCCAGCCTAATTTCATGGTTAAGTGCTCAGTTGGCTAACTCATGCATTATGGCTGATGAGGTCAACAAAGGTGAATTAGAGCTGAGGAATGTTTCCGAAAGATAGCAACGCTTTTTAACAACTAAAACTTACAATTGGCACCAGCCATACAAACATCTATAATTTTTTAGTTTGTGAAATTTTACACTTGCCTGCATTTAAGCTGCTCGTGTTTACCCTAATATATTTAATGTGTGTAGTTTAGCAACTTTAGAGGGTCCGGTGTTTAGCAATTAGTTTGGATTGCAACACTTTACAGCATGAAAGCTTTTACATAAATAAAATAATATCCAGTAGTGTTTTGAATCTAAACTCACCCAGGAATATTCTTGTGAACAGAAAAAATTTAGCAACCTCACATGCCTTAAAATATAGATGTTTGTTTATTGTGTGTTTCAGTGGTGATAAATCCTTGATGATATATATTTTTTTATATATTCTAATAAATATATATATTAAAAAGACTACTAAAAAAATACTAAATATTATTCAAAAACTGAATTTTATTTTGTATAAACCCTAAACCGAAGCGAAAATGAATACTTTCAAGATAGCGGAGACTGCAGGTTTAGTTGCTGCTCCTCCGAGAAAAAGTCAAATAAAACCAGAGATCTACACAACAGCTGATGGAAAAATTGTGGTGGAAGATGAATCCTTGAATTTTCACGTGGTTAAAATGAAATCTCTCAGTCAGGATGATGTTGTTCTGTTGACTGTGAATCATTTCGGGTCCGAGTGGATTGAGAGGTCACGAAAAGTTTAGTTTGAACTCTGTCGCATACCACCCGACACTTTGTTACAGGGTTACAGAAGGACGTGAAGAACGATAAAAGTTGTTTGAAACTGTTGAATGAGGTAGGCGAAACATTCCTTGATTTGTATCCCATCATCTGGTTGAATTACCACCTGTGACTTTTAATAGCCTCGATGTCTCCTGTTTACTGGGGAAAATTGAACGATTGGGTATGGATTTATCAAGCATGAAACACGCTTTGTCTGCACAAACAGATGTATTTGGGTCTTAAACGGACCCTAACTAAGTGAGACGAGATACTCCTCCAGTCTCTGGAAATATTGGAATCAACATTTGTATGTTTTTTAATCAGTGAGCACACACATTTGTGCTATGTGTTATTTATGTTATGTTTGATGTGGTTGCTTATGGATGTTTGTATATTGTGTGTGCTTTTTATATTTGGACTTCGAGTCTGTCAATAAAGATATTAATTAATCTAAATTAATAAAAGATCATTCTAGAAGTTTTTCCCACTTGGTTTTCTCCTAGGGGTTTTTTCATCCCCGGGAGAGTCAGCCAACTTTGGCTAAACTAAGCACTTTACTGTATATGTTACATTATTACTACGCTCGCTCGTACGGTTTATTCTTAGCCGCTATATTCTACTTCTTATATTATCTATTGATTTTCTGTGTTTTCCCCTACATCTACACATGTAAAGCTGCTTTGAAACAATTAACAATTGTGAAAAGCGCTATATAAATAAAATTGAATTGAATAATAATAAACAATTAATCATGCTTAATCATTGCCCACTTATTTACAGTAAAATAATTATTTACATACTTGGTTGAACTTGTTATTGCTACCATAAAAATTATGTTGATGTCACTGATGTTGACTACTAATTGGTGTTTATAGATAAAGAAACTGATTCCAGACCTACAGTTATGGGCAACATTATTAGTGACAAAATTTCATTTTGAATCCTTTTTATTTTTTATTGTGCACAAACATTGTACATAGTTTTTATAAAGAACTATGTCTGATAGACCAGGGTTTCCCAAACTTTTTGTTACATGACCCACTTAGACAGGTAAAACTATCTTAGGACCAACCACAATATTTATTCAAAAGAAAAAAATACACATTTAGGAAAGAGTGGTTTATGTTTTCCTTGTTAATGCATGAATGCAGACAGTCAGACCAACATCAGGGTTTCCCGCAAATTTGTTAGTTAAGGTGGTAGGGTTGTGCGGGTGGGCAGGCCGGGGGCGTGGCAAACAAAGGGGCGGGGCGTACACATTATGATGAAAATATTTTTATTTAAAACACTCAAATAAAACTCAATTTTGAAGAAACTATGACAGAAAATGAACACATACTAGATAATAAATGAATTAAATGTTTTATCACCAGGCTAGTTATCCTCCAAACATTGACGGACCATGTCTTTCTCTCATTTCGGCTATGTGGCGCGTGCCTGCTCGCAGTGTGAAGCGCGTCCACGCTATTCTCCGAGATGCACTTGACGGCATTTTGTGCAGCAAAATTTTTTTTTTTGACGACCTTGTTAAGGTGGTAGGGTATCCCAGCTTAGGTGGGCCGCCCAAACTGAAAAGTGCTGCGGGAAACCCTGAACATAAGTGATCAACTCTGATTGCCCAGACAAAGACCTGCCTATCATTTACAACAGTTGACATGAAACCTTGAAACTATTGCAATGCTAATCATGTGAAAAAAATTGACTACTGAAATTAGGCTCTCCTTGTGATGTCAGAAGGGGATAATAGCGCCCCTTAACCTGAACTATCCAACCACGGCACTGCCATTTAATGCAGATATCAGCTCATTTGCATTTAAAAGGACACATTTTTGCTCACACCTACAAAATGGGGACTCTGGGCACACCAAAGACTTATTTGACTTAAAAAAGTCTTGTGAAATGTCCCCTTTAAATTTCAAATATTACTGCTGTTGTTTTTCCAGAAGTGTTACATGACTGCATTACAACAATAATTAAATCATCCCAAAAATAGCTATTAAGCATTAAAAATCACACCAGGGACAAGAGGAACAAGATGGACCACTTGTAGGAATATGAAAAGGTAAACAATAACGCTCAATAAGACAGCTGTAAAAATAAATGTCCATAAATGAGCAAAATTACCTTTTCAATAATTTGTTCTAGAAAACCCATTGCCATTATATAAGCAATATCTATGACAGCACTTACAGTAGCATCTACAGTATTTAAAATAAAAGTCAAATATAACCTACAGTAGTAATATTAGACAACGTAGTGACGAAACACACTCTGTAGAGCAGTTTGTCCTTTTAGGGCTTCTGTAGAAACATGGTAGTGAATTCTAGGAGACCCACAGTGTATGTACATAAAAACGTCTCATTCCAAGGTAATAAAAACATAACGGTTCATTATGTAAGGTCTTTATACACCACTGATAATTATGTAAAGTATATTATATGGCATTTCTGTCAAGCGATCTTCCTAAAAGTTACACAGTGCACCATTTTATGTAAACAGAAAACCTTAAATGCAAAACAAGAATTTAAATAATTGCTTAAAAACAGAACTAGCGCTAGAGGCACATAAATGACACACTCCAATTTAAAAGACACTTGTGCACAATACATGCAACCATTTAAAATGCAGTTAGGCCAAAATGAGTACAAAAAACAATCAATATAAAAACTCACCAGCTGAAGCCAGGCGTTGGTTATTAATACCTGATTTTTTTCATCCTGGAGAAAGAAGAGAGAAAACATCAAATGAGGATATAAATGACGGATTACTTTAATCTATAAACCCAACTATTTATATAAATAAAGACTTTTGTTGTCTTCTTTTGCCCTCTGTGTGCCATTCATTCTTTATCTCTTTCTTTCTAACACCCACAAATGCACACTTTGCCTTTTGGCCCTAGAGATAAGGCCGAAATAGAAAAGCTGCTGTATGACACACAATAAACGCAGCAATCTAATCTTTAAGCATTCTCACAATACTAAAATCACCATTAGAATGAAGATCTTATAGTAAACCTTTTGGGCTTTCAGCTTTGCTTCAACACACATTTATCTGAATCACAGTCTGTCTGCATGTGTGTGTGTTTGAGCTTCAAGACATTCTTCTTTAAAGGATGTTAGTTTAATTCAGAGAAATTTCAGCTTTGATTTCCTTACACTTCATTCAGTTTAGACCAGGAATGATCTGCAGTGTTATTAATTTGCCATATTTCTTACCCTTGGATATTCTTGTTTCGGGTCCTGCGCTAAACAAGTCACTGCAAGATCAGTAGGGATAGCTTCAGACCATTCCAAATAAAGTGTAACACAGCTTATAAACTGTACAAAATCAAATATACTATTATAGAATGAATTTTATATTTACATTACATTTACATTTATTTATTTAAGCAGACACTTACAAATTGGGAAGAATTTAACATTTTACCTTTTCAGACATTAGTAAACAATATACGAAGCTGTTGTATGAAAATAACCTGCAACGTAAGTCAGAAAATCTTGTTTTTAGAAAATATGTCTTGTTTTTGTCATAAAAGATTCAGGGCCCCATCATACACCCGGCACAGTGTGGCGCAAGGTGCGACGCAAATGTATTTTGCTAATTTCAACACTTATAAAAAATCAACGCAAATTTCTTCATAGGGACCCTCCACTTTTTTTGAAAATAGGCTCATTTTCCAGCTCTACTAGAGTTAAATATTTGATTTTTCCGTTTTGGGATCCATTCAGCCGATCCCCGGGGCTGGCTGTATAGCATAATCCATTGAATCTGATTAGACAATTAGCATCGCGCTCAAAAAAATCCAACGAGTTTCGATATTATTCCTATTTAAAACGTGACGTCTCCGTTCCCTTCCTTCAGGCTACGAGGGTTACATAGTGTAACCAAGACGATGCTAGCCATATCTGCCTAGAAAATCGCAACTTTTAATTTTATGTCGGTCTTAGTACACAGTGTAACTGCAGAAGAGTCAAGTTTTAAATAGGAAAAATATTGAAACTCTTTGGATTTTTTTGAGTGTGATGCTAATGGTCTTATCAGGTTCAATGGATTGTGCTAAGCTGAGCTAAAAGTGGTACCGTCAGACCCAGAGATCGGCTGAATGAATTCCAAAATAGTAAAATGTTTAACTCTAGGGGAGCTGGAAAATGAGCATCTTTAAAAAAAAGTGGAGTGTCCCTTTAACATCAACCTTAAAGCAACACTATGTAGTTTTTTTACCTTTTAATAATGTCTCTAAAATTATTTCAGTGATAGAACAACTTTTAACTGGACAAATTGTACTGTTGCTGCAACCTGAGCAGCCTCCTAGCTGCTACAAGCACACTCTGAAAGTGGCAGTGGAGGGAAGAGCACACAGCCCCGCCCCTCCCCCTGCCTGCAGAAGAGTGTCTGATACCAGGCACTGTAGCGCTTTTCAACCACATGGGGGAGCTGTAAGTCATTTTTACATGGAAACTACATAGTGTTGCTTTGAGCTGTCCATCGTCTTACAGTTTTTCCATTTACAAAAAGGGAATGAGAGATGAGACTCTGATTGTTTTATTGCACTTTACGCCAAAATACACCTATTACTCATTAAAAGAATAGGGACAACACTTGTAAACCATGTATTGGGCACGCAGACCATTTTCCTGTCGTTAAAGTGGATTCGGACTGCCCTAAATGCACTTGTGCGTATGCTTTAGACCATATGCTTAGATCATTAAAATAGGGCCCAGATCTTTAAAAAAACACATTGCACACTAGATTATAAATTAAAAAAAAAGGTTCTTCTGGCATTGTGAAGCATCTTTGTTTTAAAAAGTGTAAGTATTTTTATCAAGTCAGTTTTGCTTACCACATTGGCAAATGTTTTTAGCTTAATATTAGTACACTTTAACTAAAATCAAGTGTGTCTTGCTTGTTGCAAAAAGGGACATTTTGCAGTGTATGGTTACAAGTAGGAATAGTATTAAAGCTGTAGGGAAGAGAACGGCATAAAAGAGGCTTTTTATGGATGGATGTGCATAGATATTAAAGATCACGACATGAATAACTCCAATCACCAACCCAAAACCAGATTATTATTATTACACTAGCTCACGGCATAGAGTTGATTTAAATGGTCTTGTTGCAGCTGATCTTGAATTTCAGTTCAAATCTTGAATATCTCCCCGGGGACTGATGATTATGTAAGATGAAGAGGCTTCTTGCTCCCCCTCTTCAGTTCCTCTGTCACTGAGCTTCCTGCTTAATGTGTCAAGATGTCTCGTTTGGCAACGGCAGAGCAAAACCACATTTTACATTTGGTTCCCTGGACATTTCACGTGCAAGAGAGGGTGACGGTTATGAAAATGGGATAAACATAACTGCAACCTGACACTAAGCTCATATGTTACCAAACACCAACAGTGTTCTTTTAAGTCATCAGCAAGAGTGCACAAACTATATTTTTGTTTTATGTATTTTTCCAATTAATTAAATTACTTTTTTGAAAATTTTGACCCTGTTTTCAGTCAAAATTCAGGCTAAAGTTTCATAATGTAATTATGAGATTGGGAGCATCATACCTTGTATTTACTTTATTATATTATATTATATTATCAAACAGGTGACTGTTGCAAAACTTAAAGGACAAGTTCGGTATTTTACACTTAAAGCCCTGTTTTCAGATTGCTTATTATGAAATAGAACGGTTTTGACTGAAATTTCGACATATGCGGCTGCGCTGAGAATTTTCGGGTGTTTGTTTTTCACCTCCCACCTCTACAATGGGTGTATAGGTGCACTGGAACAATCCTTCCTAAAATGCATTAAACTTTCGTCAACAAAGACGTGAAACTCACCGAGTGGTCAGGGGTGATCACTGATATGCTCACACAAAAATCGCTGCAAAAGATGCTTTCCAACAGGTGTTTTAGCATTCGTTGTAAACTTGTGGACCTATTTTTTTAGACGCCTCACACCCGTACATTCTTCCGTTGAGAGCTTGAATAATAAACACTCCAGCCCAGTTGGTGGCGATAATCCGCCTTTGCCAATTGCAAGAATACAAACAAAGTTCCCGGCGCGGAGGAATACCGCACCTCACAGCACATCTAATACAAATCAATGGAGTTGGAAAAAAACTACGATAAAACCTGTTGGAAAGCATCTTTTGCAGCGATTTTTGTGTGAGCATATCAGTGAACACCCCTGACCACTCGGTGAGTTTCACGTCTTTGTAAACGAAAGTTTAATGCATTTTAGGAAGGATTGTTCCTGTGCACCTATAAAGCCATTATAGAGGTGGGAGGTGATACAAGAAACACGGGCCAGCATCATATGTCGAAATTTCAGTCAAAAACGTTCTATTTCATCGTAAAATACCGAACTTGTCCTTTAAGCAATTCTACACAAACAGGGAACCTTATAAGAACTATAACATAACAAGTTCCTATAAGAATTTTCACACTTATTAATGTTTATGTATTTACTAATAATATTTTTGTACATGTTCTCATATTGCACCCGTGTCTTTTTACCTCTTTGTTTTTAATTATTCAAATATTTTTCTTCAACATATCTGCCAAAACTCTGTTACTTTGACTGTCACTGTCTCTCTGATCTCTTGATATAAGGTCCCTAAACATCTCTCATCCCTCTATTCTACATGTGTGTCATATCTAAGAGACAGCAAGAGGCACATCCCAAATTCTACATCTGTTAACATAATAAGTCAGTTGCCTGTTTGATCGTTTGCTTTTAACCTCATTGCCTGTCTGACAGTGTCTGTCATCTATATTTTACCTTGTGAAGCACCAGAACACTGTCTTCTCTTATTCTCTCCATACTCTGTCACACTAAAGTCCCCATTGTGTTCTGATATTACAGATGAAAGTCAAGGAAACATGTCTTCAGTGAAGAATGCACGGGAGGTTTTTGACATCCAATCAACTTCAAACAGTGATGAAGAAAAGAGTGTACCAGTTAACACAAGGCCAAACAACATCTGAATGACACTACAGGCTCGCAGAGCCAGACTTTATTGGCATTAGTCTGGTCCACATTGCATCTTATTTTAGCCCATGCAGGTAGAAATTAAGTCATGTAAACTGATATAAAACAATTTAATATGAGTTTTTCTGTAGTATGTGCTATCTAGGGAACATGAAAGAAGTACACATCTACAAAACAGACAAACTCATTCAAATAACGGGGTATCGATTTGCAGAAAATGTGTGCAGTTTTTATGCATTTTGCAGACACTTTAAAAGAGATTGACAGTGCATTAGTGTTCATTGGGATCGATCCCATAATCTTTTGCCCTGCTAATGCAATGCTCTACCATTTGAGCTACAGGAGCTGCGTCTTTACTGCTAGCAACTGTTAGCACTGTGCTAAATTATTCTGGAGAGACAGGGGGACAAGCATCAGTGCCGGCCTGAGCCTCTTGGGGGCCCTAAGCAGAATGTGTTTGGGGGCCCCCCTCCCACCACGCGGACACAAATGTCACGCTCTAATGTTACATTATAAATGAATAATAATTTAAATAATGAAAAAAATCTATACTTAAATAAAATACTTTATTCTTCAACGTGTCATGTCATATTAACAGGCTATGGAATGTTAACATTGGCCAACAAGAAAAACCTCATCTGCTGCATCATCAGTTGTGGAGACACTGACACTTGATGAAACATCAGGGGCGGGTGGAGTTGGTTGTGCTCCAAAGTACTTCAACAGTGTTCCTGAAAAAAATAGCATTGGATAAGTGCATAGTTGATCGAGCAGAATGAGTTTATTTTACTTATTTTTCATTACTTACACAACAAGCAATAAATAAATAAATATAGGATAGCACTGTTACATCACTACCCACCATATAAATAAGATTGAAGTCCATTTTCATCACAGAAATCTCCCTACCCAACATGGTATTGGTATATATTCTCATAAAGTCCAATACCATCTCTTACCAAAGATCTTAGACAGAGAGCGCATGTGCTTTGCCTATGAAGCTGGAACGTTACCGATGTTGGAACGTTCACTTCAACACATACAGCAATGCTAGCTAGGGGTGTGATATATCACAAAACTCACAGTTCGGATCACATTATGGTTTTTGAGGCACAGATCTGTTCATTTTTCGGATCAGCAGAATAAGGGGTTCGAAAAACTAATAAAAAAATGAAGAAATTACTTACAAACATTTATAAAAAGAACAAAGTTGCACATTAAGTAAGGGCTAAAATTAGCATTAGGAACAGAAATCAAATCAAATGAATCATAACACTTTATTGTATGAATTAAATATAATTATTCTTTTTTAGAGCTACAGAAGTGATTTTCTCTTTGTCTTGGAAGGTTTGATTAACATTAATGACACAGACTTAAGTAGGTTAATTAAGGTTACTGTCTCTTTAAGAGAAGCACGGACCTGGGGCCGGATTCACAAAACATTCTTAAGAAGAAATATCTTCTTAACTGCCATTTTTATCTTAAATTCAAGCTTAAGAAAAAAGTTAAGAATATTTAGTTTTCTCAAAAAAGCTTCTTAAGAAAGTTCTTATTTTTTACCTTAAGTATGTTCTTAAGAAAAAACTTAAGAAGAATTCCAATTCTTGAAAAATAAACTGTCTTAAATAACATCTTAAAGTTAGGATAACCTTACAGTAGTCTTAAATCTCAAAATGTAAGATGTTTTATAAGTTAATATGATTGTTTTAAATGTGACATGTTGTATTTTGTAGTCTGAAATGGCCATTTAATCAGTTTACTTCACATAGATTAGTTTAAAGGGGAATTCCACACTCATATAATGAAGTTTAATGGATTACTCAGTAATATGTCATGAAACACAAATAAGTAGTGATAATATTAGCAAACATTTAACATCCTCCGTAATAGCCTACATTCATTGTGAAATCACTTAACAGCTAAAAGTCGCTCTAAGCGGGAGGCGAACCGGTAATCGCTCCGTCATGTGAGTCGAGGGCTCCGAAACCGCGGACACCCTCCGCGTCCGTCTTTTTCGCGGGAGACGAAGCCGTGGGCACGGAGAGTGAAGCACGCACAGCCAGAACGCTCGGTCCGCATGACGGACCGATTGGGACATTATGGAATTATATTTACGCACCGCATCGCCTTAATATTAGCTGGCCTCTGTTACAACAGCGAATAACATCCTGTAGTAGTCTTATGCATCACTCGTTTGTATAGCGTTAATGATCACAAGGTAGTCAAAAGATTAATGGATAAGTGTATTGTTACCTCATTAGCAGGGTATCTTAATTCATTTAAAAGCTTGTCATTTTATTCTTAAGACACAAATTTAAGATATTCTTAAGAAAAAAATTGAGAACTTCATAAGAAATGTTCAAGAATTGCACTTAGGAACATTCTTACGCACTTCTTATAATTTATCTTAAGAACTATCTTATTTTTTGTCTTAAGAATGTTTTCGTGAATCCGGCCCCTGGTTTCTGCCTAATCTATACATAAACCGTCTAAAGACATAAACAACTGTTTTTATTGGAAAAGAGTACTGTGGAGATCATTTCGTTTGTATGTGCCCTGTCAAGAACAGAAAGATTTTATGTGTGCCCTACTAAGTGCACTTATACGCGGCGCGCTCACACAGACGGAAATACAGACGGCGGAGCATAAAAACGTTATGTTCTTTTCAGTGCTCTATTCCTCAAATATATGTTAATGGACTACAGTATGACACAAAATAGCGTAACTCTCTCTAAAGTTTAAACATCAAGTGTTAGTGTTCTGATCTCTGAAGGGAGCTGGGCTGGACAATTTAAACCGCATGGGCTTGCAGAATACTGCTCACTTTAGCGCCTTTTTGCGGGATAAATTGTTTAAAATCACTTGAAATGTTAACTTTTGCAAGCCTTTGAAACACGTGCAAATGATAAACTTTCACTATTTAAGCGCATGCGAGCCGAACCGTGGGTCGATCACGGTCACGGATTAACGTCGATCTGTCACACCACTAACACAAATTAAACATACTGTATATAATCATGCAAACATACCTTTATCTTGCTCTTTTTTTCTCATCCTCGGTCCTTTTCTTTGTTCTCTTTTCGGCCCCAGAGGGATATATCCTTTTTTTTGACATGTCAAATGGCTCATCATTGTTTACAGTGAGTGACGACGTTGTGCACTTGCGCGCCGACGCGCAGGTGGCGCAGGTGTCTATGTTGCGCCTGACTAAAACGCTAGCACTGCAGACACATAGTTGTCTGCAAATCAAAATTTTCTTGTCTTTAATTATTTATTTATAAATTCGTAATCATTCATTCATCCATTTATATTACCTGTTTAAGTAATTTAATTGTATAAAAAAATAAAAATAAAAAAAACGATTGGGGCGGGGGCCCCCTGGTGGCCAGCGGGGCCCTAAGCAGCCGCTTGGTTCGCTTATGCCTCGGGCCGGCCCTGACAAGCATACAGTATATTACTGTATTTATAGATTAGACCTTCAAGCACACAAGGTTAAGGCTTCCCAACACTGTTTCTGGCACATTTATGGCTGTAATCATAAAGTCACGGTTCCATTCCAGTGTCCTACTGAACCACACTGAGATATGAACACAGCCTCTGGCCGCTGCTTACATTACACTATATTTGCATCTAAGTATTTGACAGCAATAAATGTTGTCCGAAGGCTAAACTCAGTACATTTTAACAAATAATAAAAAACTCACTTCCATTCAAATCAGTCTGCTACAAATGTGTATTTAACATGAAATTGGGCTGCACAATTTATATTGTTACACATGATGGTTGCAGAAAGAATTTCTATGTTGTCTTCTTTACTTTAGTGTGCATTATAGCTGTTTGTGCATGTAAATGTTTTGCTAAGTTGCTAAGCACAAAATCCATGCTTAAGGGATGCAGTGGGACCACACTGGGTCCATATTTGCACGTCCTATCTGCTTGAATGATGTAATAATATCATCCAACCCAATCTCATGGAAATTTGCGTTATAGTCACAAAATTTTTTAGTAATGTATTCGTGCTATTGACACAAATTTTCAATGGTTTTCGTGCCCCTGGAGCACAAATGTCTTTTTGGTGCATAAAGCACAAATGTGACCCGTTAAGGAAACCAGTGACACAAGTCGGCAGCACAACTTTCGAGAAAATGTGAGAGTTTTTTTTTTCAAAATTTGTGATTTTCGTTTTATTGCAGAATCTGTTAGTTGAGATCACGAAGAAGCTTCTCCATTTTTGAGATAGCAGTTTTTGTATATTTTCGTACATTTTGCGGTTAAAAACGGCTTGTTTTTCCAGAGATTCTAGCGTGCAGGAGGGGGGGGCATCATTGTCTGTGTATATTTACAGTACATACTGTATAAGCATGTGTTTTCGCCTCCGCCCCCAAAGGGAACAGCGTGACTACTAAATAAGGATAGTTCGCCCAAAAATGAAAATAATGTCATTAATGACTTACCCTTATGTCGTTCTAAAATCGGAAGACCTCCGTTCATCTTCGTACAGTAACACAGTTTAAGATGTTTTAACGTTAGATTTATTCCGAGAGCTTTTGTCCCAACTCCCAACCATTGAAAATCTATGTACGGTTTCCATGTTCAGAAAGTTAATAAAAATATCATCAAAGTAATCCATGTGACATCAGTAGGTCAACTTGAATGACTTGAACAAGAATTACGACTTCTTTCGGTTCTGTTGTGAAGCGCGGGAAGTCACGTGAGTGTAGTGATGTGGCTGACCTGTCCCTCAGATATGTTTGTTAAGGTTTTTTTTTTCAAACTTACAGCGTGCGTCTCCCCAGACTGTAAACGAACTCGGGCGCAAAAGAAAGAAAGAAAAAGAAGCTAGGACCGGAACAAATAACAGTCAGCCATGTCATACGTCAGCCACACTGGCTTGCTCGACTTTATGCGGCACTGCAGTCGGATGACGTCAAAGTACTTTGACGTCATCTCTCTGTCAGTTCTTGCAGCGCAGCATGAAGTATAACACATATAATGCTGCGTTCCAGGCAACCTGTAACCCGTAAATCACAACTTCAAAACCACGACTCGCGACTCTGAACTGGGAGTACATTGATCTAGTACGAGTTCACGGGTGGGAAGTCACGAGTTTGACTGCCGTTCCAGTGCACTTTCACGGGTAGAAGGTTGGAAAAACACGGGTTACAGGCTGCCTGGAACGCTTACTCCCAGTTCTGAGTCGTAAGTACTGGTTTTGAAGTCGTGATTCACGGGCTCAAAAACCTGCCTAGAACGTAGCATAATGCTGCGTTCCAGGCAGGTTTTTGAGCCCGTGAATCACGACCCGTGTTTTTCCAACCTTCTACCCATGAAAGTGCACTGGAACGGCAGTCAAACTCGTGACATCCCACCCGTGAAATCGTACTAGATCGATGTACTCCCAGTTCAGAGTCGTGAGTCGTGGTTTTGAAGTCGTGATTTACGGGTTACAGGTTGCCTGGAACGCGGCATAAGTTACACAGAGATCATTGAATTCTTTATATAATTGGCTACATGTTGTGTCTATCAGTATTTTCCATGAAGTCAATGGCTAATGGAGGAACGAGCAAGCTATTTGTAACATCTCTAAAGGACGTCACGTTTTTGACGGCGCTGTTTGGATTACCTATTATACTACCTCCCTATTTTAAATACAAACTTTTTTACAAACTAAAATTACCGCAATGTAATCTCATATACCCTTACATGTTACGATGTAAATAGTCCTCAGTTTGTATATTCTATTCAGACGGTCATGCGAAATCTGATGTAAACAACAGACTATATATCTATATTTCACGATTCATAAGTATTTGTGGACAAAAATGGTCATTGAATGATTCACACATCTGAAACAGACTGGATTCGACTTGTGATCCCCACAAAGGTAAACGTCCTGTTTATTTTTGCATATTGTTATCCGCACTTCTGTCACAAAATACTACATATGATGCTAGTACATCTGTATCTCAAAACGGCTTTACAGGGGGTATGGCTTAGCTAAATGAGATGTAAATGAGCCCTATTGTCTCTCCAGGCAGGGAAAAGGGAAAAGTGTTAACTTTTCTTTCTCAAATTTCTCATCATTCTCTTTCTTGAATGTGTTATATTCAAATGACCAGAACTTCTCCAAATCTTATCAGATTTCCATGTGTTACACATCGTTGGAAAGCTTAGAAACTTTCAGAATCTCAAAATGGCCCAGATCCGACTTGTGTCCCTACTTTCCGTGTCCCTACCAATGCATAAAATTACATCCTAATGCAAACACCGAATCTAACCCTAACCCCAACTGACAATTATTTAAACATAGGAAAAACAATGATGAAACAAATATAGAATGACAAGATACAGAAATTAATAAAAAATGTTGTGACTATAACACAACTTGCCGTGAGATAGGGTAGCAACATCCCACCAACAAATAAACTTACATCTGTTTAAAAAAGACTATTCTTCCAGGTTTAAATATGGGGGGGGGGGGGGTTGTACTGTAGTTGCTATGTAGTTTGATTATTTGGATCAACCCTCAGAAACTACAGCCCTGATAAGAAATATAAGAAAAAATAATTTAGCCTACTTGAAATGAATCATAAAAAAGTTTTTTGCCAGACCTACTAATAAAACTATGAACTTGATTAAGAGCATAATATGGGCTCTTTAATAATAGCTCAAGAAAAGAATTACATGAACCGGTTGGTTAGTAAAGACATTATCTAGAATTCACTTATCTATATCTAATCGCTTTATCCAGTTGGATCATTCCAGAAGATTCATACGCTTTTGTACACTTGTACGATTGTGCAACACAATTCTGTGAATGAACACTACTTTGGGGAAATGAGAGATGTAATTTTTCTGCCTCCAGTAATAAGCAGTGACTGACTCTTGTGATTATATGGAGATACGTGAGTGTTTTCGCTCTGTGAACCGATAAATTGAATCCTTCATATGGAAAAGCCGTTGAATGAACATGAGCTGCCGATGACGTTACCCATAATTGTCAGGACTCTGCCTTGAAGTTTTGTTATATTTGTATTTTGTCATGGTGGCAGAGTTCTGGCAGTCCCTGGCCTTGTGTGGAGGTTCATGCCTTGTTTTTATGTTGGCATGTGCCTCCGGTGTCTTGTCTTTTGTCCCCGCCCCCTCGTCCTCCTGCTTATTGTTAATTATTACTTATTCCCATCACCTGTTCCCCGCTCGTTATCTTGTTTGGTTTATTCTATTTAATGTCAGTGTATCTTTAGTTCTGTGCAGAATCATTGCGTTGTGTCGTGTTCTCGTGTGCCACGTTATTCAGAGTCTAGTTACCAAGTCATAGTTGTAGTGTTTTTCGTCTAGTTCATGTTTCATGTTGTTTACCCCCTCGTGGGTTTTTGATTGTAATAAAGTGTCTTCTGTTTTCCCCGACATCGTCTGCTATTGGGTTCATTCGTCTGCTATTCCTCACAGATGATCCTGCCAACACTGAACCCAGCGGCGGTGTCGGGGTTCGTCGCAGCGCCTCCAGTCACGGTGCTGCTGCCCATTGCTGTGCGTCCAGCCCCTTGCTGGTTGACAGAGGGGGAACACACAGCACTCTTCAGTGCGCTCTTGAGAGCCGTCGCCAGGCCGGAGCCCGCGCAGTCCGCGCAGCCAGAGCCGGAGCCCGCGCAGTCCGCGCAGCCAGAGCCGGAGCCCGCGCAGTCCGCGCAGCCAGAGCCGGAGCCCGCGCAGTCCGCGCAGCCAGAGCCGGAGCCCGCGCAGTCCGCGCAGCCAGAGCCGGAGCCCGCGCAGTCCGCGCAGCCAGAGCCGGAGCCCGCGCAGTCCGCGCAGCCAGAGCCGGAGCCCGCGCAGTCCGCGCAGCCAGAGCCGGAGCCCGCGCAGTCCGCGCAGCCAGAGCCGGAGCCCGCGCAGTCCGCGCAGCCAGAGCCGGAGCCCGCGCAGTCCGCGCAGCCAGAGCCGGAGCCCGCGCAGTCCGCGCAGCCAGAGCCGGAGCCCGCGCAGTCCGCGCAGCCAGAGCCGGAGCCCGCGCAGTCCGCGCAGCCAGAGCCGGAGCCCGCGCAGTCCGCGCAGCCAGAGCCGGAGCCCGCGCAGTCCGCGCAGCCAGAGCCGGAGCCCGCGCAGTCCGCGCAGCCAGAGCCGGAGCCCGCGCAGTCCGCGCAGCCAGAGCCGGAGCCCGCGCAGTCCGCGCAGCCAGAGCCGGAGCCCGCGCAGTCCGCGCAGCCAGAGCCGGAGCCCGCGCAGTCCGCGCAGCCAGAGCCGGAGCCCGCGCAGTCCGCGCAGCCAGAGCCGGAGCCCGCGCAGTCCGCGCAGCCAGAGCCGGAGCCCGCGCAGTCCGCGCAGCCAGAGCCGGAGCCCGCGCAGTCCGCGCAGCCAGAGCCGGAGCCCGCGCAGTCCCAGCTGCGTCCGCGCAGCCAGAGCCGGAGCCCGCGCAGTCCCAGCTGCGTCCTCGCCCCAAACCCCCATGGACTGTCTTGTATTAGTATTTTGTGGACTTCAGTGTGTTTGATAAGTTTCGTTTTGCACCTTTTGTTATTTTTTTGTCTGATGTGTTGATACTGTAGTCTTGTCATGTTTATTATCGGTCATGTTTTCTTGTCTTTTCTGTTCCCTTTTTGGACGCCAGGTGGCGTCCTTTGAGGGAGGGCTACTGTCAGGACTCTGCCTTGAGGTCTTGTTATATTTGTCTTTTGTCATGGTGGCAGAGTTCTGGCAGTCCCTGGCCTTGTGTGGAGGTTCATGCCTTGTTGTTGTGTTTGGCATGTGCCTCCGGTGTCTTGTCATTTGTCCCCGCTCCCTCGTCCGCCTGCTTATTGTTAACTATTACTTATTCCCATCACCTGTTCCCCGCTCGTTATCCTGTTTGGTTTATTCTATTTAATGTCAGTGTATCTTTAGTTCTGTGCAGGATCATTGTGTTGTGTAGAGTCAAGGTCTCATGTTACATGTTCCAGTCAAGTCTTGTTATCTTGTAAAAGTTTAGTGTTTCATGTTTCATGTCGTGAACCCCCTTGTGGGTCTTTGTTTTGTTGAGTGTAGAAATAAAAGTGTTTTCTGTTTACCCCCGACATCGTCTGCATTTGGGTTCATCTGTCCTGCAAATTCCTCACAATAATAACTATGAACAGTGTGGGTCTTTAAATAAAGAATATAAATTGTGATCTGATCTCATAAGAATTCGAACATATTTTACGAGTTGGCCATTTCATATCAATTCGTACAAAGTGAAACGTACAAAAACATATGATTATCACACACTGTAAAAAACTTTTTGCACTTACACTTTAAAGTTTAATCAAGTTGGATTTGCAAGTAATTTTAACTGTAATGACTAGAGATGAGTTGCTGTTTAAATAAAGTTGACATAACTAAAGCAAATTAAACTTGATTACAGCAGCAACTCATCACTTGTCGAGATAGTTGAAAAGACTTGCAAGTAGTTGATTAAAGTTAAATATGTAAGTGCACATTTTTTACAGTGCATAAAAACAATAACAAAACCCCACCCCTAACCTCAACATTACAATAGCAAAATTAACGCAAATTAATACGAATTAGCCACCTCGGTTGGATTTGATACGATTTGAAAAAAGGATGATGTCACTTGAGCAATATATGCACTCCATATCAGCAATGAGTAAATAATGGCGTGGAACTATAATGTAAACCGCAGCGGAGTATTCTAGGTCCTGTATCCCCTTTAATGCCATCATCTATATCTCTCTCACTCGCTCATTTATAAAACAGTTGCGTTTTTCTCTGCTACACATGCTGAATTTGTGAGCATCTTAATAAAGTTACTCTCATTCTTTTCAGTGCAAACTACTGTATGCAACATGACAAACAGTGCTTTCTGTACAAAGCAGGTGGTAAACAAAATGTTATTTGTGAATATTTTTATAATCAGGGCTGCAAATGGGGGCCGGAGTGAATTTCAAGGATGGACGGGGTTTCAATTCAAAATGCAGAGTAAACATAGTGGGAGTTTCTGGATCTATAGTTTAAAAGTAAAAAAATGTGTCCCCCTGTGAATCTCTGGCATTTTGACCACTTGTTATTATCAACTGGTGATCAAAGGATGGTGTAGAGCATTATAACTATGCATATACTGTATATGGCTGGCGTGCTATATGCTCATAACCAGCTTGTAAAATTGTGATTCACACCTCACGTATTACATTCAGCATTAATTTTGTGAGTTTGCACTGTCACCTAATTTGCATAATTCCATTAGTGAATCGATAAAACCATGGGTGTAGGAACAATCGAAAATCATGAGGGACATATTAAAAACCTCATCATCTCATGAATATTAATTACGGTGACACTCGCCCATTCACCGTAACTGATTTGCTGAAGAGCTTTGCTATGTGCCCTAATTCTAAGCACACATGCACCCATGTACCTTTTGGTTATTATGGCTGCTATGCCTCTGGTAACACGTACAAACATAAACAAGTTATTAGTGGAAAGAAACTTTTCTTTGTGAACCCCCTGTACTTAAAGTGACCAGTAAACAGATTGGTCATAATGACCTTCATCCTGCAGTGCAGGTTTTCATGCAGATAAAGTGGTCGTGGCTGTCTTGCGGTTTGAAGTTGACAGACAGTGAGTTGGACAGGTCTCTACAGTATGGACACCATAAGGATGGAGGTCAGGTGTGGGTTACTGGTTCTCTGCACAGACGGTGAGTGTGAGGGGTTCCTGCTCTAAACCAAAAACAGCTGATGGCATTCCCAGCACTCATGTTGGCCGTCTCGTGAACCATTATAAGGACATGTACCATTATATACAGTAAAACCATTGCATACAACATTCAGTCTAAGCAGCTGTATTTAAAGGATTAGTCCATTTTCTTAAAAAAAAATCCAGATAATTTACTCACCACCATGTCATCCAAAAAGTTGATGTCTTTCTTTGTTCAGTCGAGAAGAAATTATGTTTTTTTAGGAAAACATTGCAGGATTTTTATCATTTTAATGGACTTTAACAGAGCCCAACATTTAATACTTAACTCAACACTTAACAGTTTTTTTCAACGGAGTTTCAAAGGACTCTAAACGATCCCAAAAGAGGCATAAGGGTCTTATCTAGCAAAACGATTGTCATTTTTGACAAGAAAAATAAAAAATATACACTTTTAAACCACAACTTCTTGTCTAGGTCCTTTCCTGCGTGACCTAACGTAAATGCGTAGAGAGGTCACGTGTTACATATATGAAACGCACATTTGCGGAAAATTGTAAACAATAAACTGACACAAAGACATTAATTAGTATCATTCCACATACAACAACGTCGGAACGGGCCTCTTTCTCAACACTTGTAAACACTGGGGCGGAGTTTTGTGTTCGTCCTCTGTGACCTCTTGACGAGAAGTTGTGGTTCAAAATTGCATTTTTTTTATTTTTCTTGTCAAAAATGACAATCGATTTGCTAGATAAGACCCTTATGCCTCGTTTGGGATCGTTTAGAGTCCTTTGAGACTCCGTTGAAAAAAACTGTTAAGTGTTGAGTTAAGTATTAAATGTTGGTGTCTATTAAAGTCCATTAAAATGAGAAAAATCCTGCAATGTTTTCCTCAAAAAACATAATTTGTTCTCGACTAAACAAAGAAAGACATCAACATTTTGGATGACATGGTGGTGAGTAAACTATCTGGATTTTTCTTTTAAGAAAATGGAATATTCCTTTAAAGCATGACTTTCTTAAAAGGATGTTCAAGATTAAATACAAGTCAAACAGCGTTTGCAGTATATTGGTTTGTCCAGAAAATTATTTCGACTTTGTTTTAATAATAAAAGTCATGCTTACTCTTATTACTTCCACTGTAAATCAGGCCAGTCATGTTGAGGGTTTAAAAGCAGAAAGGCGAAGCTCATATATTGTTAAAGTACTTTGATGAATTATTAAAATCCTTTGTATTGTTGTAAAAGTTCCAAATCATCTTTTTTAGGTTGAACAGATTAACTTCGGTTCATGCAATACTGATGTATAAAATGAAAAGTGTACATGTGTCCATCTTATCCTTAAATGACTAAAATAAGTCAAAAATGTTTTTTGTGGTTATACTGTATGAATGCTGCTAAGAGCTAAACTTCTTTTAAGCATGTAGGTAACCAATTCCATGTATTATTAATCTGTTTGAGAAGTTCAACATGTCAACTTACTGGGGCAGTTTCCCAGATCAGGCTTAAGCCTAGTTGCAGACTAAAATGCATGTCTTACCTAAAAACAGCTTACATGGAGTGATCTATCTTTAAATATGTGTGCAATTGGTTGGCTCAAGATACACAGCTGTAATGTTTTTTGTAAGGGGTGTTTGTAAAAACAACTTAAATATCCTAGTATAAATAAGGCCTAGTCCTGGCTGATTCTAAATCCGGTCCGGGAAACCACCCCATTATTGTATGTTTAAACAATGGTGTGGGCTTGGGGTGCCAGTATAGTGCAAGTGTGTGAACCTTTTCGAATTTCATAGTATTCTGAATAAATAATAAAAAAGCTTTCCGAGGAGCTACAATCAAGAATAGTTGCTTTACATAAAGCTGGAAAGGGTTACAAAGTTTTTCAAAGACTTTAGAAATTCACCAGTCAAACAATCTACAAATGGAGACGCTTTGGGACTGTTGCTACTTTACCAAGAAGTGGACGCCCAGTCAAAATGACACCAAGAGCACGACGAAGACTCATCAATGAGGTAAAGAAACAACCCCGAATAACAGCCAAAGATTTGAAGGCATCATTGGAACTTGCTAACATCTCTGTTCATGAGTCTACAAAACGTAAAACACTGAACAAGCAGAGTATCCACGGCAGGACACCACGGAGGAAGCCACTGCTTACTAAAACAACATTGCTGCACACACCTGAAAAAATTAGCTTAAGCTTAAATCTTATGTACTGATCCGCCATAAACCAAACATGAACTACATTCATTTCAAACTATTGTATTGTCCCCCCAAATCATCAACTTCATTTAAGCCTCAGTTTAGATACACTTCAGCAGACTTTTCTTCTTCATAACCATAAACCTGTATGGCGTGCTTGAACGCATTGCAAACACAACATCAGCAATACAAATCAAACGGATGCCTTTTTATTGGTAAATATTTTTCAGGCTTTTGTGTCTCACACACAGTCCACCTATCCCCAAACTCATTCCGCTCCCGGCATTGCAGTGATGTAGAGCGGTGTGGCAGCTGCCACCCCCAGCACCCTTAGCTGATTGCGAGCAACTCATGCGTTCACAGTTTCACAGCATCCCAGTCGTAGCCTAGGGGCCTCTCGCCATCTGGGGCCACGCAAGAGCCGCATCATGGCAGCCATGATTTAACACGCAGGATAAACAGATATTTCATAATTCACAGTGAGACGGGTGAATAGAGATAGATTTAAGTGAGGTGATGGAGGTCACAGGGCAGCATCAATGGGACAGTGAGTGTATGCTTACACTGTAAAAGTGAAAAGTTGGCTCAACTTAAAAAAAATACTTACATTTGTAACACCTACGTTTTTTCGACATACACAAGTATTTTTTACTTAAACATAAAATTTTAGATGTTACCTATTGAAGTAACTTTTAAAGTTGATCCAGCTTTTCACTTTTTACAGTGAACAGCAGTAAACACTTAAAGAATAAAATCACGTCAAAGAAAACTGAAAGCAGATAAAACAAAGTTAGAAAGTAATTAAAAGAATTGAGTTTGGGGCAGGACAATCAATTTGTTGACCGATGGCAGAAGGGAGAGGGGTGTTGTGAAACTTGTTTGGTGATGATAGTGGGTCAGAAATGGCACACTCCCCCATTTCTTCTAAACCAAATGAATGTACAGAGACTGACTTCACAAAGAGTGAATTTTCAATTTAGTTTAACTACACTCTTTCTCCTTTTTTACCTTTTTAGGCATTTTTCCTTTTACCTTTGTTCATTAAAGACTCTTTATGGAACCACATAGCTTTTAAGATAGAACATTTGGGGAACCTTAATTTTTAAGAACCTTTACCTTATTCTGATGATTAAGTTACACGTTCGTTTACATGCAGATATGCATGCTTGTGGCTAGAAGGTTTACAGCTACAGACAAATCTCGTGAAAGCTTGCCAGATGAGGGCTGTTTTCTTTTCTAAACTTTCTACATTTTCCGAGATATGGCCATAGCAGTATTCCCTCTAGTCAGAACCCTTATGCATATTTGCCATTGTTTTTTATGTGTTTTGGTATCTTTTAAAGAGCAACTATGGTCCGATTCACAATTTTACATTTCCTTTGGTGTGAAAGTGTGTATTAGTAACGATATGCAAAAGGTCAAAATCCCAAAGTAAACAATGACGCGAGTCATTGTTTCCAACTTAAATCTCTTTTCTTGGACTACAACAAACATGCAGATTGCAGGCAACAGTTTACTACGATGGTCATTATCATGATTCCACCCGCTTCTGACTCACAGCCTGTAAGTAGTCTATGTTTTCATATTTAACTCATTAACAGCCAGCATTTTTTGTGATTTTCACATCAAAATGCCTTCCAGGAAAAATATATAAACATACAAATATATCAAAAAAAGAATAGACCCTCTGTTTTTAAACAAACAAACAAACAAACAAACAAAACAGGAAAAAAAACTTTTTATCCTATCTTTATTTGTTCTCTTTTTATAACCTCTTAAATATTGGTAGGTTTCTTAAAAAATACTAAATTTTTAGCAAAAAACTTAGCTGAAATAATTGCATTTTTGTAAAGGAATTTTGTTAGATATCAGATTCAGAACGAAGATCAAAACATACACGGAGTTAAAATTGTTTATAAATTCGTTCAGTTTTTTTATAAATTGGGCCATCTAGTGGATAATAGTGGAATTTCAAAGTAAAACCTTAGCAGGGAACGTCAGGTTACGACTGTAACCGTGGTTCCCTGAGATAGGGAACGAGACGCTGTGTCATGTAATGACATTATGGGGGAACGCTATGCAGCGTGACGCGCGTGAATATTGTGTCAACTAGGTCTATATATAGACGCCGGCGGATGACGTCAAGAGTGACGTGGCAACGCGAGGCTATAAATATGCGGAAATAATATAGGTCAAACAGCTTCTGTTAAAATTGAAGCGAATGCTACAGGCACAAGGAGTTATGGCAAAGGGACACAGCGTCTCGTTCCCTATCTCAGGGAACCACGGTTACAGTCGTAACCTGACGTTCCCTTTCAAGGGATACTTGACGCTGTGTCATGTAATGACATTATGGGGAACGAGATACCCACTACGCCATAATTAATTGTGACTGTCTGTAAGTGTGAAGGTGTCTACGCACAACTTAAGACATAAAGACCTGAGATCCCGGTAGAAAAGGGAGGTCTAAAATCATAATACCTCATAAAAATGTGTGGGGGAGATTATCCCGCCACACCACAAAGCATGGAGGTCCCTGACAAAGGGGCCAGATAAGACGCCATACTCCTAGTCGAGTGTGCCCTAATTTTCGCAGAGGTGAAAACATAATGTGCACCTCATACGCTATAAAAATAGCCTCCACAATCAATTATTGATTGTTTGTTTAGAGGAAGAATGTTCTCTCTTGGAGAACCAAACACAGACCAAAGGTTGGTCGGATCTTCTAAGGTGGAAGATCTATTAATGTAAACCTCTAAAAACCCCTCAGGGCATAGAAGATGTAGCCTCTGTTGATCCGCCGACTCTTGAGGAGGAGGATGAAAAAGCCTGAAAGACCAATGTTCTAGCCACATTGCTAGGAACCTTGGGAACATAACCCGGTCTTGGGTGCAAATAGCCTTAATATGTCCTGAAGCAAACTCCAGGATAGAGAAGAAGCTGATAAGCTTGGAAGTTGCCCACTCTCCTCGGAGAAGTGATGGCTAATAAAAAGGCTAACTCCAGTGACAGAAACTTAACTGTACACAAGTCAATGGGTTCGAAAGGTGCCATAAAGAACCCCTTTCAGAACTACTGCCAGGTCCCATACTGGAACTCTGATTTGAGCAGGAGGCCTCATCCTAAATGTACCACCCAATAAGGCGTGAAGGCAGAGATAGCCGCAGCATATACTCCGATAGTAAATGGATATAAACCGGATGAAAACCCGGTATTGTAAAAATTCCAGAACTGAAGCCAGTGGGCAGTTTGGAAGTGAATGTTTGTCACTACACAGAGTAGTGAATAATCTCCATTTAAAACAGCCTTAAATGTCGCCTGGAGCGAAACTCCAGGTATGAAGAAGCAGCTGATAAGCTTGTTAGTCACTCACTCTCCTCAGAGAAGTGATGCTACTACCCATAGAGCCCTCAGGGATACGAGTGTGAAACCAGAGATAGCCTCAGCATATACTCTGGGTATAAACCGGATAAAAAACCGGTATTGTAAAAATTCCAGAACTGAAGCCACTGGGCAGTTTGGAACTAAATATGTCGTCACTACACCAGGTAGTTAAAATAGCCTTAATTCGTCTGAAGCGAACTCCAGGCATGAATAAGAAGTCACTCACTCTCCTCAGAGAAGTGATGGCTAATAAAAAGGCTAACTTCAGTGACAGAACTTTATCTGTACATGAATCAATGTGTTCGAAAGAGGCCATGAGAAGGGCTTTCGAAACAACTACAGATAGAGCCCTTAGTAATAAGAGCATAAAAACAGAGATAGCCGCAGCCTATACTCTGGTAGTAAATGGATATAAACCGGATGAAAAAACGGTATTGTAAAAATTCCAGAACTGAAGCCAATGGGCAGTTTGGAAGTAAATGTTTGTCACTACCCCGAGTAGTGAATAGCCTCCATTTAAAATAGCCTTAATTTCATCTGGACCTCATTTGTGTTTTTCTGTATAAACATTAATTACATCTAGATCCTCAGAACTAGAGTAATTCACAGCCCTCACAGTTAAAACGGGTGAAGCCGACTCGCGGGCACCCGTTGAACCATGATGGCTAATAAAAAAGGCTAACTTCAGTGACAGAAATGTATCTGTACATGAGTCAAATGTGTTCGAAAGAGGCCATGAGAAGGGCTTTCGAAGCACTACAGATAGAACCCTTAGAAATAGGAGCATAGACACAGAGATAGCCGCAGCCTATACTCTGGTAGTAAATGGATATAAACCGGATGAAAACCGATTTTGTAAAAATTCCAGAACTGAAGCCACTGGGCAGTTTGGAAATAAATTGTTGTCACTAAACCGAGTAGTGAATAGTCTCCATTTAAAATAGTTTTAATTTCTTGTGGAGCTCATTTGTGTTTTATGTATAAACATTAATTACATCTAGATCCTCAGAACTAGAGTAATTCACAGCCCTCACGGTTAAAACGGATGAAGCCGACTTGCGGGCACCTGTTGAACTATGATGGCTAATAAAAAGGCTAACTTCAGTGACAGAAATGTATCTGCACATAAGTCAAATGTGTTTGAAAGAGGCCATGAAAAGGGCTTTCGAAACACTAAAAAGAGCCCTTAGTAATAGGAGCATAAAAACAGAAATAGTGGATCTTAAATCTGGAGTAATCTCCATTTTAAACCATAATCTTTCGAATAGTATGGGCTTTACAACCTCAGCCCCTGCCTCGACAGGGTGTCTGCTCTCACATTCTGGACCCTGGGGATGTCTGAATGACAAAAAATTTCCTGTG
Source organism: Misgurnus mizolepis (assembly GCA_025389145.1). Taxonomy (NCBI): domain Eukaryota; kingdom Metazoa; phylum Chordata; class Actinopteri; order Cypriniformes; family Cobitidae; genus Misgurnus; species Misgurnus mizolepis. Next base: position 33,119,611 of record JAIFKI010000006.1, on the reverse strand, counting down.
AGACCAAAGGAGAACCTGATGCGCCAGTCTGTATAGAGGGCGCGACCTCAGGCCTCCCTAATACTAGATGCTGCCGCCAACGGACCTAACACTCTAGAAAGTGCTTTACGGTGTAAAATTGGCCTTATCTGATCCTAGACACTGATGCCAGGATCGACTCTGTGTGTGTAGGAGACATACGTGCCTACATCCTCACTGAGTCCCAAGTTACCCAAAGAAATAATATTTTCTGCTAGTGGGTTAAAATGCCCTTTTTGGCGTTGTTCCGTAGCCCTAGGCGCTTCATATGGGCAAGGACGACATCTCGATGCCGAACTGCCATGTCTTGAGACTGGACTAACACAAGCCAATAGTCTATGTAATTAAGTATTTGGATCCCTTGAAGTCTCAGAGGAGCAAGGGTTAAATCCATGCATTATGCGCTGTGAAAGAACTACTCTGAACGGCAGAACCCGATATTGGTATGGTTTGCCCCCGAAAGCAAACCTGGGATTTCCAGATGCTGCAGGAGGATAGATATATGGACATAGGGGTCCTTAAAATGTATCATGACGAACCAGTCCTCAGACCTGATTAACACCACAATAAAAGGAATTGTCAGTTTTAGAATTTTTATCTCCTCAGAGATTGATCTAAATAGGCCTCAGCCCTCCACCCTTCTTTGGTACAATAAAATAATGGCTATAAAGCAATGACCTATTCCTTTAATAAGGTGGTCTTTTTCCGGGGCCCACCTCGGTGGGTAAAACCCCTCCGAACCTGGGAGGATGGGAAACAAACTGAATTATGTAGCCTTTCTCTATAACCTCTAGCAGCCATTTTGTGACATTTTATTAATTTTCTCCACTCATGGAAAAATGCACTAAAAAGGAGATTGACTCCAGAATGCTCACTGCCCTGAAGCGGAGGACCGGCAGGGCACAGCTGAGCTACTAAGAAAAAACCCTATTGTTCTGTTTTATACGTCTTTTTTAATGGAGACAAAAATTAGGTCTTCTTTAATGAAGACGGAACATAAGGGGTTAACAAACTATTTTGTATGTGAGGGCACATCGGGCACAGGTTTTATCTGTGCTCTATGAAAAGTGCCCTAAGAGGCCACTTGTGAACGACAGGTCCCCTTTAACGCAGCCTTATGATTTTGAGACAATGACTGCTCTCAGATCAGCCTTATATGCCTCTCTGGTTGCTGGTTGTTGTTTCGTCCCCCAAGCTCTCTGAGGGAGAGGGGGGGCACGAGAGACAACAATCTGTTTTTGTTATCTGTATGTTGATTAATACTGTTTAGATGCAGATTCTCGGGGGAAACTGCGACGAGGAAAAACCCGTTTCTTTAGTAGCACGGAGAGAAAGCTCCGCCGCTCTCCTGAGCTCATCTAATATTACAGGATTCAGGTTCACCCTTTAATTCATACAATATCTGCTTGATATGCGTGAACAATGCCAATATTGCAAAGGCATGCTCCAGGCGACCCGCGACCATATAAACTTGTTAATCCATTTATATTGTTGCTGTCTCTCGCAACAAATAAACCGCGAGATACTTTCAATACGGGCATTTGCCGTATCTGCATTATTTAAAAACCCCCAAAAAGGGTTAAGAAACTCGCTGATGTGTTTAACAATAAATGAGAGGAGTCTGCATATCTGCATGGTCTTCCGTTTAAAAACTTATCAGTGTAAATCAGGGAAGAAAGTTAAACCTCTTTCGTCAAGTTCACTGGCAGCCTTCACTTTGTGCTGGTCAGTAAAGTCAATATTAGATTGTTACAGCCGATCGGGACACAACATAATAGTTCTTCGTAACATGGAGAAAGGGTATAAATCAGTAAGCTTTGTGTTTTCTGTATAAACATTAATTACATCTAGATCCTCAGAACTAGAGTAATTCACAACACTCGCGGGTAAAACAGGTGAAGCCGCTCACGGGCACCCGTTAAACCACAAGGCTTGCGGGGTTTGTTTTCTGTATAAACATTAATTACATCTAGATCCTCAGAACTAGAGTAATTCACAACACTCGCGGATAAACGGGTGAAGCCGCTCGGGCACCCATTGAACCACGCTTGCGAAAACCCATCGAGAGCGGAGCATTTGAATGGCATTTTCTCATAATGCCCGCACGCCTCCCCCTCGGGGGAAAGCGTGCGTGTAGTCCGCACCAAACACACACACACAAAGCTCGTGCTATCCCCGTCAATAATAATCTAGGACAGGGGGTAACACACTTCTAATTCCCTTTCTCTTATCCATGTTTCCCTAGTTTTTTAAACTAATCTAATCTAATCTCACTAGATATAGATTTAGACACATTCACATTCACACAAGCGTTCGCTGAAATAGCAGAAGCTGTTTGACCTATATTATTTCCGCATATTTATAGCCTCGCGTTGCCACGTCACTCTTGACGTCATCCGCCGGCGTCTATATATAGACCTAGTTGACACAATATTCACGCGCGTCACGCTGCATAGCGTTCCCCCATAATGTCATTACATGACACAGCGTCAAGTATCCCTTGAAAGGGAAGCATCATTGGCAGGGAAATGTTTTCTTTTAATTGACGAGATTATTCAGCAATGGTGGGGAAATAATAATAATAATAGTAAATAATTTACTACTGACTAAATCATGATTCAAACGCAAGTTCTGAGCAGTGCAGAGTAGCGCTTGTTGTTTGCTATTCCTATGATTATAAATGTAAACATGGTTTTAATGTTTGTATCCTTATCTTACCAATCCGTTACGTCTTGCTCAAGCCGTTCTTCACAATTAATCGATCAGCTTGGTCATCTGCATTTTCTAAATTAGATTTGGCTCGTATTGATAAGGTGGTAAAAACGATATTAACTCCTGTCAGTATTGCATTGCGAGCTAATCTTCCAAACATGGTAAGGATAGAGGTATTCAGGCCAATCACAACATCGGTTAGCTGGCCAATCGGAGGACACTGGACTATTTAAAACGATGAGCTTTGTACAGTCAATGCGTTTCAGGGAGGCAGGGCATAGAGGAGCAACAATAATGTATGATATGAGGTAAATACTGTTTGTTTTTTAACCATAAACCACGCAAACACGTATTACGCCAAATACACCAAAAAAATGTTTTTCGCAACGTGATTGGTACTTTTTAATATTTTTTTTTTGTGTTATATATAAAGAAGTGCTCTTCAAGTTTTGAAATGGATGCTTTGTATTTTGTCACATTGTGGCACTGGATGGCCACGGGCAACACAGAGAATCATGACAGTTTAGCTCAGGAAATGAGTTTAACACTAGATTTACTGAACTTTATCCGGAGAGACCATCAAGAGCCAAGGAATATGATTAAGAAAAGGAAGAGGGGCAAACGAAGTGGTTTTAAAACACATTTGAGGAAACAGCGGCTTAAATAGGTTTCTCTGCCTTCGGTTATCATGGGGAAGGAACGTTCAATCCCTGAGAAATAAAGGGGGTGAGCTTCGGGGAAATATCTGGTATCAGAAGGACTTCAGGAATTGCTGTATCATGGCATTTAACGAAATGTGGCTCATCGATGTGATCGGGATTTACAGGCCATATTACAGGATTATCTGAGATACAAAAACACTTACAGTATGATCATGTGCCCATATTCCATGATGATAAGACAAACACTAGATTAATTCAAGAGTCTTTAACACAAGGATGCAGATAATGCTTCCCACAGTCTCACAAATCACAGATTTGAACATCATTCTCATTATGGGAAAACCTCATCTGTAAAATGTGCTTTTTAATAAACGTTGCAATATCTAACTATATAGTTTGGGTTTCACATGGCAGTACTCCAAGAGGAATTAACATTGTCCTACAGACAAACGGTATCCGTTCTCCTTCATATAACCCCTTGATATTGTTAGGTGCCTTCATTTATTTGGTGCGGATTATTTATTTTCCAACTTGATACATTAGACACGCACTGTCAAGGACAAAGGCTACTAAGACAAAATTATATTTGATTCATGTTTCATGTGGTCGTTTCATGGTCAGGGTCATGAGATGAACTATCAACATACTGTATGTATTTATCTGGTGTACAAAAAATGACAGACAAAAAGATCTATCTTCATATCTGTCAAATTGAAACGCTTTTATTTTTTGTTTTGTAGGTCACTCTGGATAAATATCTTATAATGTAAAAATTCTCAGCCACTTTTGAACTCACAATATCTCTACCCAAAAACCTGTACCTAATTTAACCAAGCTTTGTCTGCACTGCTTAAATGCTATACTATGCATATTTAAATTAAGTCATTGTCATTTTTAGTATAAATAAATACATACTCAATTAGGCTTGCTATTAATTATGCCCCGTTTACCAAAGTCACATGCTCCAGTTTTTCATTTTTTTCTGGCAAAAAAATGACAATTTCTATTGATCATGGCAGCAGTCATTAATCAAATGATGATCAAACGATGGAGAAGATGGGCTATAAGCAGGCAGATATCCAGATGTGCTGTGCAGTCCAACACACTTTCTGCATTTTGAAGAGTGCTGAAATCACAGTGGTGAAGTGATGCTGTCACAACTTTGTATTCAAAACTGCCTGCAGAAAGGCATTGAGCACAGATTTTATAGTCGTGTTTGCACCGATAATGCTTTGTACTGTATAATCGCTTAAGGGAATTTTGAGCTAAAACAATGCAAGAGTGTAAATAAAAAATATATTGTCAGTGGGCACAGTTTATTTTTATTGAATTTTTCCCACTGTGTATTTTACACTTTGTAGAGAAGATCTGTCGAAGAAAGTTTGCAGCTTCATATTAAGCTTTATTTACTTGGTCTTTTTGTGCCACATAAAGCACAATCTTGGGGCGTCTTTATTAAGGATAAGTTATAATTGCCTTTTTTAACTTTTTGACATTCATACTCTTAATCCAAAAACATTTAATAAAACTGAATGTGATTTCTTTAAATATCTTGTGTAATGAGGTCCTCAAGAAAATTACTCACACTTCTCAATATATACACAGTATATATGCCTGTTTCGACTACCAATCTCACAGTTGAATCGACGCAAATTTGTTATAAAATGAGGATCATTTTATTTTGGCTGTATAAGAGTGCACATTATCTGATTTCACATGTAAAAGCTTTCTCCCAATATATGAAAATACAGCCTATTATGATAATACTCAAAAAATATGTGAAAAAGTAGCTTTCAATAAATATTTTTAACGTGCCTGAATAAATCCATTAATTAATAAACCATTGTGAAGCAGTTGTCTCTTTGTTTCTGCGGTTAAAAAGACAAAGTTGGTAATTCTTCGTTATTTTGATAATTAATTTTTATTTTATTTATAGATTACTCAGGGTTATATGATTTAACTATTTGTGGGTTGTGTTTGTTCCCTTGCACTTTAGACATTTGATATACATATGTTCTGCACCTTGTTACTTGATTCTGACCTTATTTTTTTATTATATAGGTAAATTCTGGTCTAATTTAAGTCTGTAAATTTTGGAATGCTTTTCGTTGTATCGATGTTGTGCTGTTACATGCTGGCACATGCAATTTAGCGCTAGGTGCTCTGCGTGTCATATTTAAGATCATATTTAGGAGTTCATCAAACTAAACATAAAAAAAAAACATTTTCAAGATCTGTGTATGATCTTCTGTACATTGTGGCTTTAAAATGTTATGAGGAATTGGCTTTCATTTTAACTTAAAGAAAACAATGCATGGTCAGTTTCATGTTCGTTCATCACTTGAAAGGCAGTTTCGGTCACTTTATCAGAAAGTTGTTTCTGTGTGCTGCTTGTGAAAGAAAAAAGTTAACCATTTATTGACTGTATGGTCTCCTTCCAAACCCATTCACACACACATATGATTCGATACATATCAGTCGACAATAGGCAAGATTTGACAATTCTGTTTCAAATATGTAAATCCTTAGTTGGGGACACCCCTATCATCGTTGTTTAAATAGCAAATGCACTTGCACCCATTTGTTTGCCCATGGGCGTACTGGTCTGAAAACGAGGTGTGTTCTGGCGCATTGTTGGGTCATTGCTATTTTGCAGCAGGACATAAACATGCCAAATATTAAAAAGGAAAGGACGGAAATGTAAAGTTTATTGTGTACATAAAGATAAAAATGCCATAATGGATAGACATTGCATGACGAATGGAGATCTGTTTCCTCTCTGGATAACCGTTCAGCATTCCGTCATGTAAATAGAAAATCCACCATTGGTGCAAGGCAAGTGCAACAAGCTTTTAAAGGGAATCTGAGATGATACTCTAATTGGCTTATTTTAGGCTATGCCCAAAACACACCCATAACTCATTTACAGAATAAGTACAACACTTTTGGACCGCAGACCATTTTTTCCATCATTAAAGTGGCAAAAGTGGATTCGGAAAAACGCCCTAAGTGCACCTGTGCCGTGCGCTGCAGACTATTCATTTAGATAATTAAAATAGGGCCCATACTGTGCATGGCGTGGAAAACACTTACCACATCTATGATCTGAAGCAGTGTAAATCCCAGCTCCACTACAATGGGTGCCGAATCATTCAACACAGGCCTTTCCAATCGGTTGTAATTTTCCATCAGTTCCTTATACAGCTTCCTCTGATATTCACCCTGTAGTGAGTCTACAGAAAAGAAAAAACAACATACAATGTATTAAAGACAGATGACTTACATAGGCTAATAATATAACATAACACAACATAAGTAACTGAGATGACACTGCTATTTTATCTATCAGATAATAACACCGAGACGAGACAGACTGAGAGAAGTAGGGAAAATTGATGCAGAAATACATGTTATATTCACAACTGACACACTCCTGCTGAAAAGGGGACTTGGACACCCTGATGTGTACAAATGAGATTTATTCATGTGTAAGAAGCACTGAAATGGAGAAATGAAATATATAAACAAACTAATGAATGACATAATAAAGGCATTCAATGATCATAATTCAATTGTAATGTCTATGGGGATGTCTATGTTTATACAGAAAGCAGGGCTTTTAATTATGTGTGTTGTTATATAAGCAGATTTCCCTACATAAATCAAATAAACAAACCTTACAACAAAGAAACATCTTACAGATTGCAAGATCTCATTAAGAAAAGTGTATGTTCTGGATCTGTTAAAGATATTAGATAACAGATTGAGCACTGATATAGAGGGAAAATGCAATATGGCGGCTCTGGCAATGAAAGCCCTGCCTTCCAATTAAAAGAACCAATCATCAGTTGATAAATTCTTTGGGAGAGGTGCTCTAGAGTTGCCAACCTGTATGCATGTGCAGTATTCAAAACAACTAGGTAAAAACTCTTCCTCACCCTACTGAAAAATCCAGCTAAGACCAGCATAAGCTGGTAGCTGGTTTTAGCTGGTATAAGGTAGCAGTAGCTGGTCTAAGCTGGTCCTCCCAGCATGAAAAAGCTGGTCATGCTGGTGAGCCAGCTGGTCTTCCAGCCTGACCAGCTAAGTCCAGCTTAGGGTGGCCATTCGTGCCAGTTCCGCCGGACACGTCCTGAACATGTTTTCGGGTTTGTTCTCCAGAAGTCCAGTTGCTCGACCGCATATACGTCATCAAGGTTCTCACATTTCAGTTAAAATACATTAGAAAATTAAGATTTATTTATTTTAAGACATACAATCATTGTAGTTTCATTCTTACCTTGAAATGTAACGGTTGCTTTTTTTAAATTAAACCCGAAATATTAAACCTTCATGACATATGCAGTCGACCAACGCGACTTCCGGAGAATGAACCCGAAAACATGTTCGGGACGTGTCCGGCGGAACTGGAACGAATGGCCACCCTAGTCCAGCTAGACCATCTTAAAAAGTGACCAAAACACAGCAAAACCAGCTTCCATGCACTGCTGTGCATGCGCGTGTGCTCTGATTGAGTTCCGCTAAAGGCGGGAGGCGTGTGCTGTTGTTTGATTCCCATGTAAAGGGTAAAGAGCAGCTCGCGTGGTGTCTCCTGCATCTGCCATGCTATCTTTTAACTGGCTGTAGCTAACAAAGTTAGAGGAGGTTGACTCGCAGCACTCAACACGTGTGGGTCGAAACCGAAATCGTGACAACCTTACTGAACACCTTACATTTCCTAAACACATATTTGTAACACACTTCTCTGGTGACGTTGATTTTCGTATTATCTCTGGGTTGGTGTGTGTGTGTGTGTGTGCGTTATTCCGGGTGAAGTGCCCATATAAGGACTTCCACTGTACTTCCTGCACTAAAATTGCCCCTTAAAGAAATAAAGCTACGTATGAATCTCTTGTGTTTGAAAAAGACTTTCAGAAATTGTACGAACCCTGGCGAAGTGCATTCGGCAAACAAAAATACTCTTTCATACGTCCAACTGCTTTTTTGACACTTTGCCTATGTTTAGCATGAGGAATCTAACTCTTAAACAGTGTTAATAAGTCAAACTGTGTGACATACCATTAGACGCCCTCTTTAAGAAACAAAATTTATGGTAGAGTTAATGTCAGGTTTAAATGTTGGTCGCTAATATGTTGTTTTATTGTGATTTTAGCGCATGATTTTAGAGATATCTGTCTTTTCCTATTCAAGTAGATAGGACTAGATAGTCTTGCATGACTGAAATAACTGCCTGGAGGTGCTGCAAACATGGCCACCTAGTGTTGGACTTCCCTAAAGGCACTTTGGTCTCCGTGTGTTTGCAGTGTTCATGTAGTTCAGTTGCTATCGCATTGCATTAGCAGTGTAAAGGTCTGTGGTTTGATTTCCAGGAAACACACATACTGATAAAATAAATAGCTTGAATGCACTGTAAGTCGCTTTGGATAAAGTTGTCTACTAAATGTAGTACATGTAAATAAATGTTTGTGTATGTACAGACAGATGCATTGTGTGTGCAAGATTAAATTGCACCTCTGCTTCCTCTCACTTGCACCTGGAAAACAATTCAACAAGCGGTTTATGTAAAATGTGTCACATATAAAATGAATGAATGTTTTTAATGAATGTTCTGATGCCAACAAAACGCATGTAGTATTGTGGCTTCTTATTCGCGCTGTTGCTATAGAAAACGCATTTATTCATAAAAAAAAAAACTATTTTAGTCTTTATTTTTATAAAGATAATCAGTGGGTTGGTCATTAGACAAAGCACTTACCCCTGGGTAGCTTTTCCCAATAAGTTTATTTATTTATTCAAATGACTCTAGCATACAGTGTATTGGCCTAAATTAAATTACGTAAAATGTTTACTAATGCATAGTATAGTAATGCCAGGCAGTACTACATCATTTTAATTGCACCAGCAGGCTTTTGTTTACTTTTCACCAGATCTTCTTGGACTTCTAGGACACCTATCAGCACAGATTCATGTTGTTTTACCCAGTTGCTGCTGTTTTACACACCAAATCTGTTTGTTTATATAATTTTCATCTGTTTTTTGTACCATTACAGTACGGTGTCCGCTGCAATCTCTCTCATGGGAGGAATTTTATGGTGTACTTGTTGTGGCCGTTCGCCTAAATCACTTTATCTCCCACTGTTTTATCTCGATCTGTGGCATAGGAGTGGCAGGCTGTCAGTGTTTGTTCATCGCTCCAGCAGACATTGTTTGTTTGGATCACTCAATTTGTTTGTCCACTTGTTTTGTTTTGAATTTTGAATCATGCACATGCTGATATATAGGCTACAATAACTCTGGACTAGGCTGTTTACTCTGGTTTACTCTTTTATGTTTCATTTTTATAGTGCATCTAGCCAGTGTTAAGGTACAAAGTAATATATTATTTAAAAAATATTACCTATACTGGCCTTGGTGCCAAAATGTTTCAGATCAATATTACATGTCCAATTATTTCCTTTGTGGTACATAGCCATTTAATAAGCAGGATAATGTATATGCTCCTACCAAACCTTTACTTAAGAACGGCATCATGTGAGTGAGTCACAGTACATACATCTTCATAACAGTAGTGAACATATAAGATCAAATGACAGGCGTTGCGCCTCATATAAAGTCATTAAGCTTTATTTCCATGCATAAAGCCTGAATTGTTGTATAAACTATTATGGAGAAATCATAACCACACCTGTGTACAGTGAATGTGTTTTATTGAAATGCTTACAATCCGCTAGAGAATTTCATGCATGCATTTCGCTCAAACTAATGTTACTAAAAAGGACTTTTTAAGTGATAAAACTTACAATATGATTGGTTCAGTAATAGTCTTTAATAAAATCTCTCTCTCTTTCTCTCTCTCTCTCTCTCTCTCATATACACACACCAATCACAGCACGAAGCACAACAATAGAGGAAGCAAAAGAGGATTTAACACTTTGGCTCTAGAGGATTAGAGTCCATGGCGAGAAAGTCTGACACACTTTTCAAATTCTCTACTGCGAGTAAATGACAGATTCCATCCATGGCAATGCAGGACTTCCTCTTTTGTTCTCTTACACTGTTAAACCAAAGGAACAAGTGATGAATTCTGGTGATTTCAAATATGATATTTATGGTAATTTGGACATAAAATTCCTTTTCATATTAGAAGAGTTGTTATTGATAATAAAATATATTCATCAGTATATTTATCTGGATAAGTCACCACATTTGCTTCTTTCTACTAATACAATTAGTATTTGTCTGCTTTTGATAATCTGTGACAATTTACCGCTTCTGTCCCACCCAAATCTTTGCAGACCATGCCACTACGTCTAAATGAGTGATTTGGTAGACTGAGAGAGGCATCTGGAAGGAGATTAGATGTGAAATGTGAAGAAAATGAGCATACGTGCTTGGTCATTTAGGTGGGTGCTCGAGCCCAGCTGGAGCACCCACATCATCACCTATGTGTGTGCTGTAGCACTTCCATCCGTGAAACAGCACATGGTTCAAGTGAGAAATCATTTTGGGGTTATAATGTTTATAAACACATTCTGATGGTGTACTGGTAGTGCAGATTGATACTTTTTCTCAACCTTGAGTGACCAAGCGGGTCATCGCTGATATCAGTTGCCTCCCCTTGCAAATAGCGCACTGAGTCTGCTGGCCGTTTGCGTTCACACGAACTTGAAGACATCTTGCTGGGCTAGATTGTAATTTATATTTTTCATAGTTTCTGACGTGCACACGTGGGTCGCACTTTACCACCGCGGGTCTCACTTCACCACCACTTCATCACAGCCCTAGCGTAGGCTTAAAAGTGGTCCATACCACATGTGGGTTCTTTACACAAACAGAAAGAACAAGACAAAATGGGCTTGGAACAATATGAGGGTATGTAAATACTTGCAATACGATCCCTTTAAAAATGTCATGATTGTTTTGTGGACTAATTGGATTGTTTAAGGGCCACTGTAGCATGATGTTTGCTGACAGTATCCAGCTACAACTTATTTACAGAAGGTTATCTGCAATGTATGAGAGTTCAAGCATGTTTGAAAAAGCCCAGAAGTCAGAATTTACCAAATTCCAACCGTCCTCTCGAAGTCAAACACAAGCTGTCACAGGAGATCACCAGGAGAAAACAGTGATCTATCTCGGCCAATCACCTGTAATCACCGAAGACAGAGATCTTATTACCACTTGTAAATAGGACTTCAGCTTGAGGGAAGATGCAGGACCTGGTGGTTGGTTTGCATATAGTTCAGAAATGTGACATATACTCTTATAATGAAGATACTGAATTTGCTGTGTCTCAGACAAAACATATTCTGGTCACGTTCATGGCACACAAAACAGCCCTCGAGTCACAGCAAATGAAACACAAATCAGCAAGGAAGTTGATAAATAATATAGCCGATGTGTCAAAAGCTAAACAAACAGGAGCTATGGAACACAATATAAAGTATTACATACTTACAAGACTAGAAATTGTATGTGAAACAAGCCTCCTGAACTTTTCCTCACAACTTCCTTTAGCACTAGCATACAGTAACTATCAGGGACATTCCTGTGGGGTGGTCATGAGGTTAGCAAACCTACAGAGAGTTTGAAGCTGACGGTAATGGTGTGGTTATTTAACTTCATGCAAATGCTGTAACCTAATAAGAGAAAGGAACTCAATGGGAGCTTTCTTTGTGACAGTGACTCGAAGGGTGAAATAATGCAAAGGGAGAACAGAAACGTGGAAAGACGAGGAGAAGGATTTTAACGTAGAGATCGACTAAAGTAGAGATTTTTTTAAACCGATACCGATATGCTGAACCGATTTTTATTTACTGTTGTACTGCTGTTTTTGACACAATTACAACAACACTACTGATCTGAACAAACCCATATAATAAATATAGCTGCAAGCAGCAATTACCGGGGTCAAGCCAAAAAAGGCACAGAAGAAAGTAAAGTTGAGTTCGGTTGAGCGGTTTAAAGAACCTAGGAAAATCTCTAGATTTCAGACAAAATATTATAACAGTTATCAACAAAAAAGCTGTGTTCTCATTCAGTGAAATCTCTCCCTCTCTTCTTGAAGAGCATTGACAACTAGAACACTAAAGGAAACGTGAGTGGTGCTTGCAGTGGCAATACTCAGCTCACAAAATGTTACAGTGGTGTTAATGAGTCAAAAGAGCCCACCCTGTGTCTTTATCCTATTCTGATGCAGAGAAATAGCTCTTGCAAAAACAGTTCATAAGGTATTCTCATTGGTTGCTAGGGATTGAATTGGTATGAACCAATGAAAAAATACTCCAAACCATTAAAGGATTAATTCATGATGACTCAAGGTTTTAGTTGTACTGTAACAGTAATGTTAGGCAAAAATACCATATTTCTATCTCAAAACCACTAGGTGGCGCAATGACAAAATTGTGCATCTAGTTAGTTTTTGACTATACACTTTAGTTTAGTGAAAAAAACAGTTGTATGACCATAAGTTTGCTTGATTTCAAAGGTTTTGTTCAATTATAAGGCCAACTAGTAATGCAAGCATACTTTTTTTTGTGTAGGCTCAGACGGTGGTCGTACATCAATGAATTAAATATGGTGAAAAAATCTCTTTTCATTGCGGAGTTATAAAACATAAAATTTGGAGATAATTTTTCGTTTTTTGCAATTTTCGGCCATTTCTGATAGAAATTTTAATATAACACCAATAGAGTTTTTTGTTCAGAAGGTAATATAATGTTCTTCCTAGGGTGTTTTCGAGTCGATTGGAATAACGCTCGCGGAGATATTTGCGTGTGTTTGTTAAGTACTTTTTTTGATGCGCAGGGTTAACCATAAGGCGAAGTCTGGCATATTTGGTATCGTTGGACTCGGCAACTATTCACGACAAAAAAAATCAAGTGCCATGGAAATTTGTTGATCGCAACCAAAGTTATAAGCATGTACATCATTCGTCTGACCACTAGGTGGCGCTGTGACAAAACTCTGCATGCCCCCTCAGATCCTGACTGGCATCACAACAACCAAGTGTTGCGTCAATAGACATAAGATTGGCGAAGATACATACTAAAACCTGTTTTTTTGCGCTCTACGTTAAATTTGTTGATGCGCTATACGACAACGGATTGGTTTATCGAAATTCTTTTAATAACTTTTTGCTGTGAGTGTCTCTAGATGGTACATAGCAATTTTCGTGGCAATCGGGGAAAAGTTCTAACACGAGTTCGCAAAAGTAAATTTTACGAATAATTAAAAATTGCGGAAAAAATTTCATGACAGAAAATGACGTCATAGGGCGCAATAAAATCGTCTTGAGCCAAGGAATCAGCAAAAAAAGAATTTTGTGTTTAGGACTTACGGGTCAGAAGTTATAAGCAAAACAATTGCAACTTTGGACTGTTGGTGGCGCTAGCTGGTTTGAGATAGAGACTCCAAATTTGCTGTGGAGACTTTTTGGGCAGTTCTTTAAAAGCGTGCCAAATTTCATAACTTTCCCATGTACTAGGCTTGCCGCGATAGTCTGTGAAACGGTGATAACCGGTGCTTCAGCCTCTCACCGGTTAGATCACTTGCCCACCGCGACACCGTCTTTCACCGTCGTTTTGATATTTTTGTGTAATTAAATCATTTGTTTTGTTAGAGAGAGCAAACAAACTAACAACTGAATGTGTCTGCTGCCTGAATTCAGCGGAGCTGAACGCGCGTCACGTCACAGAGCAGCAGGTGTCAGGTTTCATTTATTTCTGTCAGTGTGCGAGGCGAGCTGACCGACCAGACGATGGCAGACGCCGCGTGCTTACTCGTTTTTGTTATAATATACATATATGATGTTTAATATAAGCGAGATCGTGTTGTTGTTGTGTTTTTCATCAAGAAAAATAATAAACTCATCATTCAAGCAGCGCTTTATAGAAAAGTAGCCGGTTGCTCTGCTTGGGACTGGCAGGTTCTGTGAGAATTACCTGCGCACATTGACTCTAATTAAACCAGCTGTTACACTCGCATTGCACGCAAACTCATACACGATTTAACGCAGCGTACGCAAGCACTGCATTCAAACAGTTGCGTAATTCAAAAGTGAAAGTAAAATGTGCACGTCTGCATGTGCACTTATAAGCCCCTCCCACCCGGTGATACCGGGATCACCGGGTCTGTGACGCGCCGATTAACCGGTGGAAAAATTAACTAGGGATCTATAATACATGGTCAGGAAAGTAACAAACAAACTGCTTATATGTCATTGAATTTCTTAACTGGTATTTTATGTCAGAATAATTAATTTTTCTGTTGTTATATCTTATGAAATGGCAGTTGACAAAAAGCTGCAACAGCTCGCAGAGGTAATAAATAATGAATGAATATTTACAGACATTTATTTAAATGTTTTTAGCAAAATAATGCTTATTTGGTGAATGTTAATATAACTTAAGGTAAATCTTGTTAAAAGTTAGCTACATGTGGTGGCTGTGCTTCAGCCTTCAACCCGGTAAGTGAACAGCAAAATGAACGAGATTTTACGAGGCTACTAATAAGTAGGGCTGGGTATCGATTCAGATTTTCCAGATCGATTCGATTTCGATTCACAAGCTACCAATCGATTCGATTTCGATTCTCGATTCAATTTTCAAATTCTGGTTCTCGGACCGGTTTTTATACTCTATTCAACTCAATGAATATAGATTTAATACAAATATTATATTAATAAAAAGAACAGTGAACAGCAGTTTACAAGTGGGTAATTAATAAAATCGACGAAGCACCTGAAAAAGCACCTTTGATGGTTTTGATCAGTTTATGTGACATATTTATGTGAGTTTATCTCTATTTCTAAGCCAAGCTGCATACATTGCATATCAGGCATTTATTACATTACAGAACAAGTATACTCAAAGTCTTTTTAATGATGTTACGTCACTCCGCCATCATATTTACTGTGTACCCTGTTGTTGTTTTTAGTTCCTCTCCACAGATGCTGCGCCAAAATGGCATCCGACACGAATAAATATCAGGTTTATGAGTTTTTGCTTGAGAGCACCCTCTGGCTTTTGGATGTAGTGGAATTCACCGTAATACAATGAGAAGCATAGCAGGCATAATCGCATGATTTATCGTCCCAGCTCTAATGAGCTTTAGAAACAAAAGGTATGAGGTAATATGTTTTTAATTGTGAGTTTAGCATGCAATCCCTTATGAAAATTAGCCATGGTTTTATTGTGGTAAAGGTGTAGTAACCATGGTTTTTTGGTCAATTGATTACTATGAGCAAAACCATGGTTTTACTACACTAACCATGGTTTAACTATGGTTTTTGAAAACCATGGTTGTCAAAACCATAGTTATTTTGTGGTAACCATGGTTTTACTACAGTAAACATGGTTTTTTGGTCTTAACTGTAGTAAAACCATGGTTAATTTTCGTAAGGGATTTTTAGAGATATTGGTCTTTACCTATTCAAGTAGATATGAATTCAAGTCTTGCATGACTGAAATAACTGGCCGGATGAATTACAAAGATGGCCGCCAAGTGGCGTGACTACTGACTTTTACACACACAGAGTCACAGCAGAGCACCACAGACAGATGACAGCAATGTGTGTACACCGATTTTAAAGACATTGTGTGTTGTTTTACACTATATCCTTGATGTTTATGAAAAAGGTATTCCCGTATGACCTTGTGAAATGAACACACCCATATTTTTCGCCTTTACCCCTTAACCAATAGTAGATTGAATGTGTTTACAACCCTGACAGACCTTTTCGCTCTGCTCAGCTGTAACAAAACTAGAAGAGCGAAGTTCTGTCTGATCTGATTTTGTTCGAAATGACGTCACATCAGTTCGTTGTAAAGTATATCTGAAGATGGGTAAGAACAAATCAATTTCGACAGCTAGAAAGAATTTCTCTGTTCTTCAGATACGATCTTCTGTCGGAAAGAATCAGAAGCAGATGTTCATGTGTGTGTGTGTTTGCTCATCCACAGTCCAGGCCTTTTATGGGGATTTATGTCTATCTAAGTATGATTATGGCAGCACAAGTTAAGGCTCAAAGCTCAGACTGGAATCAGAAACGCTGTAAATTCTCTGTAATCTTCTGGCAAACTTGCGATGTGAAAAATGACCCATTTTATTACCCTTCTTCTGTACAAATCATTTTATATGGAAGCTTGATCCGGGACAAGAAATTCTTTGACTCAAACATCAAATCATCCGGCCTAACAATACATCAGGTTTCACCTTGTGTGCACGAGGAGAAAGAGAGAAAAGGAGAAAATCCCTATGGAATAAATGGGTCAGCTCACTCGGTAGGATTGTGTTATAGTCCAGATTAACGTCTGGCTTTTTAAAGCTGAATGGGTATCACATCGCTCTATCTCTGATGAAAAAAAGATATTGAGTAGGATAAACAAAGCACATTTTTTTCCAAATTGATTCATTCAGTAATGGGGAACGGGGCAAAGGGAAGGTTGGCACTCAGAGACTCTTCTCCTGCAGGTTTCACAAAATTTTCTTTATTCTCATGCTTTCTGTTCTGTAGCGTCTAAATAAAGGCAAATGCTGATTGGAATAACAATTTCTTTAATCATCATTTTATCTTAACAAACCAGAGCTTTTAGATGTGTTAGTGTTGTTAGACTATTCATGAGATGGGAGTACTGTTTGACAACCAGTTGAACCTTACAAAATACAGTACAGTAGATTTCAAAGACCAACTCTACTTCATGCTTATGCCCTAGGCAAGTCTTGGCATCAGATGACAGTCCACAGTCTGATAACAGACTTTCTGAATACAAAAATGACAAACACTGGCTAAAATGACCAATCTGATTGACTGGCTCCATGCAATATCAAGGGGGAGGGGTCACACGGTCTGCCTGGAAACCAAATCTCTATATGATGCTGCCATCTGATTTTGAAGATTATAGGCTTACTAATAAAAAAAATGACAGTCGTTGATAGCTAAGTGTAAAATGTTCCCTCAGTGGAGATTAACTGCCTTGAAATAAATAATTGCAATAAATCATAGCTTTCAGTAATTCATTGTTCTTCAGAATCCTGGTCAAGTTAAAAGTCAAGAATACTGGAATGCTTATCTACATGCACAATTACTTCTCCGCAAATGATTCAGAGTGTTTATTCTCCATTGATCCCAGGAGAGCACACGTTAAACCTTTCTGTTTCACACCAGTGACTGTCAGTTACTGCTTACATTTAGTAAGGCAGGGATGCTTACATAAAGAACAGACACTGAATCTGCACCTTTCTCCGCTACTCTTTTTTGCAATCTGTGTTCCCTCCAAAAATAAGCAGATATGTAAAATTATTCTCCTGAACATCACATTTATTGTAGCTTAATACCAGAATGATATTGTTAGCTCCATCAGGACTTCTTTCAAAATAAGTGGAAAAGTATCAAGTGAAAAAGTATAAAGATACATCGATTCAACTATTTGCACTTTTTTACTATAGTTTAAAGCTGTAATCCATAACATTTCATTCGGTTAGAAATTAATCTTCTTAAAACTTCTCACGTACTTTAACTGTCTCCCTGTATGATATGTTTTTGCTCACAAAATCAATATACCGTACGTATACTGCATTATTGGATTCCTTTCAAAGTATCTTTGGGTAAAAGCATGTGGTAGATGAATGTAAATGTTTTGAATGCATTATGTATAAGGAGTCTGTTTCAAGGTTAAATGCAGGAGTAAAGACTGTCACATGTCACACTGAGATAGATAATGTAAACAGAACCTCTCATAACCATGAGCGGTTGCGCAGGGTGATGGTGATCACTATCACACTTCAGTTTGTATGCTATGTAAGGGTGTTTTTAAAAGACTTGATTTAAAAAAAATAAAAAAAAAATCCAGCAACTAACCCCCTGCCTGTTACAATTAACCCCACCTATGTGGTAAGTTACGTTTGCACTTCTATCACGTACAGTAAGGTGTAATAAACACGTTTATTTTTTCCAATTATTTAAATTGATTGCTATACCCTTCACTACCATTTTAAAGAATTTTGTTCCATCTTTGTTGCAACAGTTTTGGAAAGGACTTTTTCTGAGCTGAAACTGCTGTGCCCTTGTGTACAAATCATTGGTGAGTTTGAGGGCTGAGTGTTTGGCTCAGAGCCTGGAAGTCATACTGTAACAAAAGTGTTCAGCTGGGTTCAGGTCCCGGCTTTAAGCAGACCAGTCAAGTTCTTCAACACCAGACTCAATCAATCATTTCTTTTTGAACCTTGCTTTGTATATGGAGCATTGTCATGCTGGAATAAAAAACTCTTGCTCCATAATTAGAATTCTCTAGAATATCATTATAGCATTAAGATTTGCAGTTACTGAAATGACTAAAGTAGTCTAACCTGTTCATTATAAGTGGGCATCCCTAAACCTGTGACTGTATAGTACATATGTTTGTGACATGGACTTTTTGTCAGGACAAATATCTAAAACACAGAGGAAATAAACAAAAGTTTCTCTTGCGCTTCACTTAATATAATTTCTGTCTAGACAAAGCAATAAAGATATTAATGAGATCTCCTCATTTGTATTATTTCTTTCTAATGGAAACCCACTTGACCTGAAGGAGGTTGTAGGCATCATGCAATACAGAGAACATCTCATGAGTCACATCAGAAAGAATGATCATCAGGACATATCACCATGCCCAGCAGTTTATTCAGCTCAGTGAACACAGTCTGAAATCACTAGAGCTTGACCAAACTCAGTGGACTTAATGGTTTGAATGACAGACCCAAAATGTATTTTCCCTGCATGCTACTGTGGTACATGCAAAACACATGGTAGCCCTCAACACTACTCCGCAAAAGACCCAAGGAAACATCTCCAATGAAAAAACAGCAATGCTGTCCATGTAAAATAAATGAAGGACAATAGTTATAAACAATAACCTGTAAAATCAGCATTACAGTGGTTTTCAACAGATCCGACTAAAAGTGCACACACCAAAGTCACTGTGCTGAAAATCCTTTATGGCAAAGGTGTGTTCACCTCTGTAAAGAGTTTAGGGCAGTGGTTCTCAAACCAGGGGCCGTGGCCACATAAATAATTTAAATATTTATGCTTTGTTTAATTCAAATTTGAAGTTTTACAAAGTTTTATGTCATAAACATGAGCTGCCATCTTCAAACAACCTTCAAGAAAATAAAAATAAACCTAATCCACATTCACTTAAGTTGACTTACCCCTAACTTTCCACTGTTTAACTTTTGTATAAACTGTTTTTCATCTTTTGCTGCCATTAACTCTATTCCTTCATGTAAAAATAACTTTGTAGACGATTTTTATTTATTGGCTCATAAGACATGATGTTGAATGCTACATAATTTGTAAGTCACTTTGGATGAAATGAACGTCTGCTTAATGAACTTAATTGGTCAGACGTTAAAAGCGGCAGTGTCCAGAATAATATCTAGGAGGTCTAAGTATGGCTTGGCGGGCAATAAAAGCGAATTCAAAAAGGCCAGGTGTCTGTTTTCATGTTTTTTTTTTTTAATAATGTTTTCATGTGTCGCGTATCTGGCATCAGTAAATTAAAGCGTCCTTCTGAATTAAGCGGTCTTGACATGTTATTATTTCGAGGAGCGATACCAATTAACGCTAACAGGTAGCAGTGGTTGAATATCATTCATAACAGAAATAATTACTGAAAGTATTGAAATGAAGTCGAGCATGTACACTTGATGCACGCGCGCCCTCACGTACACCTGCAGTGAGTTAACTAATAATGACAGAGCGCGAAATGTTTCAAAGCTTTTCATTCACGTTGTCTCACATTACATCGTATGAATGCACAGATTTAAATATGCGCTGCATCTTATCAGTGTGTGCTCGTGCGTTAGCCCGTGACAGATGTTTTAAGAGGTCGTAATGCGCACGGCAAATCGCACAAACTCTAAGACTAACACACACAGAAACATTTATGCTTTTAATGCTATGAAATGCTCTTTCAGTCTTAATTTAGTTAGTTTAACTCAGTATTTAAGACACACGTTCTAGAGTAAATATGCAATCAACGCAACACAGAAGTGACTCGGTGTCAGTTTAACGATGACAAATGTGAGCAGCTAAAAAAAGAGAAGCAGACTTACATTTAATACAAAACGACGCCCATACAAAAATTCCAAGGTATAGAATTCCACAGTGTTTCTGACTCTGCATCATTCCTGTGCTGGAAAACGGATCCTGATGGAAGCCCACTAAACTTTAGTCTGTCAGCATCCGAGCTGTGAGCTTTGGTAACTCTCTCTCTCTCTCTCTCTCTCTCTCTCTCTCTCTCTCTCTCTCTCTCTCTCTCTCTCTCTCTCTCTATTTAGGGCCCGAGCACCGAGGTGCGAAGTCCCTTTTGTTCTTCAAAGAGTTATTATTATACAACATTATCTCTCCTTTACCTTTGCATTTTTAAGTGCTATGATTTGGTCCCCAGTGCTTCTTTCAATCTAGAAAATGTGAAAATGAACAACCCAGTAACTTTGTTTTGGTAAACCATTCTCTGCAAGCATGTGAAAAAATAGGTCATTGAAATTTTGCTCCCCTTGTGATGTCAGAAGGGGATAATACCACCCCTTAACCTGCTGTATCCAGCCACGGCACTTTCATTTAAATAAATTATCTATATGGTATTTTAAGCTAGAACTTCACATACAGTATGTTCTTCGGGGACACCAAAGATTTATTTTACATCTTAAAGTCTTGTGAAATGTCCCCTTTAACTTCACAAACACACATGCTGACAACTTTATTAACTTTTATATATTTGTTTGATTATTTGTTTTGGTCTGACATCGATTACAGCGAAGAATCAAATATATTTACAAGCACATTTCACGGCATTGCGCGCTTATGCAACACCCTGCTTAATATTACCAGCTTTACTGCACAGGAAAGAGAGACATCAACAACATCAAATATATACAGCTTTTCACACTGCACTTAATCTTCAAATCACCAGTGGGGGCTTGTGACTGCTCATCCGAGGGGCGCAAATTCAAAATTTGTGTTTGTTGCGTCATGTGAACCATGTGCATCACATGTTTTGTCAAGATAAGTGCCTGTTGCCCACGCGTCAAAACTGTTTATGATACAAGAAACGCTCACGTTCACAAAATACATGCAAGACACTCCCTTAACAGTAAACTCTGATTACGCATGAAATTATGCGAGTATCTGGCAAACACGAGCGTCTCTTTTATCATAAACCCTTTAGACACATCTGCAGCAGGCACTTATTTTGACAAGACACGTGATGCACATAGGTTCACTTGAGGTGCAGAACACACATTTTGAAATTACGAACCACACCCATGACGGGCTACATACATGTTGTGACGAACTTCACATCGAGCGCCCTCGAAAAAAAATTGCCACCGGCCGCCACTGGTAATCACTGTACACGTAAAATGGATAACCCAGGATTCAGTTTACCCAAAGTTAAGAATAACCTGGGCTTAACTATTTCAAGTGTGAAAAGCCCTATTGTTTTCAATGTTAAGGCAGGATTGCAATATTTCATTAACTCTCGGAGGAGGGTTTTACAGTTGATTTAGATTTTTTATTGTTGATTTTGGGGCTATGTGAATTGCACATGGATCCATCACACGGGTCCCAACAGACGTTTGTTCTAAGTCTGGGCTATGAATGAAAGTACAAGGCATTGAATCTGACAGTCCCCAAAGCCCTGTCTGTGGCAGACACCGGTATATGACCTCTTCCGCCTTTTCAACTCATGGCATTCACAAGCTTTGCACAACTGTCTCTCAGCATCAGACAAGAGCAGAGAGCAGTAAAGGGGAAAAAGACAAGCCTCCTGTGCCATCAGCTTAACTCAGTGCATGCGAACAAACTTCACGGCATAAAAAGCTTATAATAAACACATTTGTCCATCTTTTCTTTTTTATCAAAGAGCAGGCTCTTTATCCTTAAATACTGTATAACATGTTGCCAGGTTACATTCAGAACAAAAATAGCTTCGTAAACATTGCTTTTGGACATAAATGCATCATTAGAGATAAATACAATTGGAAGTTGTCATTGGAGACCATACTACAGTCCTATTTGCTTGGAAACTATTGGGATATGCTTTCCTTTGATTTATTAATTGTCTATTCAGTGGTCTATTGCTTTAATCCAAAGCCTTTATTCTTGTCCATTTTATGCATACTTGGCATAAAACATGGTAAAAAAGCAACATGATCTCACGGCAAGTCGTATAATAGTCACGAAAAACGAAATGTAATTTGAGCACGAATGTAATTTCTATAATTAGTTTTTCGTGTCTGTGGAATGACTTTTTTTAGTGTCATTTAATGTTTTGTTTTCTAATCCCCCCTCTATTTTTAAATCATTGTCACTTAGGGTTGGGGTTAGATTTTGGTTAGGATGTCTAATAATGGAACAGAAAGTGATTCTAACCCCAACCCCAAGCAACAATGGTAAGAAAATAGGAAAAACACATTGAAAAAGACACGAAAAAGAAAGCCGTGCCACGGACACGAAATTTGTGAGAGTGACACGAAAAAAGCTGAATTTCGTGCCATGGACACAAATAAATTAATACCATTTTTGTGACTAACACGACTTTTCATGAGATCAGTCTGTAAAAAAGTGGTGCAATCTGGTTGTTTTGTGTTCAGTTTAGGTTATAATTTCATACTAAAGTCTGATATTTGTAGGTTAAAGGCTTATTATTGATTAAATAAAAAAAAAAAAAATCTGAAACCAGACCGAATGACATTTTTGGGGTCAATGGAATTTTTGAAATTAAATCACACATGCATGGAAAGTGACGGGGTAGGGGGTTGTGGAAAGTATTAAGTGCAAAGATTTAGATTAAAGTGACCCCAAAAGACCCTGGTGACCACACTATCAATGTTTCCATGTCTTTCTCTCTTTTTCTCATTCCGGAAAGAGAATATGAGAATGTTCAGAAGATTGGAGTTGAAGCTCCAAAGATTGAAGGGCAGAAACGGAGGGGGAAGCTATAAAAAAAGAGAGCAACTTTCATGACTTTGTCCCTCAATCCAATTAAAGAGAAGAAATAGAAAAAAGAAAAGGTAGCTTTGCTGGAGTCTGATTTTACCACTTAAAATAAATTTCATTTTTGAAACATCACATACCTACACAGTAACATTTAACTATAAATTATACATTTTAATACTGATAAAAACAAATAGTTAAATAGTTAATTGATTTGTTTTCTTAGTTTGTCTTTCACACAAGTTGGACTACAGGTAGTCAGCACAGCATATACTAAAATTTAGCACTGTTGCAATGAGACGGTATATGTGTGTGTGTTAATACGAACTGATGTAATGTCCTCTCGTATTAACTGGGCATGGTCCTTTTAGCAGGTGACTCTGGGTAGGGCCCTTTGCAGCTATCATGTTACCACGGCAACTAACTGTAAGTGACATGCTGCTTTCTACATAACTCTGTGAAAATTGGTTTCAACAGCTTGAGTTCTCAACAAACTGTGCTATCAGGAATTCACTGGAATGCTTGAAAACAGAATGGCAAAGACACTGGGAACGACACGTATCCCAGCAAGCAACAGCAGTCATTTCACCATCTAGTTTAACTATACGGCTATAAGTAACCCACCTCTAGACAAAATAAACTTGAGTTTGGTTACATGTCATTTTTGCCACAATAAGTGATTTTTGACATTCAATCAAGCAAAGTCAACAGTGATTACAAGGTGTTTAGTTTTATTTATGTATTAAATTGTATTTATTTTAAGGGCTATGGTTAGACGTCTATTTTGCCTTATTTAGGCCTAGACGTCTGGGCTTTGTTTGGACAGCTACGGTATTAGATGTTTTTTAAATGCAATATGGCATATTTATCCACACATATCGATTCAGTCCATGTTCATGTAACTAGGAGAAAGCTACCTGGCTTGCTGTCCGTATAATAAAGACTAGAAAAGGGCATCTGTTTACCTCTCCTAGTCTTAAAGTCTTATCATTAAAAAGGTGGGAAGAAGATTGAGATCTATACTGTATATACAATATACACACTCTTGTTTTAGCTTTGCGATTGGTCAGATTAAATTAAATGCTCTTTCCCAACCTTTGTGTGAAACTTCATTTCATTTTAGATCATGTGATTAAAATAAAAATAACAGATTAAAAAGGATCCAGGACAGGAAATTTGTTTAGATGTCTACCTGAGATAGCATGAGATGTTTTCATTTTAAGATTAATTAACCACAGAATTTTTTTACAGCTAATTTAATTAAATCAACATTCCTCCAAAAGTAATATCATGACTATATAAAATGGATGTCACTGTCTTTCTTTTCTGTAGGATTTGCTGCCATCTGTTGTTAAAGTTAGAGTACTGTCTGTAAACCCTCTATCATCTCATCTTTTTAGTTAATCAAAAATAGTCAAAGCCATTATGTTTACTTCTTAAATTATTGTGATCTAAATTTTACAGACAATACTATTTTCTAAGTATATGAAAATATTACAGAAAGAGTTCTGTTCACATAGCTCAGTAATTGAGAGTAGTTATGAAATATTAATGCTGTACTTGTACAATATGTTAGGGAAGCTTGTTAGGATATTATGAGGATTCTGGGTTTAGACTGCACCATTGCTGTCAGACCACATAACATCTCCCATACTGAATTATGTAGGAGATGGTGAGGGCAGACTATTTAAGTGCTCAGGTCTCCTAAATAGTTAGTTTTGTTTGTTCATTGTTTAAACTAAGTCCTGTTATGAACCAGTTCAACACTTGCTCAGCATGAGACGCATATCTGCTTATATAAGCAACTGTATGTTACATTTGACAAACCTCACCTCTTCTCTAAATTGTTTATTAATGAGGGCTTTTGCATCTCTTGAGACATCCTATTCAAAAGCCTTTTATTTGATTTGCTTTTTGTTAGAGCAAGCTTTGTAAAGCTTTTTGTCTGTATGTTTAGCTTAGAGTGTTGATTGGTTTTTGAAAGAAATATCATGCACACTTTGACATTCAGAGGTCTCATTTATAGAAAAGTCTACGTACGCACAAAAGCCAATGTTCCCTTTATAAATCAAAGATCACCTGCAAGTGTGCATACATGAATCATCATCAGATCCCACCCTGCAAGCCCCTTCTCCAAGTTTTTTTTTTTAAATATCAAACCTTTGTGTGGGTACTGGCGTATGCACGTTTCCAGCCCCGTTTTGAGCGTATACACGCTCTATAAATGAGACCCGGTCATTTGTGTTGCAACACTTTTACACAATTTTTGTCCAGGATGTCTCCTTACAAGATAATAGAGTGCTTCAGCTCTGAAGCCTTGATGATGACTCACTGTTCATTGCAGCTTGGCAGGACACGGACGTCCATAGGGAAGAAAAACTGACAATTACACAAGTTGATCCCTTGAGGGGGAACTTCACCGAAACAAAGCAACAGCCTGGTGCATATCACCCTGTATGACAGCAGCATGCCGTAGGGAGGAGGCACGACTGCGCATCAAATGACCGGCAGGCGGCAGCCACCCATTGGCCAAACACCTGAGGTTACACAGGACGCTTTCCAGTTCATTATGCCCGTGGTATGCCTAAAGTAGAAAGTCTGGTCTCATATCCAACCAATGCATGTGTTGTTGGCAAATCAACGTGAGCCTAAAGTTTGAGCCAGAACCTGTTGGCAGAAGAGACAAAAGCACTTCTTTGGTCTAAATCAGCCAAGGACCCGATGGGCTTAATCTGATTGTTACTACCAAGCAACCACAAAAACAGTATTTTTTTATACCAAAATTCAGTCTTTCTGTCTAAAGTGATTAAACTAGGATGTGTTTGTTTAGAGATGGAAAATCACAGTTACATTCTTTTCCCTTAAGGTCCGAGGGTTAAAGGAATAGTCTACTCATTTTCAATATTACTATGTTATAACCTTAACTAAGAATTGTTGATACATACCTCTATCATCTGTGTGCGTGCACGTAAGCGCTGGAGCGCACTGCGACACTTCGATAGCATTTAGCTTAGCCCCATTCATTCAATGGTATCAAACAGAGATAAAGTTAGAAGTGACCAAACACATCAACGTTTTTCCTTTTTAAGACGAGTAGTTATACGAGCAAGTTTGGTGGTACAAAATAAAACGTAGCGGTTTTCTAAGTGGATTTAAAAGAGGAACTATATTTTATGGCGTAATAGCACTTTTGGGAGTACTTCGACTCACCTGAAAAGTCCGCTCCCCTTCTCCCTCTCATAATGGGAGAGGGAGGGTGTTACTGCGCCGAGTCGCAAAAGTGCTATTACGCCATAAAATATAGTTCCTCTTTTAAATCCGCTTGATGTGTTTGGTCACTTCTAACTTTATCTCTGCTTGATACCATTGAATGAATGGGGCTAAGCTAAATGCTATCGAAGTGTCGCAACGCGCCCCAGCGCTTACGTGCACGCACACAGATGATAGAGGGATGTATCAACAATTCTTAGTTAAGGTAATAACATAGTTTAATATTGAAAATGAGTAGACTATTCCTTTAAAGGGACACATTTGAGTTTTACGGTTTTGGAATCCATTCAGCCGATCTCCGGGTTTAGTGGTACCACTTTTAGCATAGCTTAGCATAATCCATTGAATCTGATTAAACCATTAGCATCGCCCTAAAAAAATGACCAAAGAGTTTCGATATTTTGCCTTATTAAAACTTGACTCTTCTGTAGTTACATCGTGTATTAAGACCCATGGAAAATTAAAAGTTGCAATTTTCTAGGCAGATATGGCTAGGAACAACACACTCATTCTATAATAGCAGGGGACTATTTTCAGGCACTGTGTAATATCATTGCGCCTGCTGCAGCCGTGGAATAGCAGCAAAGGTCTGATTATTACGCCAGAATGAGAGTTATATCGGCCTAGAAAATCACAACTTTTAATCTTCCGTCAGTCTTAGCACACCGTGAAACTACAGAAGAGTCAAGTTTTAAATAGGATAAATATCGAAACTCTGGTTATTTTTAAGGGCGATGCTAATGGTCTAATCAGATTCAATGGATTATGCTAAGCTATGCTAAAAGTGGTAGTGCCAGACCCCGAGATCCGCTGAATGGATTCAAAAACGGTAAAAATCAAATGTTGTCAGGATCCGTCAAAATCATGTGTTTAATTATATCTAGTCTTTGTGTTCGGGGTCCTGGCAGTACCATGTTTTATGTGGGAGATGCGTGGTTTTATTATTGGTTTATTCTGACCACGCATCTCCCACATAAAGCATGGTACTGCCAGGACCCCGAACACAAAGACTAGATATAATTAAACGCATGATTTTGACAGATCCTGACAAATGTTTAACTATAGGGGAGCTGGAAAATTAGCATATTTTCAAAAAAAGTGGCGTGTTCCTTTAAACTGCCAATGTTCATGTTCAGTGAGGGCAATGAAAGCGCATTTAGATAAAGGCTTAGAAAGTCTGAAAAGTTTTTATGTTTTGCCACTCCAGCACAGGGAAAAAGTGTTATTTACTCAAGTTATCAAGTTTACTTATTCTGTTAAAGGCCAGCTATTACCAGAAGGCTGGCGAGCTCATTTTACTGGAGGAATGCCTTTATTCAGGGGTGTCTTTGTTGAGGATGTTCATATACATTTTTAAGATTTTACAACCTGAATTTCTCCAAACTACTGTAGTACACACAGTGAAAGAATGTCTCTTGGAACCAAATGATTCAAGGTG
This sequence comes from Misgurnus mizolepis, assembly GCA_025389145.1. Classification (NCBI taxonomy): domain Eukaryota; kingdom Metazoa; phylum Chordata; class Actinopteri; order Cypriniformes; family Cobitidae; genus Misgurnus; species Misgurnus mizolepis. Next base: position 33,091,530 of record JAIFKI010000006.1, on the reverse strand, counting down.
TCATGAATATTGGCTTATTTCAAGTGAATAAACAGTTGAGTGCTACCAAACTGCCATAGTAAGACGTCAAGCAGGTGAACCAAAAGAGAAATGTAGGTTACAGCTGTAATACCAGTTCTCTGAAGTAGATCAGAGAGAAATCTTGCCAAAGGGCCTACTGTTCTTCTGCTTTGAAGAGGCCATTATGAATCAAAAACATTAACACATATAGAGTTTCAATGCATGCAAGCAGGTGCATCTATATATGCAGATACACTGATGTTATGATGTATTTAACATGGGCAAAAACTGATTTGGATAAATTAACATGGTAATAAAAGCTCTGTGATTGCCCAGAGCATGTGCATGAACCTCAAGGGAATGTTAGAGCTCTACGCTTTGTAAAGAAAGTAATGGCACACAGGCGTGAAATGCAATCTACCGTTTACACATTAACTGTTGCTAAGTCAGTGATTACGGAGGACAGATGTGGCTTGAAAATATATCTGAGGAATTCACACGCTCTGGAAATATTTCACGCTCTGTGCCTCTCTGACTATATCACTTCTAGACCAGGTGCTTTAAGATTAATAAGATTAATCTATTAATAAGAAAAAAGACATGGTCAACTCCCTGAAGCTTTGTAAATTTGTATAATTTCTCTATGATGCGAAACAAAACGTGCAAAATAAAACACCTCTGATACATTGCAATACTTAGACATTAAATGCATTGATATAAAAGTCAACATGAAACATGGTTTGCAACACATTTTCTTTGTAATACGACATATAAATGGATAAAACAAAATTTCTGATGACAAAAATGTGGCGCTCGACTTGTAAAAGTGCCAATTGTATACAAGAAGGGTGGCAAGTGGTTGAAGATGATTGGTTGAAAATATGAATAATTAGTGACACAGCCAAAATGTAATATTGTAGAGCAGTGTTTCCCAACCAGGGGGCCGGGGCCTCGCAGATTTCAAGGGGGCCTCAAAATGACTTATAATGGTAAAAATTGGACAAAACAAGAATTAAAATAAGGTAAAACAAGCAAAAATCAATATGTTTCTTTTTTTGGCCATTTTAGTAGCTAATGTACATCTGTCTAGTCATTCCAAGCTCTAGTTAATTTTATTTGGAAAAAATTGAGTGAGGGGCCTTCAAATATTGTTGTGGGCAACTAGGGGGACTTGAAGTGAAAAGGGTTGGGAAACCACTTTTGTAGAGCACTGTCTACTGCAGGGGTGGGCATTCCTGGTCCTGGAGGGCCACTGTCCTGCAAGGCTTCAGTATGACTTGGAAATGACATTCAGGTGTGTTTGATTAGGGTTGGATCTAAACTCTGCAGGACTATGGCCCCTTCAGGACCAGAATTGCCCACCCCTGGTCTACTGTATACGCCAAAGTGAGACATCGAGCAGAACCAAATAAATAAACAAACAAATTTAAACAAATTGCATATTTCGTATTTAACCCTGTAGAACCCACAGGTCAAATTTGGGCAAATTTAATTGATGCTAAGAGAAGGGTTCTTGGGTTCTCCAGGGTTAAATAAACGTTTCCAATCTAACATTTTAGTCCAGATTTGGTTCCATCCTTAAATATTATTTTAATTATTTTAAAGTATAAGGGAAGCAAGTGTTATCAATTTAGTCCTGGAAGTCAGTTTCCTCTACAATATATGACCCTGTGTGTGAAATACAGGCTAATAAAGTCTCCTAAGCTATAATCATTATGAGATAAAGAGCACAAAGTTTAATTTCAATCATTGATTTCACTTTAATTTCAATCTGTGACCTGGCCTTACTCGGTCAGTATTAAAAATATCAAGGTTATATTTTCACAGAATGGTTTATAGGAGTTTCTAGGATAGAAGGATGATTTTATGTAGAAAACAGAATCACAAAAAAAGACTTTAGCTGGGTTTTCACATGCAGGGTCACAAATGCTCAGCTATTCTGAACCATGAAGAAACTAGGTAATGTTTCAGCAGTACAGAGATTAATATGATTGTTTTTGTACAATTAAATATTAAATAAACATATTTAAACTACAATACAATGACACCTTCATACAATAATGTCCCCTAGAGTTGTGCAGAATTTGGAGGTTTAAAGGCCTGAGCAATGTGGTTACACACATGTAACTTTTTAGTAATATTACTGAAGAAATTTAAAACCATGATCCCCCCAGACAGATTACACAGTTCCAAAGGAAAAAAATCTACTGTAATCCTACTCATTTATGTTTTAACTGAGTGGAAAATTCCTGAACTGAGTTTAGTTTTTTTTACACCAAGTATCGAGCACTGAGTAGGATTTAGGAGGCAGATATAGAAGCTCAATTTAGAAAGGATTATGAATGTGGCTGGGTCAAAAGAGTCCTTTTTGAAGGATTACTGTAATTTTGTGGGAAGGTAATATATTTGAGGAGTTGTGTAAGTACGCTGTAGTGGGTTGAAATCGTTTTAAGGTGTGCTCATGTACATCTGCAGAGCTGGAGTGAAGATGAGGATGGTCCCAAGCACAGAGACTGTAAGAAAGACCCATAAGAAGATCCGATCCAACACCTGAGCCACAAACTTCCAGTCCTGAACCACCTGAGAGACAAAAAGGAGACAAACACATGAAGAAAGCATAATGACATTGTCAATTATTTGCTTTTCTTACCCTAAAACAATAAAACATGGGTTAAATATGCTTTACATTTGTGACCCTGTCTGTGAAATTCAGGCTTAAAGGGACACTCCACTTTTTTGAAAATATGCTAATTTTCTAGCTCCCCTAGAGTTAAACATTTGATTTTTACCATTTTGGAAACCATTCAGCCGATCTCCGGGTCTGACGCTACCACTTTTAGCATAGCTTAGCATAATCCATTGAATCTGATTAGACCATTAGCATGCGCTCAAAAATAAAAAGTTACATTGTGTACTAAGACCGACGGAAAATTTAAAGTTGTGATTTTCTAGGCAGATATGGCTAGGAACCATACTCTCATTCCGGCGTAATAATCAAGGACTTTGCTGCCGTACCATGTCTGCAGCAGGCACAGTGATATTAAGTATGCAGTGCCCGAAAATAGCCCCCCTGCTATTGAAAGTTACCAAGGGGACTACTTTCGGCATAGAAAATCGTAACTTTTAATTTTCCGTCTGTCTTTGTACAAAATGTAACTGCAGAAGAATCAAGTTTTAAATAGGAAAAATATTGAAATTCTTTGGTTATCTTTGAGCACGATGCTAATGGTCTAATCAGATTCAATGGATTGTGCTAAGCTATGCTAAAAGTGGTACCGCCAGACCCGGAGATCAGCTGAATGGATTCTTAAACAGTCAAAATCAAAAGTTTTACTCTGGGGGACCCGGAAAATAAACCTATTTTCAAAAAAAGTGAAGTGTCCATTTAAGTCTCTAAATTATTTATAAAGAGCATCAAAGTTTGATTTAAATTATTGATCTCACATTAATGTTGGACATTACCCTTACGCAGTGGATATCTAATTCATATATTTTGTTTATAAAAAAACTGCAAATCACAAAAATGACTTCAGTTTTCACACACTGGGTCACATTTAAATTTGATTTACAATTTTGTGAAACAAAAATGCCTCATCACCTCTCTGATAAAGTGTTCCTTTCTGATGTGTCTGGAAATGTAGTGGACTGAACGAGTGGCTTTCTCCAACAAAGCAATCCAGGCTTGATTCTCATCTTCCTTTAACCCTCCTCTTCCTCCTCCAGCAGGCTTCTGTTGCCCCTTTTTCATCCCTCGTTTCAGCTCTGGGCTTCGCAGCTCTATGTCTGGATATCGATAGTGATCCGCGTGTCCCCTCATGCAAAGCAGTATGGGTAACCTCTCGAGGAAAAGGCTCTTTACCCACGGTGCCATGGGGTGGTAGGTGGCAGAGGATCGGTGATGGACATTGATGACGAAGACAGTGACGATGATGGAGAAAGTGACGAAGATCATGATAAAAAGAAGATACTCTCCTATCAAAGGGATGACTTTAGAAGAAGATGGGATGATCTCTTCAATAACAAGGAGAAACACGGTAAGAGACACAAGTACGGAGGTGGAAAGGGAAAGTTTTTCTCCTTCATCAGAGGGGAGGTAAAAGACCAGCACAGTGAGGAACGACAGTCCGAGACATGGGATAATCAGAAAAAGCGTGTAGAAAAGAGGAAGACGTTTTAGTATGAACGAATATGTGACGTATGGATAGGAATAAATGCCGTCGCGCCGACTGCCCCTCTGTCCGGTGGCGTTCAGTATTTCCCATTCGCCGTTGTCAAAGAACTCTTTACGGTCTACATAGGGGTCTAAAAGTGTCAGATCCACCATAGTGCCATCATATGTCCAAGAGCCAAACTTCATGGAACAGTTTTGTCTGTCGAACGGAAAAAAGGTGACATCCATGGTACAGGAGGATTTATAGCTGGCCGGAGGAGTCCAAATGATGGTACCATTAAATCTTACAATGGCTTTGGTCATAAGAGAGCCTTCAAAGCGGCCATCGGCACTGATGATAGAGAGAGACACAGAGAGAGATTATTTTAGCAACTACAATGTTCTGCATGGTTGTGAGGAGAGTGTCATGTAGATGCTAGGGTTTTTTTTATTTATGTGTGTGGTTACTAAGATATTCTGGTTGGGTCTTTTATGATGTCTTTCTATGAAAATTCTATCATCTGGTCTTTTCTTTAAAGGTCCAGTGTGTAATTTTTAGCAGCATCTAGCAGTGGATTGTGAATCGCCACCAATGTCCCAGTCTCAGAAATGCATAGAGAAGCTACGGTTGCCGCAACAGGTAAACTTAGTAAAAAGTTGGTTCATTAAGGGCTTCTGTAGAAATATGGCAGCACAAAATGGCGACTTCCATGTAAGGGGACCCTTGGTGTATGTAGATAAAAACGTCTCTTTCTAAGGTAATAAAAACATAACGGTTCATTATGAAAGGTCTTTATACACCCCCGATAATATAGTTTTGTATATTATATTGCATTTCTGTCAAGAGATCCTTCTAAAAGTTACACACTGCACCTTTAAGGCAGCATAGACATATATTTAACTGAAAATATCCCAGAATACTGTGCACTTACTTCTCATACAGGACAATGTCTGGTAGCCAGATAGTTTCTGAGGGAACCCTGATAGATGTGATGCCACCATAATCTTCTGGGTTCCACCGAAGCTTATAGTCTGTCCACTCCTACAGGAATAAAACAAACAATCTGGAAGTTGAAACAGGTATTTCTGTTCACGCTTAAACTTCAAAGCATCAAGTGTTTTTTTTTATTTACCTGCCACAACCAGACATTAGTAGTCATCAGCTGATTCTTTTCATCCTGAAAATCCAAAACCGTAAAATGATTAATAATCATAGCTGGTTAAAATGATGCTTACACTACTTACTTTCTAATCATTGTATGTAATATTTTACCATACTGTATAATACAAAAACATAAGCATTTTTATATATCTCTTAAAGTCTTTCACCATTAATCTACCATCGTCATCCAGAATTCTTGTAATTGTTCTATTAATACTGTATATGCAGCTTAAAAGATGGTATCTTATTCCCTTTGTTTTAAATTAATTGGAGTTCAGAACTTGAATAGGAACTGATATGCTGGGACACATCTGTTAAAGCAGAATGTGTGAAAATCGGTTGTTCCCACAGTACCAGCCAGAAAATTCATACTGGCATATTATGCCAAAAAAGCTGCGCATTAAGTAACATGTAGTGCAACACTAGGTATGACCATAAGGTGGCTCTACAGGACAACAACATTCAGGACATGTTCTACCTTGCTCTCATTGTTAATTATTACACAGACAGCAATTGTTTTATTAATTTCCTTCTACAGTAACTGTGTGTAAACTGTCTAACGCAAATAAAACTATGAGAGCTTTAGACATAAACTCCTACAAGGACATCTTAATTTTTCCACTAACTTTTAAACCATACACAGCACATTTTTGGGCTACTGCTGCCTATTTTGGAGTTTCAACCTTTTATTAATAGCTTATAGACCCTTTTCATTAGGTCTTAATTGAAAAGTTTACATAAAATTACAAATTCGTTCACCTGTCATTCCAAACCCATACTAACACTAATATTGTTAAAATGCTTGATTGTGATTGGCCAGTCGCAACATTAGCAGATAACAACCACCAGTAACAAACGGTAACCTGGATGCTGCAAATCATTTTGACAGGTACAGTTAAATATTATAAAAAAATGAAATATAAATATGTCTTCTGTCAAGGGCTGCACAAGATGTTAAAATTTTAATAACATATATGACATTATATTAACAAATGATTAAACCAAATAGTGTGTTTGTGACATTTGAATGTCTTGTCTCATCTTAAAAATGAAAATAAACGGGTTTTCCATGCAGAAGGTCTGCATTCATTAAAAGGAGCAAATAAAATGTTTCAAATCAATATTCCACTTTCATAAAAAAAATTCTGATAATTTACTCAACCTCATATCATCTCAGATGTTTGTCTTTCTTTGTTCAGTCGAGAAGAAATACAATTTTTTTGAGGAAAACTTTCCAGAATTTTTCTCCATAGGCTATAGTGGACTTTATTAATAATAATAATAATAATAATAATTCCTAACATTTATATAGCGCTTTTCTCAGTACTCAAAGCGCATTACATATGAACGGGAGAATCTCCTCAACCACCACCAATGTGCATCATCCACCTGGATGATGCGACGGCAGCCATATTGCGCCAGAACGCCCACCACACACCAGCTTATTAGTGGAGAGAAGACAGAGTGATATAGCTAATTAGTATGAGGGATGATTAGTAGGCCAACGGGCAAGTTTGGCCAGGATGCCAGGGCACACCCCTACTCTTTTTCGAAGGACATCCTGGGATTTTTGATGACCACGGCGAGTCAGGACCTCGGTTTAACGTGTCATCCGAAGGACGGTGCTTTTTGACAGTATAGTGTCCCCGTCACTATACTGGGGTGTTAGGACCCACACAGACCACAGGGTGAGCACCCCCTGCTGGTCTCACTAACACCACTACCAGCAGCAACCCATCCAAGTACTGACCAGGCTCAGCCCTGCTTAGCTTCAGTGGGCAAGCTGTCTTGGGCTACAGGGTGATATGGCTGCTGGATGGCTGCTATGATGTTATTGGACATCAACAGTTCACAGTTTCAATGCAGCAGGTTCTATGCGGCTTCAAATGGCTCTAAATAATCCCAAACAAGGCATAAGTGTTATACAAAATAAATAAAAAAGTACTTTTTAACCACAACTTCTCATCTTGCACTAGCCTGGTAATGTGCCAGCGTGACCTTACATATTATGTAATCACGTTGAAAGATCATGCATGACGTATGCAAAACTACTGCTCCTGTGTTTACAAGTGAGGAGAAAGTTGTTGTATGTGGAATAATATGAATTAATGTCTTTGAGGCTGTTTACACTTGGCATTAACATGCGTTTTCATCGATCGGATCACAAGTGGACGACGTTAATGCCAGGTGTAAGCGGTGTTCAAAACGTTTTGAACGCGTCCACTTTCGACCACTTTCAACCACATTCAGAGGTACTGTAGGCGAAACCCCTTTCGATCGGATTGCTTTTGCTTGTGTAAACGCACATGTGGTTGAATGTGTTCGAACAGCCACAGGCGACCGCCTTCTCTCGGCCCATTTATCTAATCTGAGGTACTGAACACAAGTTTTACATATTTTCTGACTTCTGGCTTGAAGATACGGTGAAGAGCGCTATTTTTAGCCTTTCATTGATACTAATAAAGCGGCTGATCTCCGTAGTTTCGTTTTGAAAGTGTGTGAAAGTTGCACAATCATATTTCATCAATTGCGCTGAAAATTCAGAGAAAGCTCTAACATATACATGTAAAAAACACTGTGCAGTATGTTTACTTGCTAGACATACACGTGGACTGCGACATAATATTAGTTCGCGTCCATATGAACTCATAATTACTCCCGCTCGCGTTGGAATGACAGCAGAGAGACTCACCCACCGTCTCACGGACCACCCCCTCACAGTATTCAGGACAGAAGAGGTCGAAAGTGGACAAAAGAGACGGATTTAAATACCAGGTGTAAACGTGATGTGTCTCTCTCCTCCACTTGTGATCCGATCGATGAAAACACATCTTAATACCAAGTGTAAGCAGCCCAATGTTTCCTTTTATTGTTTAAAATGGTCCACAAGTGCGCGTTTCACATATATAATGTGTGACCTTTCGATCTGATTAAGTAATAGGTAAGGTCGTGCTGGCGCTTCACACGTCTAGTGCAAGACGAGAAGTTATGGTTACAACTACAAGTACTCTTTTTTTTGCCAAAATTACGATTGTTTTGCTAGATGATGAGACCCTTCAGCCGCCTTTCCACTGCATACGACAAATAATGGCCAATAATCCGGAAGTCATTTATTTCCTATGGAGGGAAGCAAAGGGGCTGCGTGAGGCGCCGACCATCTGTGGATGCATACTTTTCGGATCCGTTTTGAGCGCTGGATCCGTAAAATGGATCCGAAATTGTGCAACAACACTGCATGCCCAAACTGTCTGGGCTTATTTCTGCGATAACAACCTGCTGCCTATACATAATTCCTTACATAATATAGGGAATAATGTGGGAGGAAATACTGAACCTTGGGTACTGTGTATTTAAGCAGCACATTTGAATGTAGATTAATGTGTTGTAAAACTAAACTGTTAGAAAATATATTTAAAAGGTCCATGAGGTATAGATATGTACAGTATATATTTGGTATCAATATGTACCTCTGAGGTCTAACACGAACCCTAAACCTTTGACTGGTAGTGTACATTATCACTGGTTTGGTGCAATAACTTTGAATAACAATATGCAAGTGGACCTCTGGAAAATGAATGGCAAAGAATGAACCTTTAAAAATGGTGACAAAATGTAAATATAATGTGTCACCCCACTGTAGTGAATATTTATCATATTAAACATTTATCAAAACAACTATACTGTAATGTGATAGATGTATAGAGCTATTAGTTGCATATCAATTTTGTATGTTATTAATACACTCAGATATTACTTTTATGGTGTTTTACAATAACGTTTTCTAACCATATAAAGTAACAGCAAGTGGCGTGCAAATATGTCCATGCAGTCAGGAAATATTCCTCCTTTACAGTGTACATGCTTCCTGCATTATTGCATTATTCATGGATTGTTGCGGCTCTGACTCAGACGCCATGATTTGATTTGACTTGATTTGACATGTGCTTCTGTAGCTTCCGTAACTTCCATTTTAGTTTGTACAAAGCCATAACAAGATTACTTTCAGAGTGCAAAACATAAATAAACAATATGTATAGAATTTAACATTCTTTAAAAATAAAAAAATGAAGCATTTAACACATTTTATGAGCCTCTGCAGTGCTTTAAATATGTTGTACACACTTATGCATGCACACACATGCATGAGTGTGTTTCTATTCAAATCTGCATATTTTTCACACTCCATTTGCTAATCATAATGCATCATGCTTAGCTATATTAGTAAACGGTACTGTTATTGTGTCAATTAACTCTTTCCCCACCAGCATTTTTTTTAAGTTGCCAGCGGTAGCATTTTTATGATTTTAACAACCGTTTAATTCCTTCCAGAAACATTTCTTCTTTAAAGGGGCAATAAGTAGGATTTTCCCTCATCTAGTGGTGGAATTGTATTTTGCATTCAAACGAACAGTGCTTTCTACAGTAGCGCCTCCCCTTTCCAAATGTGTGTTGCAACTACGGTAGCCGTTATGTAATCGCTGATCTCCTTGTCCGTTGCAGCTGGTTCACGTGTTCTGAATGAAAACGCGTTGTGGAAACGCATTGGTAGGCAAGTGCTTTTTGTCCCTCTCTGCTATTATAGTTTATCAATATGGCGGAACGACATGGAATCCTTCTTGGACTTACCCGTTCAATGTAAGTAAAGAGAAGAAATTCTAAGCTTACAAAGAAAAGTCAGATCACTGGCAGATGTCATTTGACACCAATGAGGACATATTTATGAATAAAGACATTGAGTTTGATTAATAAAACACTTAAAATCCTACTTATTGCCCCTTTAGATATATATAAACATACAATATATCAAATGAAAGAACAGACCCTCTGTTTAAAAAAACCCTCAGTTTTATCATATCTTTTTTAATCATTTTTATAAGGTAGGAAAGAGTGCCACCTAGTGAATTATTGCTGAAATATGGATTACCATTAAAAATGGTAAAAACTCGTCTTTGGCAGGGAAGCGTTTTCTCTTAATGACTAAATAACTTGTCAGTGGCGGGAAAGACATAATCATTATTTTTGCCCAACTCCACTTATACCTCTGTTAGCACAAATGTGTTTATTTACGTCATCATTTTTGAAAGAGCACATCACCTACTAAACAATATACTATACAATATATACTATATAAAGGATTGGAGATTAATGGATTACATATAAGGGTATAATCAGGATACAGAAAACTAGTAACTGTAATCTGTTACAGTTACAGTTACGTAAAAAACCATAGTAATCAGAACTGGGAAAAATGGGAATATTTTAGGATTAAAATAACTTTTTGGAATAATAGCACTTATTTTCAAGCACTGCTTGAATGTACCGTATTTTCTGTTTCTATTGTCAGTAATGACTCGTGAACTGGTGCATGCGCAAATTAACACACTACATTCTCTCCATTCTCTGGTCCATTTAGATTTAGAAAAAGCAAGTGTTTTTGGAAAAAAGGCTTACAGTACTATCTGTTAAAATACCATGCATATATGTATCTTTAAATAACAGTGTATGCGCGTCTTTGTGCTCACCACATCCACCAGCTGTGATATCTTCAGTCCAAAGCGAACAGTAGTGTCATTGGCATGCAGGATGGGTCTCACCCACTTCTGATAGCCTCGGAAAAGATTCCTCAACAAAGTGTCTTCCATCTCAGCTAATGAGACAAACTCTTCGGGAGCTAGAGAGGGGGTAAATGCGAAGGAGAGGATTTTTAGCAGAAACTAAGATTAAAAATTACAATCTGATGTGGCTTTTCGTATTCAGGTATAGAATAGTCTGCAGCCACTGATTATGAAAATAACCATGTTGACATGTACACGTACAAACATAAGTGGGAAGCATGTCAATTTGATTGGCTATGTTGAAAAAACACAAATTAAATTCAGACACTCTCTCCCATAAGTGTTAGATGAGCACAGTCATGGAGCAACAGCTGTCCCAGGCTCCTCAGACTCAAGAGTTTCCCTTACTGACGCAACCATATAACCATGATTTGATGACCTCAAACAAGAACACTGCAGAGAATGCCAGGAGAATGAGACAAGCACAGAATCACACACAAACATACATCATTAATGCTTATACACACACACACACACACACACACACACACACACACACACACACACACACACACACACACACACACACACACACACACACACAACACACACACACACACACACACACACACACACACACACACACGCACGTTCTGGTTTCCATGTTTTTTGGGGACATTCCATAGACGTAATGCATTTTATTCTGTACAAACTGTATATTCTATTCCCCTTACCTGCCCCATTCCCTAACCCCAACCATCACAGGAAACTGTCTGATACCTTAGATTTTCAAGAAACATCATTCTGTTTGATTTATTAGCTTGTTTCCTCATGGGGACATCAAAATGTCCCCACAAGGTCACAAAAATACTGGTATTCCTATCTTTGTGGGGACAATTGGTCCCCCCAACGTGATAATTACCCGGCCACACACACACACACACACACACACACACACACACACACACACACACACACTGAGTACACCTTGTGGTCATTCGAATATTGTCTTGCCTCTAGTGCAGTCACGATTATGAAATTTTGCTGACGGTTAATTGTCTAATACATTGTGACAATTATGACAATGAATTGCCTGTTTTATTGCTTTGACATTTAATTCTCATACATTTTTTATACATTTTTACATTGTTGTGATTATTTAAATTAAATATTTTGTAATACACATAACACATATTTAAAAGTAATTATTTAATGAATATATTTTTGAAAAATCTGAGAATTCTTTGTAAGAAATAAACACAATCAAGTGTCTGAAAAATAACTGACCAAATCAAAATAAACTGACTATACCTTAAACTACAGTCCTTAAACCTACTAAGGTCATATTAGTACTGGACGACATGTCTGCACTGCAGTGGCTGCAAAAAAAAATCAGTTCCTTATCGATCCTTAAGAATAGCACCCTTCACTTCCCTAAATTTGGAATTGTTTTCAAAATTTATATTTTGCCTTGCTGTTCATACTACTTTTGTTTTGCGGCATTTCTTTAAATACTGTTTTTCCACTGTATTGAATGGCTAGCAGCTCCCCCTTGTGTTTTTTAAAGAGATGTGCAATCATTACTGTGATCTGAAATCATTGCGATGATGTCAAAAAATATATATGGCGGGCCCGCTGACGTATCTGTCAAGGTTCTGCCATCTTATCCTGTGTTAATCTAGTCTTGTGGCAGAATCATGACATGCCATGTTCTGTGTGGGATCACGTGGTCTGAGTATTGGTTTTACTGGACCACGTGTTCCCGGTGTCTTGTCACTTTTACCTCGCTCCCTTGTCACCCTCATTGTTTAATTCATGTCACCTTTTGTCTTCATTAGTTCTCCCTTATTTAAGGTCCTTGTGTTTGTTAGTCTGTGCCTGTTCATTGTTGTTTCATGTATTGTTCCATGCTGTGTTCCATTGCCTTGTTATATCCGTGTGTATACTTTGTTAGTTTAGTTATTTCCCAGTTTATGTTATTTTTCCCCCTCGTGGGTTGTTATTTTGTGTGTTTGTGTTACAATAAATTCCCAGTTTTTGTACACCCGTGTCTGCACTTGGGTTCTGTCTAGTTATCGTGACAGTATCGAAGGAGCAGACCAAAGCATCCAATACGCAATCTAGTTATTTCTTTAATGTCTATGATTTTCAAGCTTTGCCTTTGTTATTGTGTTATTGTGTAATAGTGACTTCTATTGGACAACATATGGTGCCTTTAATGTTTTTTAGCATCATCTAGCGGTGAGATTGTGAATTGCAACCAAGCTCAATTTAAAAATGCAAAGAGAAGCTATGGTAGCTGCCAAGTGACAAACATGTCGTCGTCTGAGACATAGGGACATAAATACAGACTCTCATTGGACGCTATCCTTGTTAATAAATATGTTTATAAACCTACTTTCATTCTTCTCCATGTTAGTTGCTTTTCTCACATTACTCTCCATTTATTTCCCCTCTTTCTTTCAATCTGTCATTCCTTACAATACTGTATTCCTCACTTCCCATAATAGTCATTAAAAGTTTAGAAAAGCAAAGAGAGAGATTTATTGTAAGTAAATAAAAAGTAAAGTGAAAGTAAATGTCTAGTTCTCACCATTACTGGCACAGCATTTGGTATTTTGCCAAGCCAGTAAAATTTTTACAGGATGCTAAGCCCATTGTTGCTGCATTATCTACTTGCTCATTCCTATTTTCTTTTTTTCTTTGGGAAATGTTCTGTCATATTGTCTTTATATATATATATATATATATATATATATATATATATATATATATATATATATTACGTATGCAAGTATTATAACAACTGACATAAAACCTGCTCTTCACCAGGCTGTTGGTCTCACAACAGCAAGTATATAAAATTACATAATAAATCAAGACTGTGTGCAGGCCATCTCTCCAGGTTTACGATCTAACCAATCAGAGGGAGAGGAAGGGGATGTGTAAATCAAAAGAAAGGGGAGGAGGGTGAGCAAGAGAGAGTGAGGAAAGCACATGCATCTGTGTATACATTAATGCAGGGATCTCCATCCTCCAACCAGGGGTCTCTACCACAATGGATCTGGAGGGCTACTTGATATAGCCTACTCAAAACGTTCTTGTTTAACTTGTTGCATTTATGTTAACTTGCATTAATATATGCACCTGTTCAACCTATTTATTTTGGAATAGGATTCAGTTTATTTTTTTAAGGGGCCTGCAATGAGGGGGATTGTTTGCTGTGGCTCTTTGTGTTAACTCCCTCTAACTATATGAGAGTGAGTAAATGATGACAGACTCTTCATTTTTCGGGTGAACTATCCCTTTAAGTTACTATGATTGCAAATGTAAAGTAAAATCCACAGAGTTGTTTGCATATAAAGGTGGACAAGGTTCACAGAGATGCAATGACCTCATTAGTCATTGGCCACAAATGGGAACAGACAAAACCTTGCATGTCCTCCCCTACAGCAAAGCATGCGGTCAAAGCAGGCTTTCAGGATAAAAAGGTACATTTGGGGGTGATGGTCGGGAACATTTTGAGTCAAAAGCTGGGAGATATAGCAAAACAGAAATTACACAACTCATTGAGACAGGACTTTGTGATGATGACAATAAGTTATAAGTGATGCTTTACTGAAATAAGAAATTAAAGTACACAGTAAACACTATCACAGATGTCTATGATTATTGATAATCTCAACATGTGTCTACTACTGTAGGTAATGGTCACTTAATGTTGTTGTCTAATGTGTTATTATGTCTGAGTACTTGAATACTCCTGCTAAAATAAACTATATATATATATTTATATTTTAATTTTTTTTATTTTTAAACAAACACATTACATATTTTATGGCATAGTAGAAGTAGGATAACTTGGACACAGCAAAATATGTTTGCTCTAGAGTGCTGAAAGGACATCCCATCCAATGACTCAATTTTCAGATTAGCTTTAATTTAGAATGATACAATTCTTCATCTCATTGCTTTCACACTCTGCCAAACCCAGATTTTTTCATCCACAAACAACACTCTGTGTTGAATTTTTGCTTATTTGTTTTCCAGTTTCAGACATATCGCAATAAAGCAGAAGGCTTTAGATGCAACGTCAAAATTTATGGTTCAATAATTTATGTGACGCACAGGTCACGCGACATTCAGAGACCCATCTGAGGGCGCTACCTGTCAAGCAATAAGCATATTTGAACGCTACAAATGTATTATTTTTTACCTTTCTGGTTGAAGCGGCAGAACTTAGATCCACAAGATACATGCAATAGGCGAATTTATTTAAGTGAACCCATATTTATATGAATAAAATAGCACGCGGGATTAATTTACTGCGTGACTGATTGATTAAAGAAATACAACGGTGCATCATAGACAGCAGAGATGCAAACTCTGTAGCGAGATTGTACGGCAATGCATTAGCAGCGCAAAATGTCAGGGGTTCGACCCAGGTAGCACACATACTGATAAAAATGTATAGATTGTATGCAATGTTTGTCGCTTTGGATAAAGCTTCTGACAAATGCATACATGTATACTCACCCTCTATCGTTGCATTGGCTACTGCAATTACGAGCAAAAGACCGAAGATGCGTAACTTCATCCTGTCTTTCCAGATGTAATGAAATTATTTCATGCTGTTTGAATAGTGAGTCCCTGTCATTGATAAAAAGGGGTATACATAAATATAGTGTTCTATATGAATCCGAAATCAAACCGGTTTGCAAAAAAGAAAGCAACCTGATGTGTTATGAATTAATAATCAACATTAAATGAGCTTTTACCCTGCTTCATCCGAGGCGATCACAGACACGCGATTGTCTCGCTCCCCCTCGACGTTCACGTGTGGTGTTATGGAGAAAGATGCCATTCATTCGCCGAGCGGTGAACGGTGAACAGACCGGTGGAGAGCGCAAGGGGAGGGGATCGGATGAACAACAAGCGTTTTCATAACAGGAAGTGTGTACATTACAATAGATACAGACTTTAAAGAACTCTAATTTAAAATCTTATAATTCTAGATTTTACAGAAATTATTAAGATCTTAAGCACGTGATAACGACTGTTAGGATCAAGTAAAATGGAGCATTTTCACATGATGGCACTAATTTGGTTCACTGACGCTGCTTCCTGATTGGCCACTATTTGTAAAGTGCAAAACAAAATAAAAAAATTATTAAAAATCTGAAACACAATGCCAAATCTAAAACCAAATTGAAAAAACACAAATAGCAATTCAGAAAGACAATCACACAATGGTTAAAGGTACTGTAGGTATAATAGGTAAATGGAATACTTATCAATGAAACTTTTCCATTATAAAAATAAACCATGGTTCAATACAGTTAAAGAGCACCAATTATCAGATTCACGCTTTTACATTCCCTTTGGTGTGTAAGTGTGTATTAGTACAGGTTAACAATATGCAAAAGGTACAAATGACAAAGTAAACGTTGACGTGAGTTATCGTTTCCAACGTAAATCTCTTTCTTGGACTACAACAAACACAAGTTGTATGCAGTTTACTTCCTGGGCCGGTTGACGGCTATTATCATAATTTTGCCCACTTCTGACTCACATCTTAAGGAAGGAAAAAAACATCCGTTGGCCCAACATCTGAAAAGCCCAATCGGCCTGGCCAAACCTCCTTATGCGTTCTGTCTTTTCCGAAGCTATACTGTTGACGTTTTAACATCCGTCAGACCTCATAATTAACGTCAGTCGATACGCCAAGATTTAACCCTGGTAGATATAGTTAACCGGTTCGTCAGACCAAATTAATATAATGAAAAGGCATGGGGTTCATTTCTTAATTTAGAAAATCCCCCTCCCCAGTGCAGAGTAGCACTTGTTTGTTGTTTCTATAATCACAAATGGTTTTAATGTTTTAATATCCTTATCTTACCAATCTGTTACATCCTACTCAATCCGCGCTTTCAAGTTGATTGATCAGTTTGATCATCTGCATTTTCTGAATTAGATTTGGCTTGTATCAATAAGGTAGTAAAGACTATATTAACTCCTGTCAGCATGGCATTGTGAGCTAATCTTCAAAACATGGTAAGGAGCGTCACATTTCCGGCTGACGGCAGAGGTATTCAGGCCAGTCACAACGTACTGGTAAGCTGTCCAATTGGAGGACACCGCATCTTTCAGAACGATGAGATTTGTACAAAATCAAATTGTTTCAGGAAGACAAGGATTTATGGACCAACAATAATGTACAGTATATGGTATGTGGAAAATGATGTGTTTTTGAACCATAAACCATGCAAACACATTGTATTATACCAAATACACAAAATAACATTTAAAACAACAAAATACATGTTTACTAGTTAAACAAAGGTTACTATGAAATAAAACCAGGGTTACTGTAGTTAACCATGGTTTGACAGTGGTAATCAATATACCAAAACAAAAATGGTTACTACAAAAACATTGTTAATTTCGATAAAGTCATCAGACTTGGGCCTAGTCCACACGGACACAGGTATTTTTATAATTATAGTTTTTCCTCCTGCAGTTTAAAAAAATCACCTCCACACATGCTTGATTTAAAAGAAATCTCCGCCTACATGAACATGCAAAAACACGTGATCACGCGCTGTCAAGAACATGCCACACCAGCAGGCGGTGACATAACCCTTATAATAAAGCCACGTTGGCCAATCAGAAGCCTTAATCAGAAGCAAAAACCCTGGTTGTATTGTCTTCACGACAAAACACTGCAATTGGTGTTTCTGAAAAACCTCAGTAGGGGTTTTCAAAAATGTTTGGTTTCAGTGACATGATACTGCGTTTCCGTGTGGACGAAAGGCCAAAAAAGTCACGGTTAAAAAAATACCCGTGTCCGTGTGGACAAGACCTTGATGGCCTTCTTGGAACACCTTTGGGCAGCTATAAGTCCTATCTGTAAGTGAACTGAGGAAGACCGATATCTTAAAAATTGCTTGCTCAGTTTACAATTAAACATTTGACCAACAATTAAACCTGAAATAAAATGAACCAAATTGTGCAAAAACACTTTTCTTTGTTGCTCCAGCTCCACTGCACGCTACAGTACACTCCGTACAGAGGTCCTCCCCCATAAAATCATTAGTCATTAATGATTGGCTCTATTTATTAGTAGATGGGACTTCGGATGCTAGAGCAGCCATATTGAGCACACACGTTTCTAAATTCACACTAATAACATTTTGTTCTGTCTTGGTACTGTAATATAGAATTTATGCAGAAGTCCAGGCATTTGCACAAACTAAATAATTTGGTCTACACACAGCTTTGTATATTATTTAATTAGTTCAGTACATTTCTTTGTAATCCCCCATCTGGCCACCATATTAAAAATGAGGAGGGGCTACTGTGAAGGTGCCATCAAAACAAATACAGCCAAGATCTCACTCTCTTCCCCAGACATCGATTTTCAATTAACTGTATCATCTCATGTTCACTTTTGGCAAAATACTTCCTCCCGGCCGAGACTCGATGTTCCCCCCAAAAAATTCCCATTTCTGTGTAAAAATCTTTGATAACTTACCTGTACTGAAGATTTAAATAAAATTCTGGACTTTACTGTACACTGAAAAAAATGGACTTGGTGGGTCTTTGAATTTAAATAAAATAAACATGTATATGCAACACAAAATATTTATATTCCTTGTGTAAACATAATTTAATTGATTATGATGAAAATGTTTTGTTTGAATGTAAAATGAACACATTATTCTCACATTGATTAAAATTGATTGAATTGAATACTTAAAGCAATAAAATTGAGTTTGCACACAAAATGGCACCTCCTAAACAGAAGGTGGCAGTAACGCTCAATAAAAAGGACGTCAATCGCCATAAAGGAAGAATAAACATCGTTTGTTTTGGGCGCCAAAATGAAGACTCAGCAGCAGTCAGTCAGAAGAACTCTCTCAGACGGACACCACGTTATTAAAGTAAGTTCTATTATTTATTTATGTTCACTTTATACGTGATACATCTTCACTAGATAGACAGTTTTTTTTACAATATGTAGCCATTGCAATGACTTGTAGTAAAAATGAGTTTGGAGGATGTCAGTGGAGTAAGTTAACGTTACAGTCAGTCAGTCAGTAAGTGTAAGGCTCATAAAGAAAAACAGCGTTTTAAAAATGTCAGCTGTATAACGTTATTTCACGTTTGGTAGTTTTATCCGAGTTGAAAACTGTCAGATTTGAGTTGACTTTTGAGGCACTTTTTACTCAGTTGTTCTATGGAAACGGTTCAGGACAAATAAAACGCTAACCAAACGTTATTCTGTCCAGAGTAACGTTATCCATGTAAGTAATTTACCAGATGATATCAATTGACTACATTAATAATGACATTGTGTATTAAACAAACTGTCTGCTTAATCAGATGAACAGACCCGCGTCAGTTATTCGTGACTTCACTACGCCACGAGCAACACTTGATTCAATTAGAAAAAGCTTTTTTTAAATGCCTCGCGTGACGTCTGGTATATTAACTGAAAAAATTGCTTTGAAGTGCCACACCTTAAAGCTGACGTTTTCAGAAGAGCACCTTGTTTTAAGATCTCATTTTGTCCAAAATTGCGTCCTATGACAGATATAATACTTATTTCATTATTGCTCTGTGTATGTGTGACCTTCATCATTTGAGGTTGTGTGTTGATTTCACCTCTGAATATTTCCTCTTATAGGTCCATCATCCTTGCATGCGCTACACACTCAAAAGCATTGGTAAGTAATTCCTATCACTGTTTTACTGCTGTTAGGAGCTAAATCTTATTTTTGTAACTAATATACAATTATTATTCTTTGACTCGCAGTACTCAAATATACAATGGTTGGTTAATTTGTTTTCAGATAAATGCTGAATTTAAAAGAATCACTACTGTCTTATGTTCCTGCGTGTCACCTGGACCTCCAATCCAAAAACCTGACGAAACTCTTCTATCAGAAAGGAGGACAGCTAGCAAAAAGACTTCAAACAATGAATGATCAAATGACAGAAGTAAGTAATATAGATTCATAGACATAAAAATGTGTAAACATTGTTGGAAGTACAGAACGTTTAGTATGTTTTAGTTACAACATCTTTTGGCACACGGGTCATTAAAACACCTGGGAAGATTTAAAGGGGTAGTTCACCCAAAAATAAAAATTCTCATCACTTACTCCCTATCATGTTGTTACAAACCTTTATAAATGTCTTTGTTCTGATGAACACTAAGGAAGATATTTTGAGGAATGTTTGTTCCCAAACCAATCATAAGCCCCATTCACTTCCATAGTGGGGAAATATAATACTATGGAAGTGAATGGGGCTCATGAACAGTTTGGTTGCAAACATTCCTCAAAATAAATGTCTTCCTTCGTGTTCATCAGAACAAAGACATTTATACAGGTTTATAACAACATGAGAGTGAGAAAATGAGATAATTCACTTTTGCTGTGATTGTCAGGTATGGTAGCACACACTCGAAATGTGGCCTCTTTATTTAACTCATTCCAGTCTAGTAAACGCGCACACACACCTGGAGCAGTGGACAGTGCAGCTGCCTTGCTTTGTAACCCATATATTTGTAACCAATTGTAATATGCTGTGGCAATGCACATGGGTCTGTATACTTACATTTATATTTGTTTGCATTGTACTAATTTCCAATGACACTTTTATTGTAACAGTAACTTTTTTTCTGTTTCTTTAACTACATTTGTCTGTTTTGTACAGTGCATGGATGAAGTCAGCAACAGTGTGGTCATTTGAAGACACCACTGTTGGGATTTGTGCTCTCAAACAACATGCTTCTTGTGATGAAGAAGAGGATCTTTGTATAGTCCTGGAAGGCATGAAGGTGTTGCAACATCGTGCCATGTTGTTTGAGCTGATGTATGCCTTAAACCTGAGCTATCCTGATCTCTGCTTTATTTTTGAAGAAATCCAAAAGATTTTAATGGAACTGCATTGAGCGTAACTTTAACGAACAGTTTCTTTCAGTGAAAGGATCAGAAAGACTGTGCTGCTCATTTATGTTCTTTTTATTTATCTGTTTTAAGTGTTTTTTCTTAAAACATTAACCGTTTGCTGCTCAGAGTTGATTTTGGAAATGGTTGTTGTATTTTGTTTTTGTTGAATCTTTGATTATCAGTTTATACAAATGCTGTAGCTCTGACTTTCTGAAGGATTGATATATTCCAGTTTGTAAATCCATTTAAAAAATAATAGTACTTACTGTTTTGCATGTCTCTTTGGAATGCAGTGTTTGTGCTTTAGCACTTCTAAATCTACTGTGATAGTAACTATTTTAAACATTTGGGTCAGTTTTACAGATGGGGCTTTTTCTAGTCCCAGACTTTTGCAATGCCTTAATTTGAAAACATATTGCACTGACATATCTTGACATATATCAGTGCCATTGTTTTGTCTCAAGATGTACTCCAGTGTTGTTTTTGTAAGGTAGGTTTGTTTGTAAACTTTTTTTGTAAAAAATATCCTAATATAACTAGGGCCTAGTCATGGATTAATCTACAACCTGTTTGGGAAATTGCCCCTTTGTATGTACTGCATGTGCTGATTGTTGTAATAGTTATTGACTGTTGTTGAATTAATGTGTAGTGATTTAAATGAATTGATGATCTGAAAGCAGTGGTTTGCCTCAATATCACTAAACTTTTGTTTAAAACTCTTTGTTTTTATGCCAATGCAAATGTATTTTGTATTTAAAAAAGAAATAAATAACATTTGGATAATTATGGATGATTATTCTGGTGCCAGAAACATAATGAAATTGCTTTAGAGTTACATAATCCCATAATATAAGCATTAAAAAAGCATGTTGGAATTACAGATGAAAATCTAGTCCCCTTACATAATAAAATTACTTAAACATTACAAAATAAATGTGTTATAGTAAAGAGAAATAGCACTTTGAGTCAACATATTTATATTAGACTACTTGAAACAATTAAAATGTTTTGGTCTGACACATAAAAATTAAATGAGGAAAATTATGTTGGTTTAACACAATCGGATTATGTGGGACCGATGTACACATTAAAATTACGTAAATTGAAAGGATTTTTTTTTTCAGTGTAGTGTAGTCGCACACAGCCTCTCTGTTAGGCTTTATGTATATTTTTTGCACCATATTGCTACATTGTTCCTGTTGGTCTTTGGCAAAATGTTGCTTTCTGACTAGTGATCAGTCTCCAAGAGTTCTTACATTATGCCTTTAGCCATGTTTCCTATTGATCATCATTAGAAACCATTAGTCAAATTTACAACCCTGTTACTTGATCTATACTGTGTAGACAACAACCTCAGCAAACTTAGTGTCTGTGGTCGCCTGTTACCTGAGTGAATAAATAGGGTAAAATAATTAACTACATTTTCATAAATAATCTGTACTCAGTACTTTTTGCTCAGTCATTGTTATCAAAAAACAAAACAAGAATAAAAGAGGCCAAACCGACACGTGGTGCTGTAAAATATGCATTAGTTAAATCTCCCATAGCTAATTAAGACTTTGCTAAACAGCTCACTAGAGACCAGCAGGGGTTCTGTTACGCACTTACACCTTTATGCATCATGCATGCATGTGTAAGAGTGAGCAGATTTGCATGGGTTTCTCCGCAGGGCCACGAGGGAGCCCCATGCTGATAGGCACTGGCTAACCAAAACACACAGACAAGTCGGCATCACTCAAAAGAGGACGTTCTGATTTCGATGTGTGAAATGTGTCTGTAATTAAGCATGAAAAGCTCATCAAACAGCGTGAGAATCCAGCACCTGATCTCTTCAACCCACTCTGCCAAGCTGTTCTTCATTTTCATAGACAGAACAATAGCAGCGGTACCGATGCTGGAAGCAATATCTACGTATTTCATTGTTTAACCACAGGTATAATTTGTCCTGTCAAAACTCGCTTAAGTGAAAGAAAATAAGAGAGTGTAAGAGTTTAATCTACAATATTCTGCTCCATTCGAATCCATCACTTCAATTAATGGACCCCGGGATAGAATTATAAGGGTGACCCCTAACCTCCATGCATCCAGTATTGTAAAGATGTGATTAGTGGGCGCTTCCTGTCACAGGGCCTAGCACAATGTTCCTGGTTCTCCGTCCGATTCATCAATTGAAAATATTTATAGTGTGCTGGACAGCACCACAAACTGTTGCACACAGACAGACTGACCAGCGCTCCAGCTGAGACAGCAGTTCAGCATCTCTTCTGGAAAATGCTGACACACAGTTAAGAGAAGTGCAGCATGGTGAGGGAGAGAAAGATAATAAAGCTTCTAATAGTTCACGTTTTCTCTCACATTTCCTAGCATTCAGATTTGTAGCATCAGTATATAGAAGTTGATCAGCACAATGCTGTAATGAAAGCTCTTAGTAGAATATTGATATATTTATGAATTTTCAGGGATGTTTAGTTTGCAGAGCTAAATGCAAAAAAGAATGAGTATTTTCATGGGCAATCTCTCTGGAGCAGGACTGTTTCTAACCATTTTGACGGCCTATAGGCAAAACCCCTATTGGCACCCCCAAAAACAATGCAATATTACATTCAAAAACACAAATCATGTAAAAATCATGTGATCATGTTATTGTCATGGTCTTGTCAGACATCTGTGCTGGATTTAGGTCTGAGTGCATCTGACAGGACCATGACAGTATTATGTTCTGTGTGGGGACATGTGGAATCACATTGTGTGTGTAGCTTCCACATGTTCCCGGTGTCTTGTTGCTGTCGTGATCTTGCCAGACCTTAGTATAGGTTCAGGTCTGTGTTCTGAGGGCAAGGTCATGGCAGCATTGTGGTCTGTGTGGGAACACGTGTTTTTTCACATCATGTATCTGTGTCACGTGTTCCCAATGTGTCGTCACTTTTACCCTGCTCCCTTATGTACTCATGTCTTACGTAATTAATTATGTTCACCTGTTCCCCATTGATGTGGTGTCTTTATATTCCCCTCTCGTTCTCTGTCGTGTGCGCGTTCGTTGTTGAAACTCAGTGTTATGTGCTTCGTGTTGAGATCTGTTCCCGTTGTTCCTGTGTTTGTGTTCCACCACAGAGTTATTATTTCATCCTCTGTTTTACCCCCACGTGGGTTTGTTTTTTTCTGTTTTATTAAATACATAGTTTATTTTTACACATCTCTTGCGTTTGGGTTCATCTTTAGTTTTCTCTTTTCCGGTGTTAAACACACCGTGACAGTTATGTAACACTCAAATCCATTACACTGTCCATCATCTCCTCGGCTGTCTATCATAACAGGCTAAAGTTAGTTTAGTTTTGCGGAGTTCGCTCTCGCGCTGGCTGCCTGCACAGTAGACATGACTTTTCTCCAATGAGGGAAAGAAAAGGGCGGATTCGGTGGGATGTTTTTACGAATTACTCCACAGCACTTACTGTATATTAGCTGTAAGCAGACAGTGTCAATCAATGTATTGGATATTGAGAAAACAGCAACCATAAATGTAAAAAAAAAAAGATTTTCCTAACAAGCAACCTTATTTCTTTGAAGAAGCCCAAAAAAAACGCAACCCGCAACCTGTGATTTTTTTAACGCGACTTGCCAAAATAAGAAGCCCAAAGTTACGTATTATAAGCTGACTTGGCAACTATGGTCACAATTAATTTCAGCAATCAAATAATCTAGGATCATAAATATTAGGCTTCACCACAAAAGCCTTATCAACTTCTATAAACCTATGAACATTTGCAATACAACAGAAAAGAACAACCCAAATCAACCCACAAGGACGCTTCCTGTGTCGAGCATTTTAAACCCTTGAATCAGAGTACGAAGTAATCACATACAGTAGGTCTGTGTGTAAACAAAGCTTTGGACATCATTGGTCACGTGTTTTGATTAAAAGCATAAAAACCAATAGGATTTGAAGTTATCGATGCATGCTTTTTGGGGGCCATATATGAAAATTATGTCATTTAAATATATAAACAATTATTTGTGTTCAACTGAAAAATGGGATGAGTGTGAATAAATTAATAAAGTATTTTTTATATTTGTGTGAATTATTCTTTTAAAGGGACACTCCACTTTTTTGAAAATATACTCATTTTCCAGCTCCCCTAGAGTTAAACATTTGATTTTACTGTTTTGGAATCCATTCAGCCGATTTCTGGGTCTGGCAGTACCACTTTTAGCATAGCTTAGCATAATCCATTGAATCTGATTAGACCATTAGCATAACGCTCACAAATGACCAAAGAGTTTCGATATTTTATTGCTCTTAAAAGTTACCAAAGGGACTCATTTTGGGCGCTGCGTAATATCATTGCGCCTGTTGAAGCCATGGTACAGCAGCAAAGTCCTTGATTATTACACCAGAATGAGAGTATAGTTCCTAGTCATATCGGCCTAGAAAATCCCAACTTTAAATTTTCTGTCGATCTTAGTACACGATGTAACTACAGAAGAGTCAAGTTTTAAAAAGGAAAAATATTGAAATTCGTTGGTTATTTTTGAGCGTAAAGGGGATCGCACACCGGCCGCGCAGCTCAGCGCCGCGCCTAGGAGAACTCGGAGGTATTGTAAACCGGAAGTGCACATTAAATAGCGCGAGCTTCGTCAGATAGATCCGATGATCGTCTGAATGGATTCCAAAATGGTAAGAATCAAATGTTTAACTCTAGGGGACCTGGAAAATGAGCCTATTTTCAAAAAAAGTGGAGTGTCCCTTTAACAAAAAGTGTAAAGTGTCATAGAAAATCCTAGAGGAAGCCTAAGTTATCCGGCAAATTGATGTCAGGATTAAACAACCCAGTTATTACATAATTATAAGTTTTTTGCCTATGTTTCAAGCCTAATGATGCTTTCCAAAAAATGTAGTTAGTGCACAACTCGGCAAGTTGTTCTCTAAGCACATTATCTAATTTCTGCACGGCCAATTAAACATAATATTATCAAAGTTGGGTTTTTTATAATTTCGGTCTGCAGGGCAGCAGATGTTTGCTTTCAAGACAACCTTGTGTGAACTTGCACAACAAGATTAGAAGCGAGAAGAGACACCAAAACGAGAGTAGCAAGTAAAGCTTATGTTTGCATCCAAAATAGATGTTTATGCGAAGTTTCAATGAAAACTCAACTGTTGGAGGCCGGTTGATGGAAAACGGAGGTCATGAGAATTGATGCGAGAACCCCTGTCATAATGCATTAGATATCCTAGAGTGAGCATGTGTGCATGCATCTGCTGCAGCGGCGTGATGCAGCAAGTGGACATAAACAGTCACACACACACACACACACACACACACACACACACACACACGCACACACGCACACACGCATGCACGCACGCACGCACGCACGCACGCACGCACACACACACACACACACACACAGTGCCATACACAAGATGGTTGTGTTGTGTATGAGCATGTTATGGCAGAATAATCCCAACAGGGTGATCAGGACCCCAACGCCTTGAGTCAAAGCACAAACTTTAAAAAATAAAGATGCAATTTGGTTGAATCATTTGCAAATATAACCTCATATTAATTATGCATATTTATATTGAATTTCTTTGTAAGTAATAAACTGCACCTGTCAAGATGACTCACATTACCTGGATGGGCACTGTGTTATCAGTTTCTGGCAGTTGTTATCTGAAAATAACAAACCTCTGAATCCCACCACTGGCCAATCAGAATCAATAATTGAGTTAACACTGAATATCAATGCAATAGATCCCACATTCTTACTGCAGAAATGTACATTATAAAAAAGGCACCAAAAAACTGGGCATTAAAGATCTTTGTTGTGAAGAGGATACCTGGGTTTTAGTAGCATGCATGTGTGTTTATTTCTGTTTATGTGCAGCAGGTGTTTGGATGCTTAGCCAACTGTGTGTTTGTATGTGTGTTTATACAAAGGCCAGGTGGGATGGGGGGATATCAGTTTGTGAGTGTGTATTCTGACAAGATAAATATTATCTCTGGCTGGTGTCATGCTGGTGTTTCTAGATTATGCTATTATATATTCGTATATTTTTATCAGTGGCGGCTCGTGAATGCTTTTCTGGGGGCGCAAATTCATGTGTTTGTTGCGTCTTGTGAACCATGTGCATCACATGTTTTTTCAAAATAAGTGCCTGCTGCAGACGCGTCAAACCGAAAAGAGTAAAAGAGTATTTTTTCACGTTCACAAAAATACCTGCAAGACACTCCCTTAACAGTAAACTCTGATTAAGCATGAGATTATACAAGTATCTGGCAAACGCGGGCGTCTCTTTTATCATAAACACTTTAGATGCGTCTGCAGCAGGCACTTATTTTGACAAGACACGTGATGCACACAGGATCACTCGACGCGCCAAACACATATTTTGAAATTACGAACCACACACACGGACCGACGATATTAAGTCATAACCCGCCATTGTGTACAAATACGACACGGAGCTCGCGGCCGCGCGCCACAGGTAACTTCCGCTTTCTCTCCGAGTTTACCGGTATTTTGATACTAATGTGTGAATGATGTCTTACTGGTAAAAAGACGGAACGTCACTGCTTGTGTGAACAGCACATTTTTGTATTTACTGGTAAATTCATTCTGGTAAATTCATGGTAATTTACTAGAATTACTGTGTGAAAGAGGCTATTGTGCTTGAAAAAAGAAGTCACCGGTCGCCACTGATTTTTATTGATGTTCATGGAAACCTTATTATGTTTATTATGTTACCACATATTTATTGCGAATGATTCATAAACACGTACTTTAAGCAAGGTCACATCTTTCAACAAATTTCAACTTTGATAGGGGTTTATGTAAGTATTTTAAATTAAACCTTTATGTAAGAGAAAAGTAACTGCGTTTTACTCTGTTCTCAAGGGAGGATGAGTAAGCAAGCACACTAGCACCTATACCTTGTAGGATCAAAGACAAGTGTTGAGTGTGTGCATGTGTTTGTGTGAGATTTCTGGAAACATCTAACTGTTGGATGTGGAGTGAAACTGCTGTTTAAGTAAAAAACTGGAAAATCACAAATTAAAAGGGTTCAACAATGCCAACTAACAAAAAGCATTCTTAAAACACAGTATTTCACATTTTTGTTACTTAAAGGTGTTTAAGATGCCAAAAGAGTTAAGAGAAAGTATGTGTATTGGGGGGGGGGGGTATGTAGTTTAATTTATTTGATTTTATTTTGGTGATTTGCTCATTTTAATTTAAAGTTACAAATTTAAAGAGAGGAAGTTAAGCAGGTACGACTGAATTCATGCCCTCACCCATCTGACCTGTTTTTTTGAGGATATTACAGTTTGGCACTGAAAACAAAATTTCAATTATTAAACACATTCTGCTGGGTTATTTTGCTGGCCCAGCAATGCTGGGTAAATATTGGACTGAACACATCATACAAAAATTACTTTTTGTTATTTGTTTATTATTATACTTTTTATTATTATACAATCAGCAAGACTAAAGTTGTCCTATAGGTTGTTTTTCAGCATACACATATAAAAAGTGAAATAAAAATACAGACTGTTTGCTTACCATGTACAATCACTGTCTGTAGAGTCTTATAATCCGTATTGTGTGATGAGGATGATTTTCTGCTCTAGTTGCTGGAAGGCACATAGCACAGCGGTTTGGTGTATAAATGAGACACCACACCACGAGTAGTGTCCTGTGTAGCGGACACTCACGTATGGACTTTCACCAGGGAGCATAAACATAAAGGTGCTCT
This sequence comes from Misgurnus mizolepis, assembly GCA_025389145.1. Classification (NCBI taxonomy): domain Eukaryota; kingdom Metazoa; phylum Chordata; class Actinopteri; order Cypriniformes; family Cobitidae; genus Misgurnus; species Misgurnus mizolepis. The sequence goes on along the minus strand of JAIFKI010000006.1, from coordinate 33,062,954 downwards.
TACTCAGAGATTAAAACTGCTTTGGTGCAAGAACAGGCCAGTATTTAGAATAATAGTGTTTGCTGAATTTGTCTCATTGATGTGTTTTTTTTTTGACAGGAAGCAGCTGTAGGCAAAATGCAGCCTCACAGTGCATCTATAATTGTTGCTTAATCCACTGAGGATATCTACTGATGTAACAAGTCAAGTCAGACACTAAATATGTCTAGCAGAACACCATAGGATTATGTAAGTAATAGTTTGAGGTCACTGAATGAGTTTGACGTATGTTACACTTTATAGTTTATAGTAATAAAATTTACTGTATCTTTACAAAACTACAGATACTTCATTTAAACTTAGGTTTAGTATTTCAAAGCTCTGAAACTAAATAAATTATTCATGATGAAATAAACGCATTACTTGCATTAGTATTTGCTATTCATTCAACTGGGGTAATAAAGAAGACACAAAGCTAGATGTCAAGGCAATTCAAAGCAAAAACCAATTTTAAAGACATATAGAGAGAGAAAAAGTACAACTATGCATGAGCTGATAAAAGGGGTACAAACGATTTCCAAGTGTATGGAAGTCCCATTGAGACCAGTTGATGCAACTGTTGGAAATCGTTTGTGCAACCAAACAAACCCTGTCTGGAAGGTCATTCTTTAAACTATCAAATAAAAAATGTGAGAAACAAGATACCACAAACCTCTATGATTGTTTTAAAGGAGCTGCATTTAGTAGCAGAGATCAGGGAACAGGTGCAGCGGTAAATCATATTAAATGCTCTGTATATGTCACTTTGGATCAAATTGTCTGCTAAATGATAAATGTAAATATAGGTTGTCACAAGAGAAGCCATAATTCTGGAAAAACCACACAACCGATCATCTGTTCTTTGGTCACAAGGTTTAATAATAACCTTGCAGTTGCACATTATGTTTCGTGCTTAGACAAAGGCTTGTTAAAGTTTTAATATAAGATGTTGTGTCAAATGTTCATATATCTACACTCTCAGAATAAAGGTACAAGGTACAAAAGATGTCCTTGGGGTGGTACCTTTTTGGTCCTAAATGGTGCATGGATCCTTAAGGATACACACTGGTACCTCAAAGTTACATATCTGTTCCAAAATGGTACATACAGTATTAGGACCTTTTCAAAAGGTGCAATTTTGTACCTTTTTCTGATGTGCATATGTCTGAGAAAGCCAAAGTGTGAAGGTTGAAGCATCATACTGTACTGAATTATTTTATCATCAGAGAGTCTATTAAAGTCTATTAACAAGCTGTCCAAGAGAAAAGGCAAATGTCCTACCATGACAAAGTCAATGCCCTGATCTCGATATAATTACTGTAAGTACTGAAGCATTATTAAATGCCTTATTGCCATTTATTGCCATAGCAATGATCAAGGGAGGAATTTAACTAATGATCTCAGTGAAGAGGAAAAATCACCTTTAAACTGCAAAACTAGTACACATTTAAAGCAACACTATGTAGTTTCCATGTAAAAATGACTTACAGCTCCCCCATGTGGTTGAAAAGCGCAACAGTGCCTGGTATCAGACACTCTTCTGCAGGCAGGGGGAGGGGCGGGGCTGTGTTTCCTACCCTCCACCGCCACTTTCAGAGTGTGCTTGTAGCAGCTAGGAGGCTGCTCAGGTTGCAGCAACAGTACAATTTGTCATGTTAAAAGTTGTTCTATCACTGAAATAATTTTAGAGAAATTATTTAAAGGTAAAAAAACTACATAGTGTTGCTTTAAAAGACTGCCATTGATGTAAAATGATACTTCACAAAATATTACAGCAAAGACAACATACACTGTCAGAAAAAAAATAAATGTCAAAAATGGTCCCTAGCCATCACTGCGACAGTATCCTTTAAAAGCCCTTTAAAATGTTTTGCTGTAGTTACGCAGCTGTTTGCCAGTAACTTACTGAAATTTAAATGAATGTATTTACCTGAAACAATTTGTTCAAAGTTAAATGAACATTAAACATTAACAAGTCTTAATCTTTACAGAATAAAACCATAAAATAGCAGCCTCATGCAAAGCATTCTGGGAACCAGAAATCCCTTATCAACCTTTTTTAAAAATTTTCCCCTTCAAATGTTGGTTCCAACAATGCTTTGCGTGAGGCTGTTATTTTATTTTTTTAATCTGTTAAGATAAAGACTTGTTCTTTAACTTGAACCATTTGTTCATTTTAATGGTCTAATCAGATTCAATATATTATGCTAAGCTATGCTAAAAATGCCACCGCCAGACCCGAAGATCGGCTGAATGGATTCCAAAACAGTAAGAATCAAATGTTTAATGTAGGAAGCTGGAAAATGAGAATATTTGAGTGTCCCTTTTAATAACATAAATTAAATCTACAGTAAGTTGCTGGCAAACAGATGCCAGTAATAATGGTATTTCAAAAGAAATGTTTAACAGTCTATGTATCATTTAGGTACAGACATGTATACCTTTCATGGTAACTGTCAGAAAATGGGCCTGTGGTAAAAAAATGGTAAAAAAAAACATCCCTAGCTGTCACATGGGTGGTACCCTTTCCAAACGTATACCTTTGGATGCAAAGAATTCATATTTGTACATCAAAACATATTGGTACTTAATAGTGCATATTTAGTACCTCAAATGTACATATTCGACTACATCTTGTTTCAAGTGCTAATATTGAAAAACAAATTTGAATGACTTTCTTTCCGATGTAGAACAGAAGAGAACATTTTTGAACTGAATAAAAAATAAGATAAACTCTTATACTGTAAATATGTTCACGTTTTTTCTAATAAAAGAGTGCACATCCTACCATTGTAATTCTAAAATAAGAAAACAACGGAGTGGCAACCTTCCGATCTCTCTGATGAAGCCAATACGGAAGTGACTTAAACTGCAATTCATCGACTGGCCGCTTGAGGCTGGCTCCAAAAGGGAGTCAATTCCCATATACCCCCATGTTAAAAATGTACAACTTTACAGTAAAAAATGTTATGTTTACAGCCTGGTACAAAAAAAGTTTTTGGTCTGTATAGCTAACTTTGCCCTTCATGACAACTGTGAGGGGGGTGAATTTTTTTGTAACTGCTCCGTTAAAATGATATTAAGATTTAAAGTTCTGCATAATTAAGGGCGTGGCCACTTGAATGATGGGTGAACAGCCACTGCGGTCACTAGAATTGAGCTAGGCGGGCGTGGTTTCAGCAAGCAGACACCTCAGCTTCACCCATGTCCCGCCTCTTTACCCATTTTCGGATATCCACGAATGATGCGCGATGACGCGCGGCCAAGATGGCAACGCCTACTTTAAGCAGGGGGGCAGGGTTTCATATTTTATTGAAGCTTCCCTGGACACCGCCATTGCTTAGCGAACACCCATCTGCTGTTAGCATCCCATTGACTCCCATTCATTTTGGCGTCACTTTGACAGCGAATAACTTTACATCTGAGGCGTTTAAAGACTCCATTTGTCCATTAATTATTTCTAAAGAAACACGAAAATGTATAAAAGGCTCCATTACCATGTATCTTACGTTATGTCCCAGTAGAAGCAGTTTTTGTAAAAATAGGCTAACGATTGCGTCATAACCTGCGACTTTCTGTCGCACAGTAGAGAAATTACCGTATGGACTGGGAGAGAAGCTCACAGGCAATCCTTTACTATGAGGCAATCGGGTGGACGTGAAGGCATAAAGTCAAGGGAGATTACTAATCAGAATACTAACCAAAATGTGCTCCTGTTCACGCTCGCCGTCTCTGCAAGATTCAGTAGGTGATTCAGATTTCCCGTGGCACGGCTATTAGAAGACTTACAATTTGCCAGACCGGTTGCTCACGTGACATCCACGTCATTGAGCTCAGTTTGAGTCTGCGCAGTACGCTCGACACCCAGGAAGTGCATGCTTCTAATTGACTTCACTTGTCTCCGTTGAATCCAATGGGGTCGCTGTGTCCATTTCTTTTACTGTCTATGACTTTAAGCTATTAGATAGCTATTAATGTTTATTTATTAAATATTTCAAACAAGCATACAATCTTGAAATAAAAAATGTCTTATAAAAAAAGTAATTTGTTTTAATGTAAAAAGAAAGTTTCCTAAAAATGTAGAAAATAAAGACCTTTTAATAATAGTTTTTTTTTTTGTAAACAAAATAAAATTTGCTGTTGTTTTTATAACCGTGTGCACGAGACACTAAAGTCACGTGACTTCAGTGAAGCGACTGACGACGCGGCTGACTGTTATCTGTTGCGCCCCAGCTGCTTTTTTTGTGCGCCCGAGCTTCGTTTACAGTCTGGGACGCACGCTGTAAGTTTGAAAAAAAAACCCTTTACAGGTCAGGTCAGCCGCATCACTACAGTCACGAGACATCAGGCCATTTACAACAGAACCAGAAGAGAAGACAATGCTAAATAAAGATTTCAATGCTTCAACACAATTCTTTGCATCCAAAGGTATACGTTTTGAAAAGGTACCACCCATGTGACAGCTAGGGATGATTTTTTTACCACAGGACCATTTTCTGACAGTGTAATTTCACAGTAGTAGTTTTCGACTACATCTTGTTTCAAGTGCTAATACTGAATAACAAATTTGAATGACTTTCTTTCCCATGCAGAACAAAAGAGAATATTTTTGAGAAAGGCCTGAACTCATGATGCATTAAAACATCTTGTTTTCCACAGAAGGAAAAGGTGATATGGGTTTGGTAAGTCATAAAGGTAAATAATGACCAACATTTTAGGATAGAATTTGTAATTCATAAAAATAAGAATTGTAATAGTTTACTTTTGCCGTAACTTGTGCGTGCACACACACACACGGTTTACAAGGACAATTCCATGCAATGCATTTTATACTGTACAAACTGTATATTCTATTCCCCTAACCTACCCCAGTCCCAACAACACAAAACCTGTTGGTAGCCTTTAATGGAAAAAGTACCATTTTGTATGTTTTAAGCACTTCAGTTTACGGGACACTTCCTGTGTTCCCATAAACCATGTTTATAGCAAAGTAAACATGACATTATACACTATTCATGTCTCCATAAACCACTTACAAACCCCCACACACACAGCTGACGTGTAATGTGTGAGGTAAAGGGTTAGGGTTATTCATTACATGTGGGCAAGAAGGAAATCTGCATAACGTCTCTAAGGAGATTTGTGTATATGAGTATGTGAGGGGGAGCTGAGCTGAACTTTGTAAACGTCAATAATTCTTTGATTCAACCATCAATAGCAGTAGGACTGTTTAGTATATATAGACATGAGCTGTGTGATTTGCAGGAACTCCTCAGACAATTTAACTCAGATCTTGTATGTGCCAACAAATAAAATTATTTGTTTACATAATGAACTTAATCCCATTTGTTCATTTTGCATTTATGTATCTCTGTTAAAATAGAAATGAAAATAATTCATTCTTTCACTTAGCATTAGCATAGCGACCACAGCGTACCAGTCCTGATTTTGTTTGACTGTTTGAGGGCACAGGTAAGACAGAGATAAATATGCTTACATTTGTTTTATTTCTCGGTATCTACAGTACGTCTAGACCTCTTTGATACAAAGCTTCAGGCATTTACATTAAAGATCCACAACATAAATACATTATCCATTGATGTTAGTTTATCTTCTTTTATACAGTGGTATACATTATTGAATCTGGCTACTTAAATATCTCAATCATAAATATTATTTTTTTGCAGCACAAATTTTTCCAAAATGTTTCACAACTCCCAAAGCTCCTTTCCAAGGTCAGTCATCAACCCATTCACGTTTTTGGGCATCCCTGTTTTTTCATCTAAATGAGCATGACAGCTTTAACATTAACGTCTCTCTGTTGTCTCTCTAATGTCTTAATATTGTCATGCCAAAATTATAGCTCTATTACTCAGGCTTTTATGACACATTTAGTACAATACCAATCACACATACATTAAACAGACTGACCTGCAGTACTGCAGTCATATAATAAAGCACTAGAGAAGCTCTTTCTCCAATCAAAGGTAATTCAGATGCATTCATATATGAACACATAGTAAGCAGTAACGTTAAGGCTGTATAATTATAAGAGCACCATACTGAGCCTCTGTAACTGCATAAGTGCCATTTAAAAAGCTGTTAGTTTGTCAGAGGGCACACAAGGTCGACGTGACTCATCGCTAGCGTGCTGTTAATGAACGAAACGCTCAATGGCCAGATAAAAGCACTCCGACTGTGGAGGAGCATTACATAGCTTACTGCCTGAGCAGAGCTAAACTGATTTAACAGTAGGCAGAGGATCAGATAAATACAGAAAGAATGATAGATGGCACATTTATAGACAAACATGATCTCATGCAAAGTCGTGTTAGATTCATGCAAAATTTGATTAATTTATTCTTGTCCATGGCACAAAATTCAGCTTTCTTCTTACGTGCCTTAAGCATGAATGCCTTTTCGTGCCACTTGCACAAATTTCTATAAATAGTTTCTCGTGTCTGTGGCACGAATTTTTATTTTTGTGTCATTTTATGTATTGTTTTCTCTTTTATTTCTATTTTTAAATCATTGTCGCTTGGGGTTGGTGTTAGATTTGGGGTTTGGGTTAGGATGTACTTTTATGTATTGGTTTCTACATGTTTTTCTTCTGCTTTTAAAACTATTCTCACCTGGAGTTAGGGTTAGAGTTGGGGTTTAGGTTAGGATGTCTAAAAATTTAAAAGAAAGTGATTCTAACCCCAACCCCAAGCGACAATGGTAAGAAAATAGGAAAAAAAATATGAGAAAACAATACATAAAATGCCACGAAAAAGAAAGTCTATTCATATAAATTTGTGCAAGTGACACAAAAAAGACATTCGTGCTCAAGGCACGGAAAAATGAATTTACATAACATAAACATAAACAAAAGTCATGAGGTTGATTTAAACGTTCAATACTAATAAAATTTTTCATATAAAACTATTAGAGGAAGGCATTTTTGCACTTAATTTGACCTCATATGTGAACATGTGATTTCGTGCCCCTGTGAACTCTGGCAATGTATTAAGATAAATCAAAAAATATACTAATATTATTACGTCGAGTCACATTTTAAACCATTCTTTTTCTAAACAATGGAGGTTAACTGCATTTTACCGTAAAATAAATTATATATAAAATCTATATCTATATAAAATATAAAAAACATTGAGTTTAGATTTACACCTGATGCAGCACTCATTGATTCTAATGCACAAATAGAAAAATTAAAAGGCTGCTGATTATAATGACAGCATATCAAGTCACTGATGACATATCATTAATTCACAATCAAACAGGGCCTAAAATTAACACCCACCAAGTACCAAATTAAAGTAAACATCAGCATTGGTGACATGGTGAGTATATAAAACTGTGTCCATCTCCATGTGGCCAGTGACATTTTTATCAATTAGGCATGTGTGTTCGACAGAGTATGACATTAAAGTATCCAGAACAGTGCTTATAAATCACTTTCACGGTACTTATGCCATAATCCGATTGGTTTACCTGAGCAGGCACTGCATTCTTTCTGAAGAATAACTTTCCTTTCTCTATTTGTATAATCTCCAAAATGGCCTTTGGTAGGTGTGGCAAAAAAAGTTAGTTTTGGGCCCTTCTATTTTAACGATCTAAGCACATGGTCTAAATCGCACGGCACAAGTGCACTTCGGGCGTGTCCAAATCCACTTTTGCTAATTTAATGACGGCACACTGTCTTATAGGGTTGTTCCTATTCTCGTAATGAGTAATAGGTGTGTTTTGGGCTTAACGTGCAATAAACCAATGAGAGTCTCATCTCTCATCCCCTTTAAAAGCCAGTTGCGCTCACGCCATACCGATTCCCTATTTAGATGTTGGAATTTGTAAACTGAAAACTAAGTGGAGGAAGAAGACCATTAGTTTTTTATTTGTATAGAAATTATTATTTTTGTATTAAAACCTTTAGTTCTCTTTTAAAGTCGTTTTATTTCAGTCATGGAAGTAAAATTAGCAGGCATTTTAATTGTTTTAAAGGTATGGATAGCCTACATGATCAGTGTAATCTCAAAAAATAATTTAGAAAAATGCAAGAAAAATACTTTATTTGTAACAAACATGAGATAAAGAATTTACAAACATGTGGAGAGCTAAAACGTTTCAGCACTCGGACAGCGCCGTGAGTATTTTGAAAAGCATAACTTAAAAAAGGTTCTCATCTTCCCATATCCAGAGGTACAAAGTCATCATATACACTAAATCAGTGGGTTAGCATTTAAAAAGTTTTTAAAAATAAATGCATTATTAACACAGTGTTATGAGACTTTTGCCATTAATATGTTTTCAAGCAACTGAAAAAAGCACAAATGTCAGTGCATGTCAAAACTTCCCCAGGGCCCTAAAAACCCCTTAGACCCCAGAGGGTTAAAGCAAAACATTTAATTTCTTACCTGGCTACAGGTGAAGCAGTTATTACATCTTCTAACGTCTCGTAATCAGTCCTCATTAATGTCCAAGAGACTCAATAATAATCTTTTACATTTTAATCCTTTAATATTTTATATTTAAAAGCGTTTGTGTGCTGTCGATGTGTGTAATAAGCAACTGCGCTGGGCTGAAACTAGCAAGATACATGTATGTCGCATTGCAATCACGGAAAATACAATTACTGATAAAAAAAATTATCTACACCCTCACTGTATTGTAAGTTGCCTTAGGATAAATGTGCAGATCAATACACGGTGCAAATTAAAGGTGGTTTGGGGGGTCTTACCTCGTAAAGAAGGCTTGATCCCCCTCTGAAAAGTGTCAAAACAAACTGTAAGGGTTCTTTTTTTTTACATCAGATAATCTAAGTGAAAAATACTTTGCATTGCCCTGTATCTGTAAAAAAACAAAAAACAAAACAAAATCTATATATATATATATATATGAGCACCCCTAAAATAGGTCATAACATCGTCACTGCATGAGTGCGCCCTGGAGGCTAAATACACAGTTGCGCACTCCATCGGCTGATTGAGATAAAGAGGAAGACACTGTAAGTGTTTGCAAGAGACTTTATCTTAACTTTTAATCTAAATGTAACTGTTTCCTATGCATAAATTTTTCACACAGTACATCATAATGAAATGTTGAAAGTGAAATGATTACATACTGTCCTGGGGTGACTTGGGTGTAAATGAATCAAGCTGCTATAAAACTAATTAAAATGTCAGGGAGTTGAAGAAGCCAGATTATATAAGTGAGGGAGAACAGAGATTAAATCCACGATGAACATTACTTACTGTATTTTAACACCTGAAATGAAAGCTGAATGAATAAAATAATGCATGCAGGTTTGGGCTAATTATTTATAATATTTTAAAGGAAAACACCACCATTTTTCAATATTTTCCTATGTTCTTACCTCAACTTAGACAAATTAATACATCCCGTTCTTTTATCAATGCGTGCACTTAATCTTTATACAGCGCATCGTGAATGTGTTAGCATTTAGCCTAGCCCCATTCATTCCTTAGGATCCAAACACGGATTAATAAAAAAAAACAGGCACAAAATAAAACATGGCGATATTTTAAGTGGATAAAAATGAGAACTATATTGTATGGCGGAAGAGAACTTAGTTTACAGCACATCGACTTCGGGTGCAGTAATATTGCCGTAAGTTTGTGCGAGGGGGGGGAGTAGTCAGGAGTGGTGATATTCCTGCTCATCGAAGTCGAAATGCTGCAAACTAAGTGCCCCTCACTATACAATATAGTCCTCATTTTTATCCGCTTAAAAAAAATCGCCACAAGTTTTGTTTCCCCCCACACCCGTTCAGCTTTTCTGCATGTTCATTTCATGCGTTGTCCTGCTGTTGTGTTTCTTCAGGTGCTTTACGTCTGCCAGTGATCACCCTGACCTTTACTGGAGCTATAACATCAATAGCATCTTTAATAGCAATAGCAATTAAGTTTTAACTTGGTTCACTGAAGCACACATCTGCATGACATAAACTAGAAATTCTTGGTCAGCTAAAAATCTGATCCCCCTAGTCAATTGGGGTGGGTCAATGTATAGTCAATGTATAGTTTGCGCACTTCTAATATATGATAGCAAACTCAATGGAAAATGTTACCATCCAAAGTTAACATCTACAGCACCTTTCTGGTACACAAAAGGTTCTTTGTAGTGAGGCTCTACAGACTGTAAAAAGGTAAGAAAGAAATAATTTTTGAATTAAGAACCTTTGACTTAAAAGTTTCTTTGTGGAACCAAAAATAGTTCTTTTATGGCATAACTGTGAAAACCCTTTATTATTAAGAGTGTACTGTAAGTAACATAAAAGCTTCTGTGTGGCTCCGAGTCTCTGACAAGTACAGTCTAACCGGAGCTCTACACACTAGAATGAATTATTAAGTGAAAGCCTCTACGTTTTACTTCCAGTTGGCTTGACTGCCTTGACTATTGTGTGAGAATGTGCACATAAGTTTGCATCATGTATATGTAAGATTGAAAATATAGGAATTTATTATTCCGTCACAACCCCCATTTCTATCCTATACCATTTGTATTCCTGTGCTCATTGACTATTGGCAAAGTCGTTCATTCAGTGGGGGTTAAAGGTGGTCTTCTGATTGGTCAGTTTTAATGTATTATGTTGGGTTTGGTCAAGTACAGTGGGGGTTAAAGGTGGTCCTCTGATTGGTCAGTTTGAAGGTATCATCTTAGGTTTGGTCACATGGTCAAGAGGATAAAGGTCTTGGTTTTCATGAGCTCTGCGCTTTTTGCATTTTGCATTGGCCTTTTTCCCTTTGCTTTTCTTCTTCACCTGAGTTCTTGGGTTTAGGCCATTAGGCCGAGATTCCAGTTCTCAAGTGTGAATCTCTTTCTTCTAAACTTTCTTTCTTTCTTTCTCTGTAATATCTCACATACATTGGAAACAGTTAAGTGTACATGTACTATTTACCATTTTAATGCATTTATAGTGTAACCATTTCAATTGCAGCTTTAAATCAGTACTGTTATTAAACCTTTTCATTTACAAATCTGTTGTTTAGTTTTGATTTAGTGTTAATACTTAAACGCGACATATTACAATTCAATATATTTGTAGTCTAGCAATGCTTTCAGACATATTTTGTCCGAAACCAGGGAACGATTGCAGTTTTGTTCTCCTTCCGAAACCTGAGATCCCTTACATATACATCCTCTGTTTCTGTCTGCAGCTATCAATTTAATTTAGATATAAACATTTAGTAAAAATGTAAATAATACATAAAAATATTTATCTGGTCTCAAGACAAGCTTTTGAAAATTAAACTTCCACTTGGCGCACTATAAAAGACTGTTAATAAAAGACTGACAATTTCGACAAATTAATATCTATTCATATTTTACTTGACAGCCCTAATTTTCACTTAAACTGTTTGTCCATTAGAGCTTACAGTTTCTTTCTAACCTAAACAGTGGGTGAAGTGGCTTATTCAGTGGCGTAATGCATGACATATGTGACTGATATTTGTTTGTGTGTGTGTGTGTGTGTGTGTGTGTGTGTGTGTGTGTGTGTGTGTGTGTGTGTGTGTGTGTGTGTGTGTGTGTGTGTGTGTGTGTGCTGAAGTGTGAAACCATTACACAGAGCAAACAAGAGGCTCCAACAGATGAACCCTCCAAAATCACACCTGGGTCCTTATATATTGTTTCTGCAAACATCATATTCCTTTTTTGTGTTTTTAAAATATGATTTATATATATACAATATGCGATATATACCTTGCACACTGCTTTCAGGATAAGCACTATTGATTTATCTGGAAAACATTCCCCTTCTGAGAAATCCATTAGACATTCAAAAGCTTACTACTCCTTCATTTTATTACAGCGGTATGTGAATTTGGAAACAACAAACACTCCTGCAGCTTTGGTTAATATGGCTTGTAGAAAATAGAAAAGAAACAACAGCAAAAGACAAAGTCAGTGCAAAAAGCACCCTTGGGCAGTGAATAGGTGACATTCAAATGTTTGGGTTTTATGCATTCTTTATATTGGATGTGCACTGTTTGAGTAAAGCCCAACATACACACACACACACAGAAATAGATCTGTGTACAGTGTTGTCAAGTTTGAAATGAAGTGATGTGCTTAAAGTTCAGCAGTAGCAAGATAAAACCCAAGTCAGTCAGTAAAGCTTAGGAAACCGCATGCCGGATCAAAACAGGCAAAACAGTTTGTTGAAAACAGAATAAGAACTGAGAAGAAAATGCCTACCTGCTAATTTTAAACTCTTAAAATTTGCGAATTACCACATGTTATTGGAATACATCATTTACGTCCAATTCGCAGTTCAGTTAAAATGCAATGTACGTTTTTATTTAGCAAAAAAATGTTCAGCAATGCTTGCAAGCAGCAGTATTACAAGTAATGTCAACCCACAGAGAACCAGACTTTATTTGATGTTATCATACCCTTGAGTTTGACATTAATAAAATATTATGAATAGCTGGGTTTACTTCACAAAAGTGTTTTGGTTTACTAGCTGCTGTCCTTGGTCCTGAATGCCTACCCAGACTTACATGACACATGTTTCAGTGTCAAAGCAAACAAAGTAAATCGTTTCTAAAACAACACTCACAAAGGCAATAAAACCACAGTTCAATATGGGTCACATGTCAAGGACAAACTCAGAATGAACCCTGGAGCTTATCTAAACAAATTTTGAATCCTGGTAGCTGGTTGAGGTGTTACAGCTAAGCTCGTTTCCTTTTAAACCAGCGTCTGTGTTTTTGAAAACACTAGATAAAAAGCACAGAATACAGACTGGAGAAGGAGGCTTTAGTATTAAATTACAGGTTGCTCTTGCTGTGGCAAAAGCTTCAGATTCCACATACAGTGACATGGGGGCACCGTAGAGACCTCACCACACAGCAACAAAGAGCTTATAAACAATCACTATGATAATAAATTGGATAATAACAGCAGCACAATATCACCCAACTAATACCGAAAAGATAAAGACTTGGTGCTCTGAGGTAACCATGAATTATGTCTTTTAATTAAAATGTAAAAAGCAAAACAGACATACTGTCTATATAGAAAGGATTGCAAGAAGGTAAATGCATTTCTTTTGAGGCTGTTTTTTATGCACAAATCTTACAGCACACACATTTCATTTGATAAACATGCAAACTGAAAAAAGAACAAAGCAGGAGTAATACAAATGCAAAAACATGCAAATGCACAAACAAATGTCAATTATAGATATGGAACAACATCCACACAATTCCCATCCAAACAATTCAAAAGGATTTACAGGGTAAGGAAGAGTTTGCAAATAAGCTCCAAGAAAATGAACCTCTTGTTCATCCAGCTGACTGAATATACACAAACCGAAAACTCATAGATAACAAAGATAATCCACGTTACCTTTCTAATGATAAAGCAATCTGAGTATTAAACAAATAAACATGCTGATCATCTATAAAGTATATTCCACTTTTATGTGGTATGTTTGTCAGCACTTCATTATATATGCCAGGTATGAGCATCATTCAGTTGGCATGGGATGTAAACAGTCCGCTTTAACGTGTACTCAAGGGAATATTCTGAGTGGTCCCATCTTATTCACAAGAGCTGACTTCTCCTCTATTTGTTCATCTTATGCACATCCATACGCTAATGCAAACACTTCCAAAGTCATTTTCTTTATTTTATTTAGCTGATTATTTTTTTTAAAGGTCATTTCACTTTTTTTAAGAAGTCAAATAAATGTTTGGTGTCCCCAGAGTGCGTATGTGAAGTTTTGGCTAAAACCATTCTGACATCACAAGGGAAGACAAATTTCAATGACCTATTTTTTTAGGTTTGTAGAGAATGGTTTATCAAAACAAAGTTATTAGGTTTTACTTTTTCACATTTTCTAGGTTGATAGAAGCACTGGGCACCCAATTATAGCACTTAAACATGGAAAAAGTCAGACTTTCATGATATTTCCCCTTTAAATTGCCCTTTTTTGTAACTTTCATAAAAACTGATATCTTTAAAACCAGCCCAGTCTCACGAAATTTCGATATATACAGACACATTTTTTTTTAATCTTTTTTCGTGATATTATCACGTATTTCCACGTTTTTTCATGATCGTATAACGAATTCCTGTTTTCGTGTGATTATCACGTATTGGTTACTCAACTGTTTTGTCCTATTTTCTTACCTTCGCTTAATTAGATTTACATAAAGTGACATCCCTACCCAAACCCAACTCTAACCCTAACGCCAGGCGACATATAAAAAAATAAATCAGAAAAATTTGTTTTTTTCTATTTAAATGCATACATAGGAGCAACCCGTTCTCATCAATATGCGTATAAATAACACGACTTTAGGAGCCACATTCAAATGAAAGTTCATATCAAAGATGCTACAACAATCTGTATTATTATAAGTAAGGCAATATCCAGAAAATAAATAACTTTATCTGCTCTGTCACAACCAATTTTTCGAAAGCTCAGAGCTTATCAGTTGGTTAACAGCTGTTCTCGAGTTTAACTGTATTACACAATTTCCCTCTCCAGATTGACCTGCAATACATTACATGTGGCATTTACTGTAAATTGCATTTTCATTCACATAAAAAGTGGCACACCATTCTGACTCTGTTGGAATTAAGTCACAAAACATTTACTTTTACATTTAGGAAATGATAATCAAAAGCTGTTACTAATACCACTAAAACCAAAGACGTTTTCAACCCCTGCTAGAAGAGTCAAGCCATGATAAGCACACAAGCACGACACATACACACTGTGTACTTGCCGAGTTAAACACACAGGCAGTAAGACAGAGAGATCAACAACAGAGAAACATATTTTTATTTGAAGGACATCTGTTAAAAAACGTGTTACAAAAGGGCCTCAAGCTGACAAGTTGAAGTGGGAAAAAATTGAAATGGTGATATTACGGGAAATGGGATTATGTGTCTGATGGAGCCAGAGAGAGAGAGTGTGACAGAAAGTGAGTCATTTTAATAGCCTGCACTAAAACTGTTAAGGATTTTGACTCAAATAATACATCTGCATTAAAATAATAATTAAAATTGTAAAATATTCACCATGTTTATCAGGGGATGAAACTGATTGTAAAAACAGATTAATTAAACGCAAATTATTTGGCATAAATGGAACCTGATTAGTCATCTTTGTCCTGGAACGTAGCCATGCTACAACTCAATGTTTTTATAGTTCACCCACAATCTAGACTATTTTTATTGCGATAATAACCAATAGCTGTTTATCCTCCACAAATTTTGTGAACAGGTCCATACAATACATTTTTATCTTAAGCTTGATTTCCACTGGGGGAAAACACCATCAATAGTCCTTTTCACACATACAGTCTTTACTGGTAATTTACTGGTAATTTGCAGTTAACATGTCATGTGTGAACAGAACCTTTCCGGTAAATCAGTGCTCCCAATTTACCAGTAAGACAGTAGGGCTGCACGATGTGAGGAAAAGTTGCGATGTGCGATGACATTGTTTAATGTTGCGATGACGATGTGAGTTGCGATAAATATTTTATATTTTTTCATGTTTTAGGGGCCATTCACATGTCGCACCTAAAAACGCGTGGAAACGCTAGACACGTAGGTTATTGTGACCTGCACGCTGCGCTTGTGTCATTCTGAAAAGTTAAAATGTTTATGAAATACCTGGAAATAACGAGCGCGTCGCACCGCGTGAGAGTCGCGACCGCTGCGCTTCCAGAGCGCACATACATTTGAAATAATGAACTTGAGCGCGCAATAGACGCAATATGTGAATCACCGCTTCCATAGTACCTGTGTTTGCGGCGTCATCTCTCCTAAATCCAAAATAATTCCATGATATAGCTTAAGTGCTGTTCCTTTTCACCACAAGGTCTTCGTCTGACAACACATTTTCCTCACTCTTCTCTCCTTCCTCGCCATCGTTTTTGCTAACAGGCACAGCGTCGGAACTGACACCTCACAAATCAATCTGAGCGTAGCTGACTTGGGGGTTCCCCTGATTGGCCTAATAGCATGAACGCGCAAACCATCCGTGCGTCCCAAACTGCCTACTTCCATACTATATATAGTATGCAAAGAGTACGAGAAGTAGTGCTTTTCGCCTACTATATAGTATGGAAGTATGCGTTTTGGGACGCAGGGCATGTCTTCAAGACTAAACGTGATAGGTCAAACATTTATTACATGCGCTTACCGTTTTCCCTTCATTCATCGCGTCAAGGCTGTCTGTTGCGATGTGCTCATCACGTGAGTTCATATAGCGATGACGATGAAAATTCGATGTATTGTTCAGCCCTATAAGACAGGTTGTAAGATTACCAGTAATTTACCGGTAAGCGCCATGTGTGAACGAAAAATATGGAATTACCGGCATTTAGAACAGACGACGTCAGACCGCGCAGACAAATCGGGCCAATCAGAACGTTTTTATACTGTTTACGGACGTTTCCACACACATGCTGCTTAAAAGTCAAGCACACCTGAAGTTAACATCCACATTTCTTCAAAGTTGTTTAAAACAGCTTACCATCTATTTGCCAAATTGCCAACGTCCTTAGCACACCCTCTTTGAAGCCTAATGTGCAAACGCAGGTTCCGTTTGATGCCGCCCAACGCAATGTTGTTTGGTCACGAGCAACTTCGCGACCGTTTGCCACAGATGTGAAAACAACAAAATACGGACCGATGATATTAAGTCATAACACGCCATTGTTTACAAATACGACACGGAGCTCGCCGGCCGCGCCCCACAGGTAACTTCCGCTTTCTCTCCGAGTTTACCGGTATTTTGATACTGATGTGTGAATGATGTCTTACTGGTAAAAAGACGGAATGTCATTGCGTGTGTGAAAAGCACATTTACTGGTAAATTCATTCTGGTAAATTCATGGTAATTTACCAGAATTAATGTGTGAAAGAGGCTACTGTCTGACACAGACACAGAGTGCATGTTGTACCATTTTTTGTGGTAAAATATGTTAAGTATCACACCATTATAATCAAACCAGAACACCAATCAGTCTGATTTGTCACTCAATAGACTATTGATGGAAATTGTGCTCTATACTGGATGGTGATTAGAAACTTCAAAGTCACTGCTTGTTAAGAAGCAGAGAGTGACTTCTCTTAGTCTCTATAGACGGTTTCATCAGGCGTTGTATACATTTATTTTACACACTAACAGTAGCGCAGTGTAGTTTTTGATAAGCTTTAGCTATGATTTGAACTAAGATATATACTTGTTATTTATTTAGCTTGTTATCAGAAATAAAATACTCTAAAAGGGCCGTTTGTTTATGTTGTTACTGCTGAAACCGTCTTTAATGGGTTATTTGGAAAGAGAACAGAACATCTGATTGGCATTTACACAAGGACACCGGTATACAGCATTTCCGTGATGACAGAACACACGTGATGTAAAATAAATATGACACAGTATGCCAGTGACTGTAACAACAGATATTCAGTGCCTCTAATTGATTGCAGCTTGAGTTTCTTTGACAATTAAGAGAAAAAGCCAATGAGAGGTTGCAGGAAAAGACCCATGGTTCCCAGCACACACACCAGCACAAAGACCCAAAGGAAGATGCGGTCAATCACCATGGCAACATACTTCCAATCATCCTCCACCTAAGAGAGAAAGAGCGCACAATAAACAGAAGAAAGAGGAGAGAGGAAAGGTTAATAAGTGATGAAAAGAAAGGTCAGATGTAACAAGAAAGAAAATAAGACATGAAATCAAGGTAAATGAAGGGGAAAATTACGAATACAGATGAACAATGAGCGATGTGAAAAGCAAAACTGCAGTCTTTCCAGAAAGCGTAGCGCAAGCGATGTTGGGAGAATCTAAATTAAAGCTGTGCTAAAAAAAGTGGAGCTATACAAAACATTCTCTCCTCACATATTTGGATACATTACAATGCTAATATGATTTGGTAGCAAGGCTCTGAGCCACACAGTAAAGATGAAAGATGAAATGGTGAGACTTTCCATATCAAAGTAGGATGCCTCCGCTGAGGGATCTGAAGCACTTATTGTCAGTGAAGCACTCAAACGCTTCCACTGAGTGAAGCTGAGTTCTTCCTGTAAGCTGCACAAGCTTGCAGTCTCTGATCAATGACCTGACTTGTGAGGACATAAGTCAACCATTAGCATGGCATGATGGTGGAATCTGAGAAGGTTTTTGAGGTTTTTAGCATTCTCATTTTAAAGGAAAACACCACGTTTTTTCATATTTTACTATGTTTTACCTCAACTTAGACATATTAATACATACATATCTTTATACAATGCGTGCACTTAATCTTTGTACAGCACGTTGTGAATGTGTTAGCATTTAGTCTAGCACCATTCATTCCTTAGGATCCAAACAGGGATGAATTTAGAAGCCACCAAACACTTTCATGTTTTCTCTAATTAAAGAGTGTTATATGAGTAGTTACGAGTAAGTATGGTGGCACAAAATAAAACATGGCGATTTTTTTAAGCGGATAAAAAATGAGAACTATATTGTATGGTGGAAGAGCACTTGACCCCGGGCGCAGTAATATCGACGGAAGTTTGAGCAAGAGGGGAAGTATTCAGGAATGACGATGTACTGCGCGGCAAGGTCAAAGTGCTGCAAACTAAGTGCTCTTCCATCATAAAATATAGTTCTCTTTTTTATTTGCTTAAAAAATCGGCACATTTTATTTTGTGCCACCATACTTACTTGTGTAACTACTCATGTAACAGTCTCTAAATAGGGAAAACATGGAAGTGTTTGGTGATTTGTAATTTCATCCCTGTTTGGATTCTAAGGAATGATTGGGGCTAGGTTAAATGCTAACGCATTCACAACGCGCTGTACAAAGATTAAGTTCACGCATTGAAAAAAGATAGGTATGTATTAATTCATCTAAGTTAAGGTAAGAACATACTAAAATATTAAAAAACAGTGGTGTTTTCCTTTAACTGTCCATTAATAAATAAGCACATAAACCCTATCAAACAGTGGCCATAAATGAGCCATTCAATGAGTTGTGTGTGTGCTCTTTCGAGCCGTTACACACCCCTGCTGTAAAATTGCTAAAACCTCTACAATCCAGTGAGAGAATCCATTTTACAGCCTCACAGGAGTTACAATTAGACCCTTTCAGGGTCCAAATGACCACCACCCTTTAATGAACAACTGGGTAAAGACGATAAATGAAACTATCAAATATTTCGATAATTTTTACGGTTAATTCTTTTTTTCAGTCATAGAAATATGAATTAACATAAATGTAACTATATGAATAGCAATGTGACTTAAGGTAATAAACAACCTTTTATGTTTTCTACAACCCCAAATCAGAAAAAGTTGGGACACTGTAGAAATTGTGAGTAAAAAAGGAATGGAATAATTTACTAATCTCATAAACTTATATTGTACTTACAATAGAATATAAATAACATATCAAATGTTGAAAGTAAGATATTTTGAAATGTCATGCCAAATATTGGCTCATTTTGGATTTCATGAGAGCTACACATTCGAAAAAAAGTTGGGACAGGTAGCAATAAGAGACCAGAAAATTTAAATGTACATATAAGGAACAGCTTATGGACTTATTTGCAACTTATTAGGTCAATTGGCAACATGATTGGGTATAAAAAAGCCTGTAAGAGTGGCAGTGTCTCTCAGAAGTCAAGATGGGCAGAGAATCACCAATTCCCCCAATGCTGCGGCGAAAAATAGTTTTCTGAGTTTCTCATAGAAAAATTGCAAAGAGTTTGAAGTTATCATCCTCTACAGTGCATAAAATCATCCAAAGATTCAGAGAATCTGGAACAATCTCTGTGCGAAAGGGTCAAGGCTGGAAAACCATACTTGATGCCTGTGATCTTCGGGCCCTTAGATGGCACTGCATCACATACAGGAATTCTATTGTAATGGAAATCATAACATGGGCTCTGGAATACTTCCAGAAAACATTGTCGGTGAACACAATCCACCGTGTCATTAGCCGTTGCCAGCTAAAACTCTATAGGTCAAAAAAGAAGCCATATCTAAACATGACCCAGAAGCGCAGGCGTTTTCTCCGGGCCAAGGCTCATTTAAAATGGACTTTGGCAAAGTGGAAAACTGTTCTGGGGTCAGACGAATCAAAATTTGAAGTTCTCTTTGGAAAACTGGGACGCCATTTCAACCGGACTAAAGAGGACAAGGATATCCCAAGTTATTATTAGCACTCATTTCAGAAACCTGCATATCTGATGGTTTGGGGTTGCATGAGTGTGTGTGGCATGGGCAGCTTACACATCTGGAAAGGCACCATCAATGCTGAAAGGTTTATCCAAGTTTTAGAGCAACATATGATCCCATTCAGACGTCGTCTCTTTCAGGGAAGACCTTGCATTTTCCAACATGACAATGCCAGACCACATACAGCATCAATTACAACATCATGGCTGCGTAGAAGAAGGATCTGAGTACTGAAATGGCCAGCCTACATTCCAGATCTATCACCCACAGAAAACATTCGCCGCATCATAAAGAGGAAGATGCGACAAAGAAGATCTAAGACAGTTGAGCAGCTAGAAGCCTGTTTTAGACAAGAATGGGACAACATTCCTATTCCTAAACATTGGTCCTCCTCCAGCTGTTCCTTATATACATTTAACTTTTCCGGCCTCTTATTTCTACCTATACCAACTTTTTTTTGGAATGTGTAGCTCTCATGAAATCCAAAATAAGACAATATTTGGCATGACATTTCAAAATGTCTCACTTTCTACATTTAATATGTTATAGATATTCTATTGTGAATAAAATATACGTTTTTGAGATTTGTAAATTATTCCATTCCTTTTTTACTCACAATTTCTGCAGTGTCCCAACTTTTTCTGATTTGAGGTTGTACATAAAATCTACATAATCGCTGGTTCGAGTCCCGATCGGAGTAGATTCGAGTAGGACTGGAAACAATAACGGAGAACAAATATCCACAGAAACCCCTTTAAACAGTGCCCATTGAGCAGCCATGCCATGAGCTAAATGTGCATACATCTCTCCTGTTATGATGGCTAGGAGCCTCCACAATCCAGATGATGCTGAACCACAAGCCAGATCAAACAAAACGGATGCTATTCTACACAAGGCCACAAAGTGTATCCAAAATAACCAGCTGTTAATCTGTAGTTCAACTGGCAGAGCATTGTGTTAGCACAGCAAAGGTTTTGGATTTGTAACCCAGAGAGCACACATACTGATAACATGTATAGCTTGACTGCATGTATGTTGTTCTGAATAAAAACGCCAGTCAGATGTATAAGTGCAGTCAATGCACACCTTTGAAAGGAAAGCACCACTGAATGCTTCCTGACACAAAGGATAAGTGTCCTTGATGGAACAGTGTTTGTGTTAATATGTTGGAATATGCAAAATGCCATATCCTCTGATGACAGTATTCAAATAAACACTTTTAAATGAATAACACTTCTCATAGAGAGGGCTTTGGCTCTCTCAACTGCAGAAACATCATTGCATAGCAATTACATTACAAGTGGATTCTGCAGCAGGTTGCTGCGGCATGTAAAATAAAAACTCTTCAGACCCTCTGAGAACTTGAGAGACATTAGCTGTGTTTACATGGAAAATTGTAATCAGTTTAAATGTTCAGTCCTCCATGTAAGCACCTCAATCGGAATTAAAGAGCCAAACCGATTAAAATCTAATCGGTTTACAGGGTGGTTTATACCTTTTGTTATCCACTCAAAAGTAAATCTAAACACTTGATCGGATTGATAACTGAAACTGGGATGCTCTGTTCATGTGCATTCTTCTTTTTAATGGCGTTTGGCAAACCCACTTACAGGTGCATTTCCGCCACCTACTGGACTGGAGGGTGGAGCATATGCGCATGTGCGATGACATAGATTTGGCGTAAATTACGTATGCGGCAAAGAACGCAAGCTTCTGCTATTGTAGCAGATCACATGAAGTGACTGTCTTGTCATTCTTTAAGTTTCCTTATCTCCTTCCAATACTCTATAAAGTTATACGAGACAGCGTTATCCGGTCAGTTCATGATTAATACTCTGATCCACAAACACGTGTGTTTGGACTCGCTCTCGCGGATGGTCTCGGCAGCACCGTGTCAAGTCAAACACAGTTTTTAGGTACACGTGAATTGGTGTTTATGCTGCTGCTTAAAAAAATCAGCATGACACAAAGCTCTGTGTGCTCGTCATTTATTAATTATGACCTGAAATAGATGTACAATGATTTTAAGAGGATCGTTATGTATATATTGAAACTGCACGAAACTATTTGTGAAATGGGCGCATGTCAAATGATGAAATCTTATTTGAAGCTTGTGCCATAAAAAACACACACATCAATCCTATCACATTATTAAGTGTTCATGTCAACGCTATGATAGGATTAATCACACAGAATGATTTCAAAAGGTGTCCATGTAAACGTAGCTAGAGATATTAGTCACTCGTGGCCAATTCAATGACTTTTCACAAATGTCATTGTTTATTCTTTTCTATCATCTTCCAGCCGAAATTAAGCCCTTTATATCTATAAACTCATTCAAAATCGCAATTTACACATTTGAGACATCTTGCCTGAATTATTGCAACTTATTGTATACAGGGTTAGGACAGAATGCCGCCACTAAACTTTTAACAGGGAAGTGCAAATATGAGCATGCTTCAGCCATTTTGTGCTCACTGCACTGGCTCCTTATCAAATATAGGATTGATTGAAGCACTTAATAGCCTAGCTTCCTGGTATTTGACTGAACTCTTGTTGCCATATACTCCCTCAAGAACCCGATGAGCTGGATGGCGCCTTGCATGGCTGACACCGCCGTCGGTGAATGAATGAGTGAGTGAATGGGTGAATGTGAGGGAAACTTTAAAGCACTTTGGATGGCCATGGGTCCATGAAAGCGCTATATAAATGCAGTCCATTTACCATACAATCTTGCATTACTTAGGGCGCGCTCACATTATCCCAACCAAACCGCACTCGAGCACATTTGACCCCCAAAGCCTGGTTCGTTTGACTAGTGTGATCAGTCTGTACCGTTCCCGGTTTGGTTTTCATTTATACTTTTGCGTCGTCGTCCGGGTTGACGTGCAAACACAGGTAGGCAGTAACCACGCGTGTAACCACAGTAGCAGCGCGAACGTCAAAGAAGAAGAAGCTTAGCAAGTTAACCCACAAACGAAAAATAAACAGCAACTTGTTGTGTATAATTTGAGAAGACCAGCAATGATGGAAGTAAATAAACAATGACTTTTGTTGCAGTTTGAGTTAAATCACTCCTCAACTTGGCTCATCTTTGTTTTCACCGTCACAAACGGAAATACCTATGACGCAGTTTTTTTTTTAACTGACGGGAGGGGTTCTGGTGGACCAATCACAGCGCTTGCGGTCCGCGTAG
The DNA here is from genome assembly GCA_025389145.1 of Misgurnus mizolepis. Lineage (NCBI taxonomy): Eukaryota > Metazoa > Chordata > Actinopteri > Cypriniformes > Cobitidae > Misgurnus > Misgurnus mizolepis. The sequence continues at coordinate 33,039,522 of JAIFKI010000006.1, read as the reverse complement.
ATCTGACGCGCTGTTAAAATGTTTGCGAGGTGCACGTCAGGCTACGCAGAGCTACGGCGTAGAACCTACGCACGACTATAAATCGGGCTTTAGGTATAATATGAGTGTGCCCTTACAGTCCCCAGGTCTAGGTTCAAGTATTGTGGTGATCATGCCTTTGCCATTTTTGCCATCTATTTCCATTTTTAAAACCAAACTTAAAGGTGCAGTATGTAAATTTTAGTATGCAAATTGCAACCAACAGCTCAGTCCACTGCTCACCCCTCACTTCTGAAACGCATAGAGAAGCTATGGTAGCTGCCACCGGAAAAACATGTCATCGTCTGAGACAACTTAGTAAAAAAATTTGTCTGTAACGGGCTTGAGTAGAAACATGGCGGCACAAAATGACGACTTCCACGTAAGGGGACCCTCGGTGTATGTAGATAAAAACGTCTCATTCTAAGGTAATAAAAACATAACGGTTCATTATGAAAGGTCTTTATACACCCCTGATAATATAGTTTTGTATATAATTTTGCATTTCTGTCAAGAGATCCTTCTAAAAGTTACACACTGCACCTTTAAACAAATTAGCGTCGCACACCTGAAGTCAATAGATAGGTGCGTAGGATAAGACGACAAAAAGTCTCAAAATATACAAAGACAATTCCCGCACACTATCTGCTTGCTGAACAAAATTTGTTTAATGAAAGTTGCGTTGCAACGTTTCGATCAACTGATCTTCATCAGGCAACTGCACCTTTAAAACACACTTTTTCTGTCTGGCTTTTAATATTCCTTAATAATTTTTTTTATCTCTGACTTTTTGCAGATTTCCTGTTAATGTGTTTTGTATACGGCTATTTTATAGGATGCATATATATATATTTATTTACCTCTTTGCATAAACCTAATCCTGTTCAAACAGGGCTCATGACATTCATTGTGTTGTCGCTTTTGATCAGAACAAGATGATGTCTTACTATAGAGCTGACATGAAAGACCACCAGCAATTCTAGATAATTGTTGTGGATTGCAGCCTGCACCTCAATTGCACAAAGCTCCCCATCCCAGTTATGACGTGTATGTCATCACCATTGACAAGAGAGAATCCTGCCCATCTTGACTCCCTGTATGTGATGAATGAGATGCCGAGAGGCATTTTGAATTGACACCGTCAATCCCTGTGAGCTTGCCAGGGTATGCACATACAGCTGGACAAAATCCAGCACTAAAAAGCACAGGAAGAAATAGAATTTTGGCAGCATGCTTACTGTATGTGTAAATACAATAGTCCATGGGTTGTACTGACTGTACTGAAATTCTTTACCTCTTTTGCTTTGTTGCGGCTCCTCATGTTTTCAGCGATGTACTTCACACTCTCAATAGCCTGTTTGATCTCTGGTGACACCACAGAAAAAGCCACAACTGTGTTAATGGCCTGCGGGCTCAACTGACGGCTCACTTTCCCACAATCCCCCTCGGGTGCCTCTTTCATTGGGTGACATGGACATCCTCCTTTCTTTCCCTCTATTGCAGCTTTGCCCTCTCCAAACTCCAAAGAGTTCATCGCTCCCTGTTGGGATCCACTATTTTTCCTCTTCTTTCCATCTCCTCCTTTTCCTGTTCCACTCCCAGTTGTGCCCCCACTTTCTAGTCCTCCTTTTCCAGAAAACTCTGACAGGTCAAGAGGCCGGCGCATAAACATTATACGTGGTAAAGCATGAAGGAAGACAGATCGGACCCAAACGGGCATGGTGTGAGTCATTGGGGTGCGATAGTGGACGTTTAGCACAAATACGGTGATGACGATAGAGAGAGTAACGAAAATCATGGTGAAGAGAAGGTACTCTCCAATCAGAGGGATCACAAGCGAGGTCGATGGAATGGTTTCCGTAATGACAAGGAGAAACACAGTAAGAGACAGCAGCACAGATATGCACAACGTCACTTTCTCGCCACAGTCTGATGGAAGGTAGAAGACGAGCACGGTCAGGAATGAGATGAGGAGGCAGGGGATGATAAGGTTAATGGTGTAGAAGAGGGGCAATCTGCGAATGTAGAAGCTGTAGGTTATGTCTGGGTAGATCTCCTCGCAGCAGTTGTACTTGATGTCATGTTTATAACCGGGTGCATCTATGATCTCCCACTCCCCACTTTCCCAGAAGTCTTTCAGATTGACCTTTGAGCCAATGAGCACCAGGTCAATCTTGGCCTTGTCGTAAGTCCAGGAACCGAACTTCATAGAGCAGTTCTGATAGTCAAACGGGAAGTATGTGATATCCATAGGGCAGGATGATTTAAAGATTGCCGGAGGGACCCAAGTGATGGTTCCATCAAATTTCAAAAGGGCTTTTGTTTTGTCTTCCACTAAGAAATCTCCAACAGCGCTGTGTCAGGAAAAGGTGCATGCGTGGATGTTAAAACCTGTGATGCATTCATAAGTTCTATTTATATATTTTCATATCTAAAATTCACAGTTGAAGATTAAGTCTTGACTCACTTGTTGTAAAGTACAATGTCTGGCCTCCAGATTTTATTTGATGGGACTCTGATGAACTCAATTCCATCGAATTCGGGTGGTGACCACTTCAGCTTGTAGTCATTCCATATCTACAACAATTAAACCAACTCATATCATCATATACAATTTTAAATGATTTAAAAATAATTCAATGTCTATTTATAATGATTGCACTCTTAAATATCTTTGATCTAGAAGTTACTACACCTGCTCCAGCAACCCCTTTTCTTTCTTTTTTCTTTCAAATCAGCAACTGATGTATTTATCAACGTTAATAAAAGTCATCCAAAAGGTTTGACCTGACACAACAATAATACTAGGGGCAGGGCAAAAACTAAACCGGGGTAAGTTGTAACACGGACTGTTTACATTGTTGCACAAGGTTGACAATTTTGTTTTTCAGGTATTTTTTTCAAGCTGTCAAAAGACGATCTCCCGCAAATTATTGGAAATGTATAATGATTTTCCTAAGAGTTATTGATAAACGAGTGTTTTGGTGGCATGTAAGTACATTTTTTCATTGTATGTTTTTTTGGTTTCTAAGTTGGGTGTGTAAGATACCAAATCCAATGCATTGTCATATTAATCAGTGTCTTGTTGACTAAAACATAGAATCAGTTTGAAATGTGTCTGCAGCTCTTAGCAACTATTTTGACCCAGCCGGGTTAATTGTAACGCTGTGTAAACCGCTAACGTTAGCATTATTATATATGCAATAATATATATTATTATATATTATTAATGCCGTTGTTTTAAATAGGCTACACATGAATGATTGCTGGCTGCCAACAAAATAAATGTGCCTGTCTTATCAAAAATCGTGTGTCAAATTTATTTTTGTTCATATCTTTAATATTGATTGAATAAGGTCACGTCAAAGATTGAAATCATTAGAAATGAATGGCTAAAATCAGACTTTGATGCTGATTATCTCAGAATTTGATATTGAAACTGTAGTATGGTTATTACAGACTGGGTCACATATTAAAAAACGTTTTGTCATAATTGTGCTGCTTTTTCTCACATATTTAGACATTTGTATCTACTAATTGAACTATTGTTAGAAAAGGGCTGGATGAATAAATACAGTGTGGATACCTGTCTATTATAGATATATCATATCCACTTCAGGTATATAAACAAAATAGTATTGAAATGTTTGCCTGCAAACTTAATTTTTAACAAGCGTTACAACTATCCCCCTGCCTGTTACAATTAACCCCACCTATGGGGTAAGTTGTAACGTTTGCACTTCTGTCACGTTTGGCGTAATTGTCCAAGAATGGTAAGTACTAGAAACAAAATTCAAATGTTCATTTGTAGCAGAGATGTGTGTGTTGCTTGTGTAAAAATATAATTAATCAAACTCAAATATTTTTTGAATGATTGAGCCAAAACCAAAAAGCGTTAGGTTGTGCCCCACTCTCCCCTATACACCAAAAACATGTACATCATACTAATATCAAATCCTAAACATTTTTCTAACAGCCTTTAAGATGAAAATATATAAATACACATCAGACTTGAGTGATATTCACTAGTATACTGACGCACTGAAAACATCTGCATGCATGAAATTTTGTGATTCGTCATCAGCTCTGTTTAAAAATATCTTAGTGTAATTATTCAGCTGCGTCCCACAACATTCTGCCTCCTTCAAGGAACGAAAAACATGTGTGTACATGTGGCACTGTGTAAAAGTGACTTGTGATTTAAAGTGTGTATTGATTGTCATTTGTATCCCGTCAATCTTTACCCAGCCAGCATTAGTTGTCATTTCACTGTCTAGGTTAACTACAGGTCCAATATAATCCGGCTATGAGTAACCCACTTCTATCCAAAATGGATTTTTATGTCGTTTTTGTTTAAAATAACTTGCGAGATGTATTATATTTTATCATGTAAGCAAAGTCAACAGTAATTAAAAGAGTTTGGTTTCATTTATTTATTTATTTGCTTTTAAATTTTTACTGACAGTTTTAGGCTAGATGTCTGGGCTGTGTTTGGACAATTATTAGACATTGTTTTGTTTGTTTTTTTGTTTGCTGGGAACTGTTAAAAGTAAAAAGTAAAATATGCATTTATTAGACTTGCTTGTTCACATTTAAATGACAAAAACTATAAACAAATAATATAAAGAAAATCTTAAATCTCTGTTCAGAAAAAAACTATTATCATATTCTGATTTTAACTGCAAATCAAAAAAGCTAATTGATACCAATCTCTTTCACATCTCTTTTCATTTTTTTCTTAAATAACTCTTGTGCTATCTTTTTGTTTTTATTTTACATAACATTTTTCTTCCATCATTTCCAGTTTCCACCTACTCCATTCTGCTGTATCAACTGTCCTGCTGTATGTATTTGCTTTACACATTTTCTTGTTAGGATGAGATGTGTCAACTGTTCGACTGTTCACAAGTACTGTACACATGCACAAAGTCTCTGTGCTGCATACTCACATGTCGTAGCCATAAATTGGTCTCCATGATCTGATTGACTTCATCCTGTAGAGAGGAAGAGATTGGGATAATCACAGAAACAGAGAGAGAAAATCAGAAAGGAAGACAAACATCCTCTGTTAGTCTGAATGGAGCTCTAACAATAAAATCTATTCTGTTTTTGTCTGAAGACAAAGTGATATTCGAATTGTGCCGTGAAGTTAAAAAAATGGAGTGGATTAAAGTCCTATATCAAAAATGTCATCGGTTATCAGCTTGTTTCTAATTTATAGTATATTCAACTATATAAACAGAAAGAAAAGTGATCAATTGAGAGTGAGTATAATCTATTATCCTGGATTCTGTTCTTTCGAGTGATGTGTTATGGTTTGTTAATCTCTCAGGTGAAGAATGAATAAAGGTGCGGTGATAATAAAGCTTTCCCTTGGTAAAGTGGAAACTTAATCCGAGTTTTAAAAAGAGAAGTGCTGATTCGACTGACGCCCAGAAAAACATAAGAGTCTGTTTGGCTTCCTGCAAAGGCTTTTAACTCTAATTGCTCTTTGTGACCACAATAAATGAATCAAAACCCCAAACAAACAACAACAGCATAGAATGTTCGGTAAGGATTTTCTTTCGCCGACAGAGAATCCAAAAACGGTTACTGAGTTTTTTAAATGAGCGCATGCGTAAGAACAGCCTCCCTCCTTCATAGCTCATTTCTAGGGAACGCCTTCCAAAACTCGTGCATGAATATTTGAACACGAGTTTACCACCGGCATATATGCTGTGTCGCGTCAGTGGATTCATTATGTGAAACTATTTGATAATAAACACATAAGCCGTTAAAACGTTAGATCAGTCGACGCTACTCCCATTTCAACTAGCATGTAGCAGACTGGTCACTGCCTTACAACTACAGTACAAGAACAACGTCAATATACCTGAATAACAGTACAACAATAATTATTCCACAAAGAAAGAATAATCACTGTCAGAGGCGTCATGCCCATACAAACTGAGGAGGCACGTGCCCCCTCGGTTTTTTGAGCCAAATGGCTTTTGCATGCAACCTTAAAATCAAAGAAGCATCCATTAATCTGTTACTTATCTTTTAATCTGTTTAATATGCAAAATATTATTCATTCTGTGCTGCATCCTTGTCACTTTTCAGAGATTTTTGCCATTTTGATAGTGTTTTGATCGTGTTACATTACTTTTTTCTGGCGGCAGGGATGTTATCAGCGTCTGAGCGCGCTCACAATCTCTTTGCTGTTACATTTTGCTATCTGAGGAATTCAAACGTGTAAGAAACGCTCACAAGTCATCATTTCCAGTACGGAAATGTGCAGTTAACCTCCTCTGTGTAGAAAATGTAGGGTTTAAAATGTGACCGTCTCGACATTATATTAGTAGAGATTTCTAGATTCATCTTGGTACAACGCAAAAGTTTGCCAGAGTTCACGGGGGCGCGGAATCACACATACTCACATATGAGGTAAAATTTTATGCAAAAATCCATTCCTCTAATAATTTTATCTAAACATATTTTTTTAATCATTATGAACATTAAACTTAATCACGTGGCTATAGCTTATGTCATTTTTGTTGTTTATATACTTTATGGATTTAAAATTACATTAATTTTATAGGATGCAGTTGTTGTGCACAACAACACAATTAAACAAGTCATTAAACAAAACTTAAATAAACAAAACATGCCGTTTCAGATGTAAATATGATGCCAATATGTCATTATTCCGATTGAATAGTATTTGATATGAAAGTTAGTCAACACTTTTATTTTGGAGGTTTTTGCTTGAAGGCTGGGGCACTCAAATTGTTAGAAAATTTAAGTCAAATAGTGTAAGAAAAGGACAGCACTCACAGTTCAAATTGCAAAATAGCGTTTAATCGCCAACAACGAACGTTTCGGGCATTTAGCAATGTTCCTTCATTGCTCTCCAGCGTTTAAACGTTTCTCCAATAACGACTCTGGTTACATTCTTCTGACAATTTTCTCCTATTCCCAGCGCCTTTAAACAAGTCTTTCTTTTGCGTCCTCCTTCAGGTTTTTTCTCTTCCATGGTGCAAATTCGAGGAGGAAAGCAGGATCGACAATGAAAACAAACCGAAACTTAAGACGGAGTTTTATGCGCTATGCTATGGAAGCATATGGGTAGCATAATTCAATTTAGAATGTAATATGCAATGTGACAATGCAATATGTAAAATGGCAATGCATTTCTGTATTTAAGTTTACATTTTCCATGCTTGTATGTGCAATGCTTGGTGCAAAATAAAAATGAAAATGTAATACTTTAATTTACATTTTCCATTTTCTACAGCCCTGTTTTAAATACATATTTTAATGCTTTAGAAGTTGCAAAATTAAAATGGAAATGTATTACCCGAACTGATATAATGTGTTTCACATGGTCAAGCAAAAACTGTAGCAAAATTATAATTTAAATGTAATTCTCCCTAAATGCATTTACATTTACAGGTGGGAAACTTGGGATTGCATTTTCATTTAAAGAGAGCGCAACGAATGTAGCAAAATTAAATTGGAAATGTATTAGCTGGATTGATTAGATGTGCTTTACATGGTCAAGCAAAAACTGTAGCAAAATGACCATTTAAATGTAATTTTCCCTGAATGCATTTACATTTACGGGTGGGAAACTTGGGATTGCATTTTCATTTACATAGAGCGCAACGGATGTAGCAAAATTCAATTGAAAATGCATTCCGAGTTGACCACGCCCCCGCACCCGTGAATCACTGCGTCAAGGCGGGCCAACAACTCCCATTGCCTGGCCTCTCACGTGGGAAACATGGCGGCAGCAGGGCTGATTGAGAGTGTTATATTCGCTGACCGATAAAGTGAAACATAAACAGAGAGATATTAGTGTGTATGGAGATTATTACTGTCTGTAGGTGACAGAACAACAGCGTTGTTTGATCCTCTCACCGAATTGTCTGCATTATCACACGCTAGTTCACCCCGCACTGTCCTGTGGCTGTCTTCGCATGCAAGTAGCCTACGGATGTTTCTACCGCGAACATTTCATCACAGTTCAAATAAACACTGACTGTTACATATATGTGAATGTATTTTTACGTTGAAAACATTGTACATTTTTTAAAATGATTTTAAAATAAAGATAATGGCGTTAAAACCTCACACGGTGCGAATGATAAAAGGTTTATAAGCTATAACAGACTACTTCTTTATTAAGTTTGACATGTTATCGTGAAGAAGAATAAACATTACCTGTTCCGGTGAAAGTCTTTAACAATTATGCAATAATAGATTATCAACTAACAAGAATGGTTTTACTACAGTAAGGTTTAAGATTTTTTTAAAGCTCTTGTGTGGTTGGTTTTCAAAACCATCCTGTTGTAACCATGATTTTGGCTTTAACTGTCAAACTATGATAAATTTTCGAAAGGGTCTAAGACGGCGTCATTGCTTGTTTTACTGTTTGCATCTCCAGCAATTCGGTTCATAACCAGAGCACCGCATATAATAATCTAAGTTTCGTTTCATTCTCAGTCTCGGTTAGCTCTTCTGTTTTATCGGTAAAAAGGCTAATTTATCATGATGCGCACGTCTAAATAACACGCGAGCAAGTGAAATCAGAAAACCCAGCAGCGGTGTTAAATCTCGAAATAGGTTACTGCGACCTGAATGGCCAAAACAATCAGAAATACATACAAAATAATTTTCAGGTTTCTTTACATAAAATAAAACAAATGACGTGATAGCGCATTAAATGACCATTCTATAATACCTTAACCCTGCAGTGACACGTTAAAAAAATGTTGAATAGATTTTTTTCTTTTCGAATAAGTATTGCAGATCGACTAGTCTTGCACACCCGGACATCAGCATATTGACCCGATCAGACCAAACGTACATTTAACTTTCTGTACTTTTATACACTTTCATCCTAGCAGAAGGGTATGAATGAAAGGCTATACTGACCTGTGGCTAGCTTATCTTATTCACTACTTTTAATGTTCCATTTATTTATATCCACAAAAGTTATTAACAAAACATAGATTAAAATGAAATTCGTTTTAAAGAAGCAAACAAAACAAAAATTACGTTTAAAATGGCCTATTCTGTATTTCGCAATAAGCTAATTAAATTTAAACAAATATTACAACAATATTTAAACACAACAATAGCCTACTCAAACATAAATATATAAAACAGACATCCATCAGGATCCATGTTAAAAACAATCTGGTATAGCGTAAATAATCTGTGATTTCCCTCTGCTTGTTTAGACTAGACATGCCTCGCTCGCATCATGACAGATTAGTTAAATTCATGTTACTATACTGAAGTTTTACTGATACAAGAGACAGACATGGAGAATATGAAACGAAATGGAGATCGACAATTTTTACATGCGGTGTTCTGGTTAGAACCGGATTGCTGGTGGAGATGGTCGTTTAACGGCAAACAGTAAAACAATGACTCTGTCTTAGCCCCTTACGAAAATGAACCTTAAAGTTTTACCTTAAAGCAACAACAAAACTTGTTTACTACAGATTTTCTGAAACCATAGTTAGCCTAAGCCTTAATGTAGTAAAATGTTTATTCTTGTTAAATGATAATCCATTATTGCATTATTGTGAAAGAACAGAATTTTTCCAGAACAGATAATGGTTCTTCTTCTTCACAAAACATGTCAAACTAAGAAGTTCAGTCTGTCTACCTTTTTTCACTCCGTGCTGTTTTCTGTATTTTAAAATTATAAAAAAAAGATTTGAACAATGTTTTCAACGTAAAAATACATACACTACATATGTAACAGTCAGGGTTTATTTGAACTGTGATGGTCAAAAAAAAAACCTAGGGTAATACAAACCGTAATCAATCTGCCAAAAATATTTATTATGTTTATTATATTTATTGCCATATGAGATGTTTATTGCCGTTGAATACTCTTGTCTATAATATGGAAATCATATATACATAGTAGGAAATATAAAGAAGTATATCGCAAAGTTACACTGCTAATTTTTATTTATGATATATGTGGAGATAAATAAACCTTTGCTAATCTGCTGATTTGGTCCATTCATGTCCTGACCACCAGGCTTAAGGCTAGAGATTTTAAACATCATTAATCCACACTTACTAGTCTATCAAATAATATCTAAAGTATATTGTTTTGTGAAAAAAAAGGATGATCTGTTATATTGTTTTTGCGCTTTTCCGCAGGAAGTGTCAATCACGCGATCATTTTATAGGCAAAAGCAGCGGTCAGCAGCTGCAGCGAACTGCAAACAGAGTGTGAAAGCAGACACGTAATAATCTTCATAAACACTAATATTTCTCTGTTTATGCTTCACTTAATCGGTCAGCGAATATAATGCTGCGTTCCAGGCAACCCGTAACCCGTAACTCACGAGTTCAAAACCACGCCTCACGACTCTGAACTGGGAGTACATCGATCTAGTACGAGTTCACGGGTGGGAAGTCACGGGTTTGACTGCCGTTCCAGTGCACTTTCACCGGTAGAAGGTTGTAAAAACACGAGTTACGGGCTGCCTGGAACGCATAAGGTCGTGAGTCGTGGTTTTGAAGTCGTAACTCACGGGTTTAAAAACCTGCCTGGAACGCACCATAACACTCTCAATCAGCCCTGCTGCCGAAATGTTTCCCACGTGAGAGGCCAGGCAATGGGAGTTGTTGGCCCGCCTTGACGCAGTGATTCACGGGTGCGGGGGCGTGGTCAACTCGGAATGCATTTTCAATTGAATTTTGCTACATCCGTTGCGCTCTATGTAAATGAAAATGCAATCCCAAGTTTCCCACCCGTAAATGTAAATGCATTCAGGGAAAATTACATTTAAATGATCATTTTGCTACAGTTTTTGCTTGACCATGTAAAGCACATCTAATCAATCCAGCTAATACATTTCCAATTTAATTTTGCTACATCCGTTGCGCTCTATGTAAATGAAAATGCAATCCCAAGTTTCCCACCTGTAAATGTAAATGCATTTAGGCAGAATTACATTTAAATTATAATTTTGCTACAGTTTTTGCTTGACCATGTGAAACACATTATATCAGTTCGGGTAATACATTTCCATTTTAATTTTGCAACTTCTAAAGCATTAAAATGTGTATTTAAAACAGGGCTGTAGAAAATGGAAAATGTAAATTAAAGTATTACATTTTCATTTTTATTTTGCACCAAGCATTGCACATACAAGCATGGAAAATGTAAACTTAAATACAGAAATGCATTGCCATTTTACATATTGCATTGTCATATTGCATATTACATTCTAAATTGAATTATGCTACCCATATGCTTCCATACTATGCGCATGCATCGCCTGTGTAAAGTTACTGGCAGTGATTGACAAGCCAGAGGGCCAATCGCTGATGCGATGACCGCATGAGCAATTGGCTGATTTTTTGATCTTGTGCACAGATGATGTATATTAATATTATTACTTTCAGTGCACCTAATAAATAGTCTTTTATCGTTAAGTAAAGACAGTTTCAAGTAATATTGCAAAAATGTATAAAACAAACATCCTCTTTTGCACCTTTAAGATATAACAGGCTATATCTATACTTGTCAAAACAGATATATTTAAAACTGTTATTCTGTGTGTATATGTATATACAGCCCTATATATATATATATATATATATATATATATATATATATATATATATATATATATATATATATATATATATATATATATATATATATATATATATCGTGGTTGCATTCTTGCGCATCTGTGTGCATTTTCGTCTTAATGCTCTTAATAACTTCTTTCGACCAAAATCAACATTTTAAAGGTCACGTTTAAACCCTAGTTAATGTGTAATATTGCTATAATAGCATAAATAATACCTGTAAAATGATAAAGCTCAAAGTTCACTGCCAGACGATATATTTTCTTTAACAGAATTCGCCTTTCAAAGCCTACAGAGAACGGCCGGTTTGGACTACAGCCCTCTACTTCCTGCTTTAATGACGTCAGTAGAACAGTTTTTTGATTAACCTCCGCCCACAGGAATACGTCAGTCACCAGCTAAGCTAACGGCAAGCTAAGCTAACGGCAAGATAAGCTGCTATCGAATCACAACACACTAAACAAACTACACAATCAGAACTCATTACATTATAAATATGGACTTCATAGAAAGTGTTGCAACATTTTTCTCATCAGACACATCCAGCAAAGCTATTTTTCTTTTTCCATTTTAACAAAATTTGACCGATACAAAGCTGTAAGCAATTTCAGAATGGATTATAATGCAGAAAATGTCCCCACGATATCAAAGTAACAAAGTAATCAGAACACTTTATGCCATTAATGCCAATAATTTTGTGTTCACGGTGCAACCCATATATATGAGTCAGGCAGCTAAAAAAGTTGAAGCAGATTAAATTAATTATATATTTACCTTTATATACAGTGGTCAATAAACAATTCTATCAACTATTAACAGTATAATGATATCTTTATAGGATTCAAGACTGTCAAATTCAGAAGCCTAGCAAGAATTGCTTGTATCAGTCACAGCCCTATAGCTATAATTGTTTGATATAGACATTCCAGCTGTGTTTGGAACTTTAGTCTATTATAAAATTACACAGTTTACAGAGTATCTTCTTTCGATAAACACTGATCTTAAATCAGAATGATAATCGTTTTAATAAGGGATTGCACCACTGTTTAAACACAATTTGTGGAAAAATCAGGTCATGTGTTTCTGAGGTATTGGTTTATCTTACCACTTTAACAAGCTGCGAGATGGAGACCTCAAACTCCACAGTGACAGGATCGGACACATTTTCCACCGGCCGAATGAACTGGTTATACCTTCTGAATAAGCGACGAAACAGCCTGTCTTCTCCCTTAGATGAGAAACAATCTACACAAACACACAAAAACAAAGCCAGATGCACACACAAGAGTATAGATAGCATAGAAATCTATTTTGGTATGCACTGGGAGAGACCCATTATACAATGGATGCCCAAGTAAGAACTGTGCAGTGACAGAGGCACATACAAGCATATTACATAAAGTACATAGGGCTCTATTTTAACGATCTGAAACGCAAGTGCGAAGCGCAACGCGCAAGTGAGTTTGTGGGCGGATCTTGGGCGCTGTTGCTATTTTCCCGGCGGGAGAAATAACTCTTGCGCTGGGCGCAAATCAATAAGGGGTTGGTCTGAAGTAGGTTCATTATTCATAGGTGTGGTTTGGGCGTAACGTCAAATAAACCAATCAGAACGCTAGCCAACATTCCCTTTAAACGCAAGGGCGCAAGTTCCATGGCGGGTTGCTATTATTATGACGGATTTACCAGGTGCACGCCAGGAGCGGTTCACAGCCGAGGAGACCGACGTCCTTGTACGGGGGAATCCCACGCTTGCCAGCATAAATCGGGCACGCCGTGTAACGGGAGGTGGATCTGCCTCAGGACTTGACGCCAGCAGAGGACATCGCTGCGTCCACCCTCACCGCTGAAAGGGTTTGGGGGCTTTGAAATCGGACCCAAGAAACGCAAGCAAGGTCCAACCCCAAAGTACTCTTACAAATCAAGTTCATATACATTAAGGTTTCTTATGAAAACATTTTAACTATTATTTACATAAAATAAACGTAATACAGCCACACAACAAAGTTATGAAAATATTTTAATCGTTATTTGCATGAGAATAAATAAAAACTATCACCACAATGCTCACCACTATGATTCCCCTTATCTCGTGTATTAATATTTTTAAGTGTAACAATTTATGATTTGCAAAAATAACTGTTGCATCTGTGTAGATTAGATAAGCAAAGTGTGTGCGCGTTGTGCACGCTATACATTATGGTCAAGCATGCGCCCTTAAAATAGCATAATGAACAACGCGCAACGCGCCACTGACTTTAGACTAGTTTTTTTTGGTTAGTAGCGCAATTGTTTTTTGAAACTGCAAAATAGCATAAGAGATGGTTTGCGCCGCAACACGCCTCCTTTTTGCGCTGAACCGCCCAGGGAGCGCAAGTTCATTCCCTAGTTTGCTGACGTGCATCTGTGGAGGGAAAAACCCGCTGTGCGCCGGCGCAAAATACGAATGATACATGCGTCACTGACAAAGTCAATTGCGCTGGGTGCAAGATAGGGCCCATAGTGTAAAGGCTATGTGTCAGCGATACTGGCATTATTAACAAGTGTTATTATTCTCTTTTAGCTAATAGTCTTCATTTTAATTATAATAAAGTTATGTTTTTAAATAAATAAAGTTGTATTTTGAGTGTGTGTTTCTTTAAGAATGTAAGTGTACTCCATTGCTTTTAGCAAGTTCCTCAGGGTAAGTGCAAATGTCCTGCCAGGCACTGTAAGTGCACAAAGCATAGCTTTTAAGGTTAGAGGTCATTATCAACTATTACCAAGGAGACCAGATGTAGCCAAGTGTAAAATGGAGCCACTTTAAAATGATGCACTAAAGAACATTAAGGCAAGAAGTCAAGAACAGGTGCATGGCTACAAACTATTATAGAAGGCACATACTGCAATCTATATTTCTATGCATTCCTTTGAACATCATCTAATTGTCGTGTTCATGTAAGAAAATTTCAGAAATACCATTTCTTTTAAAATGCTATTTTTAAGTCTCATACTTTAGCTTTAAATTACATCTACATTCATGTACGTATTAAGCAGATCATTTCATCCAAAGAAACCTACAAATGAGTGAGCAAAGAAAGACGTGTGCAGTTATGTCATATGTTATGTATTATATATTAAGTGTAACATACCAGAATTAAAAAAGTTGGAATCTTACACTGTATCACATTTTATAGCTGTCTATGGCCTGGTTTCACAGACAAGACTTATGTAAAGCCTAGACTAGACCTTAGATGATTTAAGATCATTAAGCATATTTTATAAACACAGGCCTTTAGAAAAAAAAAGTTACTGGTGTATAGACAGTTTCAGCAGTAACAACATAAACAAGCGGCTGTCGTGGTCCACGTAACTTCCGGTAAACTCCGCTAAGAATAAATAACAACTAAGTTCTTTAAACGTAGTTTATTTATATAACAAGCAAAAAATCAACACATAAGGCCCTATTTTAACGATCTGAAATGCAAGTGCGAAGTGCAATTCGCAAGTGACTTTGTGGGCGGATCTTGGGCGCTGTTGCAATTTTCCAGGCGGGAGAAATAACTCTTGCGCTGGGCGCAAATCAATAAGGGGTTGGTCTGAAGTAGGTTCATTATTCATAGGTGTGGTTTGGGCGTAACGTCAAATAAACCAATCAGAACGCTATCCAACATTCCCTTTAAACGCAAGGGCGCAAGTTCCATGGCGGGTTGCTATTATTATGACGGATTTACCAGGCGCACGCCAGGAGCGGTTCACAGCCGAGGAGACCGACGTTCTTGTAAGAGCAGTCAAAGACAGACAAGTTGTTTTGTATGGGGATAGGAGAAACCCGCCCAAATCAGCGTAGGTTAAACAGGCGTGAGAGGAAATAGCCGCAATTGTCTCATCAGCTGGCATCCCCAGGGCGTTGCGCCGCAAGCGCTACAATGATGTCAGGAGACGGGGGAATCCCAAGCTTGCCAGCATAAATCGGGCACGCCGTGTAACGGGAGGTGGATCTGCCTCAGGACCTGACGCCAGCAGAGGACATCGCTGCGTCCACCCTCACCGCTGAAAGGGTTTGGGGGCTTTGAAATCGGACCCAAGAAATGCAAGCAAGGTCCAACCCCAAAGTACACTTACAAATCAAGTTCACATACATTAAGGTTTCTTATGAAAACATTTTAATCATTATTTTTAATCGATATTTTTTAACGCAGATACACAATAAATAAAAACTATCACCACAATGCTCACCACTATGATTCCCCTTATCTCATGTGTTAATATTTTTTATTGTAACAATTTATGATTTGCAAAAATAACTGTTGCATCTGTGTAGATTAGATAAGCAAAGTGTGTGCGCGTTGTGCACGCTATATATCATGGTCAAGCATGCGCCCTTAAAATGGCATAATGAACCACGCGCAACGCACGTTTTTTTTTTGGTCAGTGGCGCAATTGTTTTTTGAAACTGCAAAATAGCATCAGGGATGGTTTGCGCCGCAACACGCCTCCTTTTTTGCGCTGAACCACCCAGGGAGCGCAAGTTCATTCCCTAGTTTGCCGACGTGCGTCTGTGGAGGGAAAAACCCGCTGTGCGCCGGTGCAAAATACGAATGATACATGCGTCACTGACAAAGTCAATTGCGCTGGGTGCAAGATTGGGCCCCATAGATTACCTAGGAAACCAAAACATTTGTTATTTTCGACGAGGAATTTGTTCAAGAGATTAGTTTAGCAACTACTCAGACCATTACAAAAACGAAACCGGAAGTAAAGTTCGGATCCAGACGTGTATCATGTCAGCACACGTGCGTCTGATGAGACGTCTATATCTTGAGACAAATCAAAGGCACTGGATTATTTTGAGATCTGTCAGTGCAAGTTATTTTCGCTTGAGACAGCTCAAACATGTGTATTAGTCTTGGACTAGGCTTAAGCCTTGTCTGTGAAACTAGGGGTATATGTTAACTATTAATGTTGGACTTTCCGTATAACCATCAGAAATAACAAGAATAATTGTGTATAGATCCACAACTGTGAAACATGTCTTAAGGGGGTCGCACACAGGAAGCGCAGCTCAGCGCTGCACCATTCTTAAAGAATGGAACACATTGTTTTCTATGAGTATACGCACACTGGCGCGGACAGGCGCCACCCAGCTACGACTCAGGAAGTTGCTCTAATCCCTGTCGCGCCACTCACATAGTTTAACATTAAATAACATCTTATATATCCCAAATCATTAACGATAAACATTGGCTGCTAACGTATATTTCGCATTTTGCGATAGATGCTATCTGACTAATCTTGTGCTATTTAATGTGCACCCCTGGTTTACGATATCTCTGAGTTGTCCTAGACACAACGCGGCATTGCGCGGCGATGAGCTGCGCATGCCGTGTGCGACCCTCTTAACACTGTAAACAATTTGCAGCATTTTTGTCAAATTAACATATATTTCTATGTTACTCTAACTTAAAAATTAAGTTAAACAATTTCAACTTGATTTTATAAGTTATGTCAAATTTTTTAAGCCAAAATTTAAAATAGTAGGTTGAATTGACTTGCAAAACCATGTTATTTTAACTTCATGCTGCATATTTTTTACAGAGTAGCTTTCATATTAAAGTTTTGTTAACCTTTGCAGTGATCGCTATTGTAAAAGAGAACATAGCAAGCCTTACAATTAGTACGTTTAACTGCTGTAAACTGGAAACACTGGTGGTTTCAGTGTTTCATGTCCCATGTGTGCATGTCCATTGTTTTAATTTTCCTTACTAATTGCTTCAAGTAGTTAACTCTCCAATGGCCTCTCCTCTTAATAGGATTAGCCAAGGATAACAAGGCCCTACTTCCAGTAATTAAATGGACTTTAAATACAGATATAAAGCATAGTATTTAAGTTTAGTTACTTTTGAAACCCCATCAAGCTTAAGATAACCCTTTTAAATTAAATTGGCATACTGTTCACACAGACCATAAAACTTTTAGGCCATGGCCCTGATGAAAAAAATTATCTTCCACAACTAGAAAGGTTTTTTAACAAAGTCCAGCATCCTTGGTGATTTCTAATAATTCACAGATTGTATAATCAGACAATGTGATGAATATTTAAAATACAACTATATTTGCAAGTCTTTTTTCCTACATTCTTGCTAAATACGTATCAGAGTATCAGGTGAGTGCCATGTTCAATTAAAATACCAGTGGTTAGAGAATATTAAAAAAATCTCACCAAAGCATTACTTTTATAGTTCCACTCCTGAACCATTTGCATAATTGCAAGGGGAAACGTCAGCGGACATGATGACAACTGAGCCTGAAACTGAGGGTTTGATCAAAAATAGCTGCAGCTCTTAGGTTGAAATTACAGTTCATAATGGTTAAGCCCAACACATTTGACTTGCTCCAATGGATTCAGCACTGAAGCCCATTAAAATTGCAATTACATGCAAAAAAAAAAATTGTGGTGGAATTTATTCCCTCTTTACCAAAATTAGTTTCCTAGAAATAAAAACGTTGAGATTACGTGTGTACTTAGTGCACACTTCATCATCTATTAGAGACTTTATACAGTGGGGGCCCATAAAATGCCCATAAGGCATGTTCAAAGAAAACAAATCAACCTCTACAAATCAGCTTTGAGGGTTTGGTTAAAAGCACCAGCACCGTGAAATGTTATTAAAAATATATTAACACTGCATGAAAATGAGACAAAATCCTATCCTTCCTCTTGCTAAACATTTTCAGAAAGGATGGTTGTAGGATCAATAAAATCCTCTGCAGTGAGGCAGCGATGATAATGAACGCAGATCAATTTGATGGAATATGTTATTTTAAAGCCATATGATAGTCAATCTTGCTTTTAAGTACACATGCCCTTGTCTAAAACCAATAAGATTGAGAAAGTGTCAACTCCTCGTTGCTCTTGCTCAACGTGAGAGGGACACTAAGAGTGTTTCTCCGTCAGTGGAGGAAAAGCATTACAGATAGAATCAGACAGGTGAGCTGTTTCAGTTGCCCAGAGAATTCACCCTGCAGCAAGAGACACACACATCTGTTCCCCACAGCAGACTGTGTGTGTATGAGACATTTTCAGGACATGCGTCATCATGCATGTCGTGTGTATGTGTGTGTAGGTTCTATCTGGAACAAAGAGTACAGAGGACATGCGGGTATGCATCTTTGTGTGTGACCAATGTCACAAACGCCAGAAGCAGTAACATTCGGCCACCTGGAAGATGGCAAATTTCCAGCCTTGCCAACTGATTTGCAAGCAGTGAATTTTCTGATGGTCTCAAGGGACACTTGGGGCAATCATCTTGTATCATGATTTCATCTTCTGCCAAATCCTCCTGCATATGAATTGGAGCATTACTTCATATCACACTGGAACATATCGAATTGAGCAACTGCTTGGGCTCGCAGACCCTTGACACATTTTATAGTCAGCCTGAGGAAGGCATGAGAAATAGAGGTAGCATATACGGCATACGAAAGAAAAGAGGAAAAGAATAGGTAACACACTGAAGTGTATTTACACCCATGTTCAAGGTAAAGAAAGTTCAGTTTCTTTTTATTCTTCTTCTTGTCTTTTGGGGCAGAGAGGTTTACCTCCTACTTCTTTCTCTCTGCTGGAACTTCATTGATTTCTCTCCAAAACACAGATGTGAAGCAGTAAAAAGAGCACTTGAGCGGATACGAGTGCAATCCAATGTTTCTCTGCAGAGATCTGAGAATCTGCCCGATCTAACATCAGTGGTTATCCTTACACAAGGGATTTTTTTTTGTTTCATGCATGTCACATTTCAATACGTGATATGGACAAAACATTCCAGCATCTTACAATTAATTTTTACTATTTTAAAATACAACTTATACATTGTATTTGTAAGTATTGTGTTGGTAGAAGAAAATTAAATGAAGCAACATTTGTGACTCTAGAAATCTAGGCTAACGTTTCATAATCTAATTATGAGATTAAGAGCATCAAAGTTTGATTTCGCTCACTGATTTCAATCTTTGACATGGTGTTAAACAATATTAAAGTTATCAAGATTATATTTTCACAGAATGTTCTTTGCATGATGTAAGATGATTTTATGTAGAAAACAGCTAAAACTAGCTTTTCATAGACTGGATCACATTTTTTTATAAAAAATAAGAGTTTAATACCTACACACTATGAAAGGATGTGTTAATTTTTAACACATTGTTTTGTGTTATCCTATTTAACACATTGGGCCCTATTTTAACGATCTGAAACGCAAGTGCGAAGCGCAACGCGCAAGTGAGTTTGTGGGCGGATCTTGGGCGCTGTTGCTATTTTCCCAGCGGGAGAAATAACTCTTGCGCCGGGCGCAAATCAATAAGGGGTTGGTCTGAAGTAGGTTCATTATTCATAGGTGTGGTTTTGGCGTAACGTCAAATAAACCAATCAGAACGCTATCCAACATTCCCTTTAAACGCAAGGGCGCAAGTTCCATGGCGGGTTGCTATTATTATGACGGATTTACCAGGCGCACGCCAGGAGCGGTTCACAGCCGAGGAGACCGACGTCCTTGTACGGGGGAATCCCAAGCTTGCCAGCATAAATCGGGCACGCCGTGTAACGGGAGGTGGATCTGCCTCAGGACCTGACGCCAGCAAAGGACATCGCTGCGTCCACCCTCACCGCTGAAAGGGTTTGGGGGCTTTGAAATCGGACCCAAGAAACGCAAGGTCCAACCCCAAAGTAGACTAACAAATCAAGTTCATATACATTAAGGTTTCTTATGAAAACATTTAAATTATTATTTACATAAAATAAACGTAATACAGCCACACAACAAACTTATGAAAATATTTTAGGCCTAATCGTTATTTGCATGAGAATTTTTTAACGCAGCCACACAATAAATAAAAACTATCACCACAATGCTCACCACTATGATTCCCCTTATCTCGTGTATTAATATTTTTTAGTGTAACAATTTATGATTTGCAAAAATAACTGTTGCATCTGTGTAGATTAGATAAGCAAAGTGTATGCGCGTTGTGCACGCTATACATTATGGTCAAGCATGCGCCCTTAAAATAGCATAATGAACAACGCACAACGCGCAACGCGCCACTGACTTTAAGGGCCCTATCTTGCACCCAGCGCAATTGACTTTGTCAGTGACGCATGTATCATTCGTATTTTGCGCCGGCGCACAGCGGGGTTTTTCCCTCCACAGATGCACGTCAGCAAACTAGGGAATGAACTTGCGCTCCCTGGGCGGTTCAGCGCAAAAAGGAGGCGTGTTGCGGCGCAAACCATCTCTTATGCTATTTTGCAGTTTCAAAAAACAATTGCGCTACTAACCAAAAAAAACTAGTCTAAAGTCAGTGGCGCGTTGCGCGTGGTTCATTATGCTATTTTAAGGGCGCATGCTTGACCATAATGTATAGCGTGCACAACGCGCATACACTTTGCTTATCTAATCTACACAGATGCAACAGTTATTTTTGCAAATCATAAATTGTTACACTTAAAAATATTAATACACGAGATAAGGGGAATCATAGTGGTGAGCATTGTGGTGATAGTTTTTATTTATTCTCATGCAAATAACGATTAAAATATTTTCATAACTTTGTTGTGTGGCTGTATTACGTTTATTTTATGTAAATAATAGTTAAAATGTTTTCATAAGAAACCTTAATGTATATGAACTTGATTTGTAAGAGTACTTTGGGGTTGGACCTTGCTTGCGTTTCTTGGGTCCGATTTCAAAGCCCCCAAACCCTTTCAGCGGTGAAGGTGGACGCAGCGATGATCCACCTCCCGTTACACGGCGTGCCCGATTTATGCTGGCAAGCGTGGGATTCCCCCGTACAAGGACGTCGGTCTCCTCGGCTGTGAACCGCTCCTGGCGTGCGCCTGGTAAATCCGTCATAATAATAGCAACCCGCCATGGAACTTGCGCCCTTGCGTTTAAAGGGAATGTTGGCTAGCGTTCTGATTGGTTTATTTGACGTTACGCCCAAACCACACCTATGAATAATGAACCTACTTCAGACCAACCCCTTATTGATTTGCGCCCGGCGCAAGAGTTATTTCTCACGCCGGGAAAATAGCAACAGCGCCCAAGATCCGCCCACAAACTCACTTGCGCGTTGCGCTTCGCACTTGCGTTTCAGATCGTTAAAATAGAGCCCTAAACTTTTTTTTTCTGGTCAGTGGCGCAATTGTTTTTTGAAACTGCAAAATAGCATCAGGGATGGTTTGCGCCGGAACACGCCTCTTTTTTTGCGCTGAAACGCCCAGGGTGCACAAGTTCATTTCCTAGTTTGTCGACGTGCGTCTGTGGAGGGAAAAACCCGCTGTGCGCCGTTGCAAAATACGAATGATACATGCGTCACTGACAAAGTCAATTGCGCTGGGTGCAAGATAGGGCCCATTGTGTGTTATTTCGTGTTGATTCTGTGTTCAAATAAAAAAAGTTCACAAGTTACACATCTGTATACTGTACCATTAAAGGTTATAAATTAAGCAAAAGGCAATGTGTACACTATTAAAATGAATGTGTTAAAACAACACATTTTGGGTGTGTCCTTTAATGCAAATGAGCTAATCTCTGCATTAAATGGCAGTGCCTTGGATGGATAGTGCAGCTTAAAGGGGTGTTATTATCCCCTTCTGACATCACAAAGGGAGCAAAATGTCAATGAGCTAGTTTTAACATGCTTGCAGAAAATGGTTTACCAAAACAAAGTTCCTGGGTTGTTCATTTTCACATTTTCTAGAAGCACTTGGGACCCAATTATAGCACTTAAACATGGAAAAAGTCTGATTTTCCTGATATGTCCCCAATAAGTTGAAGATTGTGCTATTTAATTAATTGATGTTAACAAAGGGATTGTTCACTAAACAAGTGTCTTATCTGGATGGATACATGCTTTGTATCCATACCCTAAATTTCTTCTCTTTAGTTTATACGCTAGGTTTATGATCAGTCAGCATTCGGGGTATGTTGCAGGCAAGAATGGCATCCTGCTGAAATGGAACACAAGTTTGCTACGAGACAGCTTTTCTTTTCTAAAACTCTAATACTATGCGCTCATGATGGCAGAAAATAATTAAAGTATAGGAAGAATCAACAGAAGAATACCCACTTGTGTCCTACTGTAAAAAAAAATAAGTCCCCATCTGTGTGTGACTCACTAGTGACTTGATTGAAATAGCATGTGAACCTTTTATTTATTATTTAAATGCATACACTCTAAAAAATGCTGGGTTATTTTCAACCCAGCGTTGGGTCAAATAGGGATGAGTCCAGCAGCTGGGTTGAAATTAACCCTCAAAATGTTTATATTTGACCCTACAATGGGTTAAAAAACAGTATTTTAGGTTGAAACAACCCAGCATGGGTTATATTACAACTCATATTTGTCCCTTTTTGACCAAATGAAAATGAAATGTGTGCATTTCAATTTACTGTATACATTTTGAAAGACACTTTTATCCAAAGTGAATAAAACTGGTATACATTTTATCAGTATGTGTGTTCTCTGGGAATAAAACCCATGACCTGTGGGTTGCCAATCTAATGCTCTGCCAATTGAGGTATGGGAATACAACGTAGCAGGAAGTCTCAAAGTGCATATTTGCCCTAAATGCACCATGTCCCAAAGTGAATATTAGTCCTAAATAGAATTCAAAATTAGAATTAGTACAGTATGTCTCATGTTGAAATTATTTGAAATTATAAGTGGATGTTCTTGTGTACTATTTCCGGTGAAATTTTGTGGCGCAGACTCCAAAAGCAACAACTCGCTGAGAGAAGGAGGAGTTTAGTGACGCTACACTGAATTATATAATAAACAAACCTGAGAAATAATGAATAAAGAAAAGCTTGAATAAAATGAGTTGTAGTTGATCTAAAGTACATAGGCAAATTTTAGGGCAAATATTAATATGCGTATAGGACGCAGCACATGTTTATCAGAGATAAGCCAACAAGCTGCAAAGTTGGTAAACTTTGCGGTCTTGCTAAAATGAAGTGTTCATATAGGTCAAATGACTGCTGAAATATTTCAACAATATGACGCAAAAGCGTAATTTTGACGAACCCGCATTACGACAACGTACAGTGCTACAACTCACTTTCGGTCGATTAAAGTCCTTGTAGAACAATTAAACATCTATCTGATGTTATTTTAAATAGTGTCTATAAAGCAACACAGTGTACAAACGCCCGAAATTTCGCGTTCCATGTGCAAATATTAATTTAACCACGCAAAAATATGGGTGCATAATATATAACTATTAAAATAATTAGGGTATTAGAACTGGCAGTAACATACATTTCATTGGATTTACAAAATAAAATAACTCCAGCTTACAAATCAAAACACTATTTAACGTTAAATGTACGAACACCCCACTTACAAGATTGCACAACCAAAACCACGAAGTCAAATGTATGCCTAAAAACTTTGACAGCTTTTTGTGAGTAAAAATTTATAAAATACATTTAATTTCGTACGGCACGAGAGACACAAGCAAGTAAATGAAATCCGAAGTTACTGCAATGACTGACCTACCTTGCGTTACTATGACAATAACAAAAAGATAGAAAGTGACTCTGCCAGCAGAATGCATCGAGCGTCGCAGGATCAGGAGTTCGTCTCCCCCGGAAAAGGTACAAATTCTTGAAAGAGTTGAGAAAAATCGGGAAGAGCTTGTTTGTGGATCCCGGTTGTGAGTTGTGCTTCAGCGAACGGAGAGGCGCGCGTGGTAGAGTTGACTTTGTCCCTCCCCCTGGGCTCGTGCATCTTTCCCCAACACGCGCGTTTTTAAGTGAGTGTCATAAACACACAATTACCAACCATATAGGTCGTTTTCGTTCATACTCTAATATACTCTGCTATACACCAACCTTAGCACTTTACATTAGGCAACTATGTTAAACACATGTAAATAAATTAATAAAAATACAAAACACTAAGTATACTCTTATTTTTTTAAATTAACCATGTTTTATTAAAAAAAAAAAAAGTAGTAACCATGTTTTATGGTTAATGCATTGGTCCTCCATCACAAAATAATTATTTCAACATGTTACCAAATAACCTTTGAAACTATAGATAATGAAACATAATGAAAATGTAGCATCATTTGCATATTTACTTAATTTAATTTTGAACAAGTATATAACAAGTACATACATTTTAGTGTGGAGTTTTGAAAGCATAGAGTTTAGGTGAATTTTTAGATTAAATTTAGCCTCAATTATAAACTTGTCTGATGTCATTAAACAGTATTTATGAATGAGAATAGCAGAAATTAACATCACTTTTATATTATTGAAAGGACAAACAAATTTAAGAAAGCTGAAAAAGCAAGGTCTTTCATTTGTGTGAAATCACATTCAAACATATGCACAGACATATGCCAGAGGGACACGAGTGTTTCAACAGCTGTTGTTGTGATAATAGGGACATTTTGATGTTTCACATGTATATGACCAAAGAGACAAAAAACAGACATGTATCCATAAAAAAGACACAGCAGAACGAGAGACTGACCAAACAGTCACAGCTCTGTGTTTGGATCATAATAAAAAAATAGAAATATTGTTAATTCTGTGTGTCAAAGTAAGGATTGCCAATAGCTGCAATAGTTCTCACAATAACAGCGCCATGTTTTATGAGTAACTCCATTACTCCATTATCCATATCCCCCATTATCCAGAGTTGTACCAATATTCATATTTCACATTTAATTTATGTTTCAGTATCCTTGGTTGTGCTTACTGCCTTCAGATAACTTGTAATTATTCACATGTCTGTAGCTACTCACAATGTAATAACTGCATATAATGTAAAAACTAATGTAATTATTACATTATTATTGTAATAAAATGTTCATAGCGTAATAATTTTCTCAAAGCGTAAAAAAACCTTGAGTAATAATTTTATTACATTATGAGAAATTTATTACATTATAACCTCACCAAAATATTGTCATCGTCGTAAATGTAACAGGTTTTTTAAACATTGCATATTTATTAGTGGTGCTTGCATTTATGCACTATTATTACATCGTAGAAACATGGGGGTGGGCTTGTTTCACTTAACATAATCATTGATGGATGACAATTCTCTCCCTTGCAACCAAACAGAGTACCCCAGCAACCATTTAGCAAGACCGATATCTATGTTTTAGAACATCATAAAGACCTGTAGATGTTCTTGTTTCCTTCGTTGTTTGAACTGTAATCATTGGTGCATACCAATTCAACCAGCCTAGTAACCACATAGCAACACCCTGTCAACAACCCCAGGTACCCTAGAAAATGCATAGCAATAGCCTAGCAACCACCCCAGGTACCCTAGCAAAAAAATGTGAAAACAGGAAACAAAAATTAATAACATTAAAAATAAACCTACAAAATGAAAGGGTGAGACTGTAAGGATTTGGGAATTTTTTTAAGTTTGTGGAAATTCGTAACTGGCAAAATAACGTCACGTATGGCTTTAAATGTATGGACTCTAATGGCATGAATCGAAAAACATGGTCACGGTGGAACATTCGTCTTTTTATATTGAAAAGTAATAATTATATTGTAAAGTTTGTTTAAAATTATTTTCTAAAATAATCTGTGTTTACATTATAAGTTGCAATTTATTAACAATTTTATTACATTATGAGCTTAAGATTTTATTAAGTTTTGAGAAAATTATTACATTATGAACATCTAATTATAATAATAATATAATACTTACTAGTTTTTACATTATGAGTTACACCTGGGTTTATTCAACCTGTCTGTATTTGCCTGCATGCATGTGTACACTAGGTGGAGCAGGTGCTGCAATTTGGAGACATTTGGAGTCAGACTTTATGCAACTTCTAGGGTTTGGTTCCTTGGTAATTTCCACTAGGTAACTTTTAATGAATTCAATTTGTGTTAAGGAGTTCCTATTATGTCCTTATCTTGTCTTTATTTAGTTTTTCGGGGTGCACATAGAATACTCATTTCTTATATTCATCTGTCATGGTGAGGTGGAACAAAGGGGTTTAGAACGGGTGGAAAAACAGTGTGTCTTCGACATGGCAAAAGCGCACTACTAAAGCAACTCTTCTTCATCTTCTCTAAGGCAACCCCACCAGGCCTCCCCCTTTTGTGTATGCCTTTGGCAGGAATTATTTAAATGAGGAAAATGGTGACATCTGACTTCACACAAGTAATAGTTTTAGAAGTGTTATCTGGTACAGAGAATATGAGGAGCTCAGATGCAAAAGCAGCTAAACGCAACCTCGGTCAAAGATAAGATAATGATATTACTGAATGCTCTCAGCACATATGTTTTATCAAATACTTTTGGTTCAGATCCACTTAATCCGGGCCTCAGGCCACTCAGAAATGGAAAAAAATTTCCAGAGATGGTTTTACATGTTTTGTCCTCAGAATGAAATTGTCTATTACAACTTATTTGAAAGGATCATGAATAATAATGTTGAGGTCCGCTGTGATTGGCTGTCTCTCAGAGTGGCTCATTTCAGTAGCTTTGTGTGTGTGCAAACAGACCTTATGTTTGAGCCCGTATTAGATGAATATACAGATTTTGAGGAACAAATAACTATTCAGAGATTGGAAATTGACGTTTCTGAGTGGTAAGTTTGTGTTTTTCAGCATGGACCTGCAAACCACAACTGTAACGTCAATAGTACAACTTTAGCCTAAACGCTAGCATATAGCACTAACTAACATACAGCCCTAATTCAGCAGTCACAACTTTGTTTTAGCAACATTTTACACATTATAACTAATTTAATGTGTAACTTAATATTGGGGCGTATAACATCACAGACAGTGTTATGTTGAGATTTGCTGTTTTCCAGTGGTCTTTTGCATGCACGAGGTCTACATAAGAAGAGGAAACTATGTGTTTGAGGCTCACGATACAGTATGTCATTACCATATAGAGAACTCTTATTATCCATGTATGCCTAGGTAAATAGTTTTACATTCTACGGCACCTTTAATAAAAGTGCCCTTATAATATGAATAGATACACTGTTAAAACGATAGCCTATTTGTCTGCAGCATATTTGGCAATATACCATATATAACATCATAGTAAGTCCCCAAAAGTCTCAAACGTCTTAACAGCAAAGGGTCTCTGACGCTGTCCATGGTTCTGAAACAGAATTTATGTGATCAGTATGTGTACCCATTCAGACCATTCAATATTTCTACAATATTTTGGGCTAAAAAAAGGTGTATCCATTCAGGCTAGTCAATATTGCTACAATATTTTGGGCTAAAAAAGGAACTTTTTATGGCTGTGATACTGCCGCTGTCCATGGTGCTAAAGCATTACTTGATTTGTGCCCAACGTGTGGAATATGGTGCTTTCTCTGTTCTTGCTTTTTAATATTTATGCCCATGTTTAGATTTAAATGTAACTATTTGGCAGGTTTTATAAAAAACCACTTACAGTGCATTCAAGGCAAACAATATCATCACATCAGTTTATGCTGTCCCTGGGATTCAAACCAGACATTTCAAATGCCATGCCCTAACAGTTATGGTACAGCTTTGTAAACACAAATTTGGTCTGTAAATGTGACACCTATCGCTTTTATTAAACAGGTAAGTGGGTAACGTAAGTGAAGAAGTGTGTGCGTGTAGCAGCAGTTTTGCCTTTTGAAATTTTGCAGTACCACGTTTTGTCATGACTAAAAATATATTTTTTAATGGATTCTTATTACAACAGATAACCGAAGGAATGCTCTTGAGGAACATGTCACATTGTGCTTTTTTATAGGTTAACACTGTAAAAAATGAAAGCTGCTCTACTTAAAAAACTATAAAAATGTAGTTTTATAAACTTACATTTTCAACTTTTAGGAAAAAATGACTTCAATTGTAACACCTAAAATAATTAAATGTTCTTAACTTAAATCTTTCACTTAAAGTGAGAAAAGTTAAGTTGAAAAAACTTAATCATCAAACTTGTTCTACTTTTTACAGTGTAGTTACAGTGTAGTTATTCTGTCCAATTAGCCTAATTGTACTATTCTAAAACGGCATGTGGCATATCAAAATAGGTCAGACCTTTAGTCTTAAACTGAGTTGTGGCTGAGCAGACCTTCCCAGAGGCCTTTTTTCACATATAAAAAATAGTATAAATGCAACACTTTGAAAATAAATGGTACTTGTGGTTTGCTATTAATGCATTAATAACTGAGGAAAACCTGGGTATTTAATGTTGATTTAAGACACTTTCTGGTTTCTCTGTTCAGTTCAAGATAAGACTTTAAGAAGCTGGTCACAAATCTCCATAAAAAAGCCAGTTGCTTGTGGCTGCAAGGGCCCTGCAGGCCACCTGTCTGCATAAGATAAATATAACTTTCCTTAATTAAACTTATCTGCCACAGTATTTTGAAGTCTTTTAATGCAGGTTCTGTAGGAGGCATGTAAAATATCTACTGCAGGGATGAATGGGAAAATGTGTTTTCTTCTCATTTGAATGCACAAGCATTCACACATCACCAGTGTAACACATTTCCACTCCTGCAAACCAATAGATGAACTTTGTGAAATAACAAAGACAAAATAACAAAAACTCTCAGATCTGCATTACATGCAAAGTAAATTTAACATTTCTTGGTTTAAGAGTAAAATGAAGGTAAAAGAACACACAGTCCATCTGCTCTGTTATGACGCAGGAGGAAACGGAGTGAATAGGTCAAGGGAGATATGTCCGTCGTAAATCCGCATTGGAACGTTAATATTGCACTATGATTTCTCACTGTCCTCTTTTCCTCTCTTCTCTTCCATCTTTAATTCATGGGTGCCTAAAAGCAAGACGTAGTGACTCACAGATCCATTAATGTTTCACTCTTTTCTCTCTCTTTCTCAAATCTCAGTGTGTTCTGCTTTCGACTTCCACCATCCCATCTCCCAAACACTTCCTTAAAAGCTTTTCCTCTCTTTAAAACACGAATGCCATCTTTCTGTGCATATTAAAAATAGGAATAAAGGTTGCATCCCCAAATAGTACTTTTATGGCCTTGTTAATAATTTAAACCACATTTCTACTATACCTATTCATACCTGAGTGCTTTTATTCGTCGGCTGGAAAATCTGGAAGCATGCTCGTCCATTATAAATATATGCCACAAGCCTGGTGTTGGGTAGAAAACCATAACACACAAGGCAAAGACCACCATAACAGATAAGCATCTTTGATCCAAAAATCCAAGTGGTAAAAATAATGATTTGTTTTGTGTGGCTCAAAACATGCACCAGGTACTGGCTGTTTCTGTTCTGTTTTATTTGGGTTTTAAAGTTATTGGTTCAAAGCATTTCCCTCCACAAAGAGACAATTTAGAAAATTGCCTCAAAAAATGTTTTCATGGTTTTCATGGTTTGGGTTTGCTCAAAGAACCCTTCAGAGGAGAGGGGTTGGGGGCTGGATGGTAAGAGTTAGCCCCTCAAATCCCATTAGTTTAAGATGCTTACAGGAACATGTAAAGTTTAGTCCCCTCACCACCTCAAGACCTAAAACCCAAACTATTTTTGAATAACAAATCACTTATGAAAGTAGTGCACTTACAGTAGTAGCAATAGTGGGTAACAACATTTATTGAGACACACAGAGAGAGCACACAATCTAGCAGACACATAATAAAAGGACTCAGAGTCCATGGCCTGAAGTCTCACCATCCCTTAACCAGCTTACAGGATGTGCACCAGGCAAGAAGAATGTTACTGGCAGTGACAGTAAGGAAATAAATGTTTACTTCCCTCTAGCCTACATCTATTTTTGCCAATAGCTATTGGAGAGAGCATATTTACTGCTCATCCAAGGGGCGCAAATTAAAAATTTGTGTTTGGAGTGTGTGTTGCTTGTGTGTGTTTGATGCGTCATGTGAACTATGTGCATCACGTGTTTTGTCAAAATAAGTGCCTGCTGCACAAGCGTCAAAACAGTTTATGATAAAAGAGACGCTCACGTTCACAAAATACACGCAAGACACTCCCTTAAAAGTAAACTCTGATAACGCATGAGCTTATGCGAGTATCTGGCAAACGCGAGCGTCTCTTTTATCATAAACCCTTTAGATGCATCTGCAGCAGGCACTTATTTTGAAAAGACACTACTTGATGCACACAGAATCTCTCGATGCACAGAACACATATTTTGAAACTACGAACCACACACATGATGGACTACATACATGTTGTGAATTCTAACCCCAACTCCAAACGACAATGGTTTAAAAATAGAAAAAACATGGAGAAACCTACATATTAAATGACATCCTAAAGCATATCCCAAATCTAACCCCAAACCCAAGCGACAATGGTTTAAAAAACAGAAAAAAATTTGAAACCAATACATAAAATGAAACAAAAAGATGCGCTGTATTAAGTGAAGAAGAAGGAATGGTGTATCATTATGCAACCAAAATTGGAATTTGGCGTATGTATTGCACAACTTTTTTACACTGCGTGCAATTCATATGCATTTCATAAGAATAGGTTAAATCACATGTATACTGTACATTGAATGCACTAGCTTTGAAAGAGAAATAAAAC
This sequence comes from Misgurnus mizolepis, assembly GCA_025389145.1. Lineage (NCBI taxonomy): Eukaryota > Metazoa > Chordata > Actinopteri > Cypriniformes > Cobitidae > Misgurnus > Misgurnus mizolepis. The sequence goes on along the minus strand of JAIFKI010000006.1, from coordinate 33,008,341 downwards.
AAACATTCTCAGAACATAAGGAACAGAAAGGATCTTATAGGAGATAAAATGTAGATCGATCAGTGTTTACCTTGAATAAGGTTAAGGAATGTGCTGGGGAGAATTAATAGTGCATACCTTGATTCTGATACAAGCAATACACTGGTGATGAATAGTGAAAATGTAAATGAAGAGAGTACATGAGTAGTGAAATAAACCATTTTACTGTTTCTTAAGTTAAGTGTCATTTTCATTCTGACTAACAATTTGTCCTCTAGTTTAAACGTGTGTGGACTTGGTTACTATGGAGACAACAGCGTCAGTGAAGAAAATGCTTGAGATTAAACTGAGATGTGATGTGTAAAGTGAAGACATATTACAGAATTTTTCCATGTGCGTCACTCCCAAACAAGCTGTCACTTTGTTAAATTACATGTGTAAATATTTTGCATGCTTTACTAAGCTTAAAAAGTGTGTTTTCTACGGAACGCATTTGTTCTAGAATAAAATAAAAGTTTTGACATGAACTCAAATTTAGCAAAAAATTCAGAAATTATACTAAACCTGACATTATTTGACCTTTTGAATTTTAACTATAGAACAGACAGAGTTTGGGAGAGTGTGCTTACATACATCTGGTATAAAATGACTGCTGTGTTTGGTTAGTGTTTGCAATAACTGTCATTGCACTGTTATTTTAATCTTCAGTGGCAGCAAGAATGATCAAAGGCAAGCACAGCTAGTCTCTTCATAAGCCTTTGGGGACGTGCGACCTTAAAGGAGACATATCATGCTAAATCCACTTTCTTGGCTCTTAAATGCATTTTGTTGTATATTTGTAGTGTTTATAAGTACATAAAAGTTGAAATTAGTCTCTTCAGGTGCTTTGTTGATATCTTTATATTCTGTTTTGGTCATATTTTCCAACCGGTTCTGATTTTTCTATTATCTATTACGTTTTTTGAACAATTACGTCACAGTATTTGCAGCGGAACTGCTAAATAAGGACATCGACTTCCAGCCCAACACTACGAGCAATCCGCCATTTTATATTTCTCGCTGCGATATTGTAGTCCAAGCTCAAGGATGCAGAAGTTACGAGAGCGTAAGAAATGTACTCACATCTGTGGGTAAAGTCATTTTTGTGTGCCCGAGGCACTTTAAGGATAACTACTTCACCAATCTCCGCCAGTATAAAGAAGGATTTGCCGATAGACTTCGTCTGATTGAGGGGTCAATTACTTCTTTCTTTGGAGACGACGAGCAGAGCACTTCGGTAAGCAGTTTATAACTTAAAGTAAAAAAGTAAAGTACACGGTGGTCATGGTTTAGCAGTGCTGTTTCTCACTCCGAAGGCTGCAGCCTGCGGAGATCGCTTTTGGGCATCAAGCCTGGTTTAAGTTAACTGAGCATCACATTTGCAAGTCATGAGCATATTACAACAACTTACGATTAACTAAGAATAATAGTAAACTTTATAATTGTTAATATTCTGAAATAAGACCGTCTTGATGACGTATGCAGCCTAGATATGCGACCTCCGGAGACTGCAGCCTCACACCATTGCGATACCTCCATATGAAGACGTTGTTCTGCAGGTTCGTCGTCTTCATTTTCCTCTCAGTCCGTTTCCGACTCTGGCGCGAACATATAAGGCTGGATGGACAAGTCTTCCGTTGTTGACATTTTGTGAATAACGAGTAAATAAAAAGTTTCTGTGCAGCTAGATAATCGTATCTCTGCTATAAAACTACAAAAATGGCCGAACGGGGTGGAGTTTAACCGAGTGTCACCTCTGCAACCTGGAGAGGGGGCAGGGTATGACGTGCATTTAAAAAGACAGTACCAAAACGAGTTGCTCTCAGATGCACATCAGAAAAGGGGTAGAAAGGGGGCCTGTGGGGCTATAATAATGAGGAATTCAGACCCAAGCATTGCAGTTTCGCTTTACATAGACCACAAATAGATGATTTATATGTAAAAAGGACAGATTTAAAAGCATGATATGTCTGCTTTAAGACAATATTTAATGAGCGATATCTGAGAGAGGTTCCCAAGCTAATGAAATTATGTGTATGGCTTGTATTCAAACAACAGTTATTCTACCTCTGTGTAGCTATTGTATTTTCAGTTTTCTTTATTTGCATTTTCTCTGTTTTTTTTGTTCTCTCTCAGTTTAAGAAGGTGTTCCAGCAAAACAACAGACAGAGGGCTGTGTGGTTATGTTGTAGAAGACTGGTTTGGTTGACTGAGGTGGAGTCCAAATCAAGTCTTAGGGCCATGTCTAAGTCTCAAGCTATTCAATTACATGTATAAGTATCAAGTCTTTGAGGCCATGTCAAGGTCAAGTTACAAGTCTTTTGGGGCCAGATTTAGGTCAAGTCACAAGGCTTTTGGGATCTGGTCTAAATCAAGTCTTAAGACTTTCAGGGCCATGTCTAGGTAAAGTCTCAAAATGTTTAATGCCATGTCTAAATCAAGTCTCAAATCTTTTAATGCCGTGTCGAATTCTCAAGTCTTTCAGGGCCATGTCTAAGTCAAGTCACAAGTCTTTTGGGATCAGGTCTAAGTCAAGTCACAAGTCTTTTGGGGCCATGTCTAAGTAACGTCTCAAATTTTTAATGCCACACTGCAAAAAATTATGTGTTCATTTTTTACACATTGTGTGTGTCATGCCATTTAAGGTGTTATTTCATGTTAAAATAAATGAAAGGGACAACACAAGTTAAAAACAATTTTGGAAGTAACGCGTTACAAAGTAATTCCATTACTGTAATTCCACTACTTTTAGTGGTAGTGAGCATGTAACAAATTATTTTTTTAAATCAAGTACACTCTAAAAAATGCTGGGTTGTTTTTAACCCAGGGCTGGGTCACTATTGGACAGAACACACTGCCGGGTTAAAAATGACCCAACTGCTGGGTTGTTTTAACCCAATTGCTGGGTTATTGTCAATCATCCATGTTAAAACAACCCAGCAGTTGGGTCATTTTAACCCGGCAGTGTGTTCTGTCCAATAGTGACCCAGCCCTGGGTTAAAAACAACCCAGCATTTTTAGAGTGTAACGCAGTTACAATTACTGAAATTTAAATGAGTTTGTTGGTTTAAAAAAAAACTTTGTTACATGCTCATTACCGCTAAAAGTAGTGGAATTACAGTAACGGAATTACTTTGTAACGTGTTACTTCCAAAACTGTTTTTTGTTTTTTAACACAACTTGTGTTGTCCCTTTCATTTATTTTAACATGAAATAACGCCTTAAATGGCATGACACACACAATGTGTAAAAAATTGACACATCATTTTTTACAGTGCATGTCTAAATCAACTATCAAATCTTTTAAGGCCATGTCTAAGCCAAGTCTTAAGTCTTTCACGGCCATGTCTAACTCGAGTCTTAAGTCTACCAGGGCCATGTCTAAGTCTCAAGCTTTTCAATGGCATGTATAAGTATGAAGTCTTTGAGGCCATGTTAATGTCAAGTCTTTTGGGATCAGGTTTAGGTCAAGTCTTTTGGGGCCATGTCTCGGTCAGGCCTCAAGTCCTTTGGGGCAATGTCTATGTCAAGTCTCAAGTCTTTTGGGGCCAGGTCTAGATCAAGTCACAAGTTTTTTTGGGGTCAGGTCTAAGTCTCCAGTCTTTCAAGGCAAGGTCTAGGTCAGGTCTGTAGTCTTTCAGGGGCCATGTCTAAGTCTCAAGCTTTTCAATTGCATGTTTAGGTCTCAAGTCTTTGAAGCCATGTCTACGTCAAGTCTCAAATTTTTGGGGGCCAGGACTAAAGCCCGGGATACACTGCACGATATTCATTGTCATTGTGAAACAATCTTTGCAATTTCTGTGATTGTGGCTCTTCATCAGTGGTCTATGTCTTGCAAGAGAGGTATAAAGACAGCTGTTTTCCTGGTCTTGCGACCAAACCAAAGATAGCCTACGATAGTTTTCTGACAGTGACAATTCAGCGTTTTTAAGGTCATGTCTAAGTCAAGTTTCTAGTCTTTTTTAAGGCTAGGTCTAAATTAAATCAGATTTTTATCAAAGCAATGTCTTAGCCTCAAGTCTTTTAATGCCTGGTCTAAGTCAAGTCTCAAGTTTTTTAAGATCCAAGTCAATTACCTGTTTATGAATCTAAATAAAAAAAAACCTTTGTTTGTAATATTTCTCTGTTTCTGCTTAGTTGTCACGGTTAGTCCGTGTCATGTTTTGTGTCTGTTCTAATTATTATCACCTGGACATTCATTAATTAATTACCTGATTCATCCCACCTGTTTGTTATCACATAGTCTGTGTATTTATACCTCTGTTTGTGCAACACTCACTGCCGGATCATTGTCGTAACTTCCTGTTCCTGTGTTCCATGTACTGCGTTTTCCTGTGTTATTTACCTGCCCGTTGTTTGCTACTCGTGTTTTGTTTCTCATTTGTTATTAAATGTTATTTATTTCATCGTGAACTTGCACTTGTGTCCTTACTCCTGTTCCCAGTCATGACAATAGTTTTATAAACTTGTCAAAGGAGAGATTAAATGATCCGATTACATCAGGAGTACATTTATTTTAAAAAGTGACATTTTTATTTTTAAATGTAGGAATGTAATATTCTTAAAAAATAAATTAACTATTAATTTTAAGCATGTTAGATTATTACGTTTTTTAAATCGAATTGTTTATATTAAACTTTTTTCTAAATACACATGCTCTTGACTTCCATAGTTGATATCAAATTTACAGCAGGTCTTTAAGTCAATTGACTTCAGTTTACATCTTAATTTTGCATTGATAGTTAAACAAGTCACACTCTGAAGAACTTGGACATTGAAAAAAAACACAATTCATTGTTTTGTGCTGCAGAGGAAATATGAAAACCTGATACTTAATTCATGTTTTTGTGCTAAATGTGGATAATGAAATAATAATTTGCAAACAAACTGTTCAAGTTGTTGAGAATTATAAAACTGTAATTTAACAAAAGGATAAAGAGAATAAACGCTTTTTCCAAACCTGAATCAAAACCCAAATTCTCTCCCCTTTACACACACAGAAAGTTTATCCCATGTTTATACCATCAAGATTTTCCATAAACAAGAAAAAGTGTTTTCAAATGAATGATTATAAAAACAATTATATTATAAAAACATATAAAATTCATGTTAAATATTTAATCCAGGATGTGCACTAATATGAACAAACACATTCCCCCTTTCTCACAAATGTACACTGCAGCAGTGCGTATGTGAACAGTAAATATGAAAGATGTCGATATCTCCGTGCGCTATAAGCAATGGAGGGGCTTTTCTGCTGATCAGCAGCATTGCAGACAACAGCGACGGTCTTTGCTGATGCGATCAAGTTGCCATGTTAAATCTTCCACCCGACATCATCGCTATGGGCAGCTGGAAATATATGTGCAAATAAAAATAAATAAATAAAGATTGACACCTCAAAAAAAAAAATTCTCTTGACTTGTCATTCTTATGCATCCGCAAAAAAACACATTTCATTGATTTTCTCTGGTTCTTTTTAATTTATGACCACATTAATCTTATGTAGCTCTAATTACCTCCTGAACAACTTAAGTATTAAATATTTTAGCACTTCTATAAGTTTTCCAGACAATATTTTGAATACTTGACAGTGATTTAAACAATACAGTGGTAATGTTTTACATCTGCATTGAAAAATGGTTATTACTTGTCATGACTGCATGAGTACAGATGAGTAGAGAGAAAGGACATTCCATTAGGCTTCATGTGTTTTATGTGTTCATAAAGCCACTCACAGAGAGATGAGCAATTAAACAAATGCAGAATCACAACAAAGTGTTAATGAATAGTGTGGTTATGTACAAACACACAAACATACACACATTGAAGGAGGGGAGAAGAGAGGAGATAACTTGAATAGAAAAAGATCAGTGTAACCATGGAAGCAGGACTCCAAAGAGAAGCTCAATCCATTTATAAACAACCAAAGTAATGAATGAATCCTGAATCATACATGCATTAGTCTTTGTCGTATTGGATCAAAACCCTGGTGCCAATTTTTACTCAGATGTATAATTTGTCTAGCATACTGCCTTGTGGCAGAAATCCTCTTGCATTCAAAAAACCATTGGAAGCCCTTGTGCATTTCCTAAGCTTAATTAGTTGTTTACCATAAAATTGCATTGATAACATAACACCACTTTTTACAAAATGTAATTCTACACAGTCGAATCCTAAATGACCATAACACAAAACCTTGATATAATTATTTTCACATTCTACATAAAATGTCCAATTTATAATACTAATAAATAACAAAGTATTATTGGGGAGAAATAGGCCTCTACATGCATCCTGTTGCTCAGCACCTGCAAGTGACTGAAGGATTTGGCTTAAATAATAGCATTAAAGGGACACTCCACATTTTTTGAAAATATGTTCATTTTCCAGCTCCACTAGAGTTAAACATTTGATTTTTACTGTTTTGGAATCCATTCAGCTGATCTCCGGGTCTGGTGGTATCACTTTTAGCATAGCTTAGCATAATCCATTGAATTTGATTAGACCATTAGCATGACTCTCAAAGATAACCAAAGAGATTCGATATTTTGTTATATTTTTTCAAAGTATAGCCGCCCCTGCCTTTGGCTGCCTATTCCTAAGTGGGAGAATCTTGGATAGGTGAAGCTGCAAAAATCACAAGACCTTTTACACGCAGGACTACGTTTCATAGTCTTACTAGCAGACAAAGTCATGCAGAGTTTCAGTTTGTGCCAAGTTATTTTTTAATATCCGTTTACATAACATCAGTTAAAACACATTTACGCCTGTTGTCACAATATAGTAACATTAATATCTGTGCTGTATTGGTTGCCCTGACTCCCACAGGCTTCTCTATTTTCCACTTTGATCCGTTTAGTCACTGGCTCTATTTAGGCAAAAAAGACGCTCAAAAAACGTAACAGAAGTGAGACATAAAAACAAAGTAAAGTATATCAATCTCAAATAAAAAATAGCACTAACTGTACAGCATCAAATGAAGAAAAACTTTATGCTTATAAATACAATGCCCATTTTAAAAACTGTATGTTATGAAGTGAAGTGTTTTTTATTAATTGCATGACACTTTTCTTATTAGGCAACCTAAAAAGAAAACAAGTGACAGACTTCTGCATATACAGTAGAAATACATAAACTTACATAACAAACAATATTGATTAAACTACAGTTTGTGTGTCTGGGCAGTTTTGGCGAGGGCAAGCAGAAGAGCAAATCAAGCATTTTAGTCCTTGTACCAAGGTCTCCAAAAAACATCCTGCTCTTAAAACCTTTGATAGTGCTAAATATGAAAAAATATAAAAGTGAACACTATGAACAACTTATAGTTATATACATTTTTTTGCAAGGTTGTGTATTCAGAGACACATATAAAGTAGTGGATTTTAAAGGCTATTAGTTGAAAAAACCCATCTCTTTACAGTATAGCTTTGAAAGTGTACTGTAGAATCTGTCATGTGACACAGAGATTCATGTTTTGCTGATGAACATTGAAGTAGATAAAGTGTATTTGTGGTTCTGTTTATGTATGTCAGGGTTGGGCAAAAATTAAGAATTTCTAATTTTGCTTCATTTCTGTTCATGGGCTTGAACTGAAATACAATCGGCAACATGCCCCACAGGATGTTAAATTGGAATTTGAATTCTAAACCAGTCTTGTTTTAGAAAAAAGTGTAAACAAATTTGCTTGCTTTCCATGAAGGCAGTGCTTGATCTCTAGCTTGATCTGAGTTCTGATCTGAAGTACACAACTGGACAAAATAAGGTGAATTAGAATAGAGAAGTTGGGTTGGAGGTGGGATACCAAAAGAATCATCACTGGCGCTACAAAGGTTTCTGCTTATATGCTTAAAAATTGTTAGTTAGAGTCCTTCATTCTGTTTGGTCAATAGCTGTGTTTCATTTACGATTAAACACAGCTATGACCACAGCACACTACGATTCTGTATATTGTCTTTTAGGGAAGTAGTATCAGTCTGCCATATTTGCAACGCCTCTAAGGTCTTGTTAGAACATAACAAACAAGACCTGTCTATTCTGCACATGAGCAAAGTCCCTCTCCTAGAGCAGTAATTCTCAAAGTGTGGCAAACCCCCCCAGTGGTCCGCCAAAAGATGACCTAAACTAGGCAAGTGTTTATACAATCGTCACTTATTTAAGTAGATTTTTAATGCACTTGTGAAACTGTGATATCAGATCTTGCCATTCTGTTTTAATAACTTAAAAATGGATCGGTGGCTAAACCAAAGATGAGTCAAAAGAAAAGATCAAGCGATAACTGAAAGCAGCTAAAATCCACAGATCTATTAGTTTTGTAATGTACTAGTTTTTGTTTCATGTGAAAAATCTCTGTAATTTCAGTGATTTTGGACATTAAGGGGAACATTTTTTTCAGCATTTTATTGTTACCATAGTTACAACCATAGACTTCATATACCCACCACCTCAGTTTTAAACTAAGGGCTCTTTGGAATGACATTAAGGGATTCTATTAGGTGGTCCTCAGAAAAAAATTGGAAGATAAAGTGGTCCTTGGGCTGAAAAAGTTTGAGAAACACTGTCCTAGAGGATTCCGATTGATGATTGGCTCTTTTTACTGGGAGTAGCAGCCATTCAGACCTATCTCCCACATTTATATCAACACCAGTGTTAATATTAAATATCTTTCGTATTCATGGGTACCAAAGACTTCACTTTTACCATGCACGCCGCCATATTTCTGTCCGTCTTGGCAGCGAATACAGCATATCTAATGCACTAAATGGTCCCATTTATAAGTTTAAAGGGATAGTTCGGCCAAAAATGATATTAAACCCATGATTTACTTAACCCCAAGCTGTCTGAGTTGCATATGTCCATCGTTTTTCAGACAAACACATTTTCGGATATTTTATAAAATGTTTTAGATCTTTCAGTTGATTAAATGTAATGTTACGGGGTCCACGACCTTCAAGCAGGGCCGGCGTCATGGGGGGGCATTTGCGGGCAGTGCCCCCCCAAACAGGTTGTTGTGCCCCCCCTACAAAGTTTTTTATTAATGTAATATATATCAAGAATTATTAAAATAAATTAAACATTGAATGTTTCATGACTTGTAATGTAATCAAATGAGGAAAATATAGTTGATATATGTTTTCTTTAATTAAAATAGACCAGTTTCTCTGATTGGATGTATTGCCGCGTCTCACGCGTCTTACGTCTTTAGCATATTTGTGACTTGATACTAGCAACGTGTTTTTTCGCGGCATTTTATGGATCGTGTAAAATATGGATATTAGAACATTTAGAACGAACCAGCACCGCCTGCTTCATCTGACTTCATGCAAACACAGACTGGCTCAAACTCAGAGATTAGAGGTCGAGGTGGAATTTACAAATCTACAGGACACTGTTTTAAGGAAGTTTAATGTTCGTACACGCCGTCTTCAGCTATTTTAAAGGTAAGTTAGCGTTGTTTTAAATTACGTAAGCTTAAATGTGAAGTGTGGCTATAGACCGTTAACAGCATTACGACGTGATTATGGTAAAGCGGCTTTTTTCAAGCCAGGACGCGGTGTGGGCTGCGCTATGAAACCCATTCATTTCAATGGCTTGCGCCGCGCGAGGGCGGTTTTTTGTTGCGCAGGACAAAGCGCGAGCGCAGCAGAGCTCAGCTTGCGCTCACGTCGCGGTCGAAGTTCAATAGTTTTGCGCATAGTTTGTGGTCTTTGCACTTTATTCAGGAAATGAGCTGACAGTCTGTACCAGTTGTATGAGTGTGTGCTTGCACTGTATTTGTTGTTTAATGTCTTGTTTTGCAAGTTATTGTTGCTATTGCGTGCCCCCCCGTTGGAAGCCAAATGCCCCCCTGTTAGTTATGGTCTGGCGCCGGCTCTGCCTTCAAGTCCAAAAAAGTGCGTCCATCCTTCACAAAATAAATACAAACAGCTCCAGGATGATAAACAAAGGTCTTCTGAGGGTAATCCGCGCGGTGTTATTGTAGAAATATCCATATTTAAAACCGTATTAACGAAAATTAATACCTTCCGGTAGCGCCGCCATCTTAGTCGCGTCCGCATTCAGGATGAGAGCTTACGCAGCCTACGGAGGCTACTCTGCTGCTGCTCTGTGCCCCCGCCCTCCGAATTTGTCATACGTCACTAAGAAAAGTGCGTACACTACGCTAATACTGAATCCTGAATGCGGAAGCGACTAAGATGGCAGCGCTAACGGAAGGTATTTATTTTCGTTAATAAAGTTTTAAATATGGATATTTCTACAACAACACCGCGCGGGTTACCCTCAGAAGACCTTTGTTTATCATCCTGGAGCCGTTTGGATTTAATTTGTGAAGGATGGACGCACTTTTCTTGGACTTGAAGGTCGTGGACTATGGGTGGACCACGTAACATTACATTTAATCAACTGAAAGATCTAAAACATTTTATAAAATATTCGAAAATGTGTTTGTCTGAAAAACGATGGACATATGCAACTCGGACAGCTTGGGGGTGAGTAAATCATGGGTTTAATATCATTTTTGGCCGAACTATCCCTTTAATTGAGGCCTTACCAGAGACAAAATACTGATTGTACAATCTGGAGTCGGCTGCCAGTCAGTCCCTCCAGTTGTTCGCGATCGCGAAAGAGTGCAAAATCAACAAAATGACGCATTTTTGGGATCCTGCATTATTTGTCATATTCTGTATAAATATTTCCAGAAATTAAAAATGTCTCATAAAAATAAATACAATATAATGTCTTTCATTATTTATAGAGTAGACAACTTGGTGAATATTTTTGCCTTTAAAGGAACAGTATGTAAGAAATGTATATAAATTAATCATAAAATGGCCCTGATATGTCACTAGACATTAAGAAATCATTTTCATTTCAAATACTTATATCACTGACAACAGTGGTCTGGAATCACATCTTCTGAGTTCACATAAAACCATTATCTCTACTACATTTCTAAGTTTAATGGAAAGTTATAATGCATTACTTTCATGACGATACACACATGAAAAGTCCTTGTGAAACCTGCTTGCCGCACCTGCTGTCTCATATGCAAGGATCTGGTGAAGCAATTATCATAATGTATAACAATTTATTGTTTTGTAGTCCTTAAAATAAGTTGCTGGGACACAAAGAAAGTCTGCTGTCCATAGCATCTCAGCAGGAACAAATGTGCACATGCAGAGCTGTGTTCTTTCAGGCTTTGACAGTCACATACGCTCATAATTAAGTCAATATGTTCATTGGCGTATATAAATGTGTATAAAAAGGTTATGTGTAAAGTGCAAAGTTTAGGATAAAAGTGGTTTAGGACTTGTGAATCCATTACTGTAAGCTTTTAAAGTGACAGCTGTATATGTTAATCAAAAAACAATCTGCTACTTAATGCTATATTTATTTATTTAATAATCAATTACATTTGGTCTAAAAGCAAAGTGTTGCAGCTCCCCCATGTGGTTGAAAAGCGCAACAGTGCCTGGTATCAGACACTCTTCTGCAGGCAGGGGGAGGGGCGGGGCTGTGTTTCCTACCCTCCACCACCACTTTCAGAGTGTGCTTGTAGCAGCTAGGAGGCTGCTCAGGTTGCGGCAACAGTACAATTTGTCCAGTTAAAAGTTGTTCTATCACTAAAATTATTTTAGAGACATTATTTAAAGGTAAAAAAAACTACATAGTGTTGCTTTAAACTGGTGGTCTTTTTCCTCCGCTTAGTTTTTCAGTTTACAGATTCCGCCATCTAAATAGGGAATCGGCATGGTGCAAACGCAACTGGCTTTTAAAGGGGATGAGAGCTGAGATTCTCATTGGCTGATTGCACTTTAAGCCCAAAACACACCCATTACTCATTACGAGAATAGGAACAACCCTTTTAGACTCTGCGCTTGGGGCACAAACCATTTTTCCCATCATTGAAATGGCAAAAGTGGATTCGGACACGCCCATTTAGACTGTGCGCTATGCGCTTTAGACAATGCGCTTAGATCGTTAAAATAGGGCCCCATGTATGTAAAACATTTAATGTGTCCAAAATCGCATAATGCAATTATAGTACGGTACTATATAGTATGAATATTGATAGTTTGAATGAATTTGGATGTACTACATCCAATACATCGCATGACACATCGTCATAACAACAAAGTTAGTCGTTGACTGGAATGCTGTTAAACAAGTGCAATTTAACCACATGGGACAGTTGTTTAATATATCTATTGGAATAGAGCAGTGTTACCGCTTTCTGACATTTTTGAATAAAAAAACTCTCCTTTTTCTTCGTTTAATAACTTCTCTCCCTGGGAGTCACGTGATAGTAAAGTATCCATCAAATGAACACTACAGGATCTTGCTGGAAGTAGTAGGTCATCCAAGTATTTTTCAAGTACTGTTTTTCGAAAACTACTCGCATTACTGCTTTTCGCCTACTACTGTATTTGGATAGAAGTCTGCAGTTTGGGACGCTGTTGCTGTTCATAGCAGTGATACTTAATCAGGGAGATTCTACCATTGAAATAATTGTAACAATCAACTTGGCTAGCGTGCAGTGCCTTAGCCAATTAATAATAATTAGTGTCTTCTGTTGCAGGGGTTCAGTGTTTCGACAGTCAGTTACAGTTTACATTTTTCAGTTTTTTGCCAAAATTTAAGGTTTACATTTTAATTTGTTCATTAAAAATGGCCCGCGTTCTCCTTCCATGTGTACAGCAGCGTTAAGCGTTTTAATGCTTAGCTTGCCGGCTTTCCTATAGGGGCTTTGTTCATAGTTTGTCAGGGTTTTTTTGTGGAAGCAAGGCTTTTCGTGATTTTAATTTATAAAACTTGTGTTGATACTTACTGTTTTGCTTTAACCCTTCAGAACCGGAAGTTTGTGTTGTTTTTTGACTGTCAAATCTAACTAAACATTTACTGTTTTTATTAAGAAATACTAAAAAATAATGATCAAAAGAATCTTACTTTAGCCAATTTAAGACTAACACTTTAGATTAAAAAAATATACTGTAGTACATGCATACAAGTAATTTGTTACTGATTTACACAGTTTTTATTTAGGAGGCTTTTTTACCACAGTTCTCATGACATTTCCGCATTCACTGAAATCTGTTGCAATGTAATCTAATGCTCTCTGTGATTTACTGTTCAAATCGACCATTCCACTCTGTTCTGCTAGCGCAAATGTTTAAAGAGTTACGGTAAAATTAATTGAGCTTGGTAAAATGTGCCGGTGACGGCACATCTGGTTTAATAAGGTTAAAATTTGTATTGTGATGTGGTTTTTACATGATACAGCACAGCCTTACAACACAGTAGCTTATTGGTTACTTTTGTGTTGATTGACAGACCAGAATGAACAGGTTCCTCCCACAATTAGTGTAAAACTGTAATTCTGTCAATATCATCCTATCATACATTCTATTTTAATTCAAATTACAATTCTGCATCCTGTTTTTGGCCTCAAATTATTTAATTGTAATGCTAAAGGCATTCTCAGTTCATTTATGAAAAGCACACAACCCTGATGTCTGTCAAAACTGATTAGACAGGTATGTGTCCGGGAATACCCAGTAGATATTTTAGAAATCCCCATTTCTGCAAAAGAGAAAAGACAGGAACAAGGACACAAGATAAGAGAAAGGTAGGTAAGGAAAGACAGAAGTAAAGCGTCGGTACTTAGCGAAGTTGATCACAGACTTTCTTTTTCCCATTGAAGGTGAAGCTATTGTTACATGATGTGAATTCTCCAGAAGGCACTGACCTCCAAACACTCCTCTCTTATAAATAAAAGAGATGGGAAAAAGAGAGAAAGACGTGACTCACTCATCCTCGGCCGTGGAAGTGTTGTAGCTCTGAAAGAGTGGCTGCACAAAGAGTCCAAGAGTTCCAGTGACACAGACCAGAATAAAAATCCACAGGAAGAGCCGGTCGATCACCATGGCTACATATTTCCAATCCTCGATGATCTACTTGACAGATACGAGAATAAAACACATAAACATATGCAGATTCATAGAGATGACATACTGCAAAACCCAACCAGGGGTACTTAAAGATTTAGATTTTGTCTTGTTAAGCTGAAATAACAGAGGTGTTAATTAAAATTAGTTTATTTTACATTTAAAAGAAAAAATTGTAGAATATGTACAAGTGTAATACATTTATATGTAAGAAACCCTTAGCTGAATACTATTTGTACTTCTTGCTACTGTATGTCTGTTTCCCACCAAGCTTTCTTTTAAATGGACATATCATGAAAATCTAACTTTTCCATGTTTAAGTGCTATAATTGGGTCCCCAATGCTTCTATCAACCTAAAAATGTGAAAGAACAACCCAGTAACTTAGTTTTGGTAAATTATTATCTGCAAGCATGTGAAAAAATAGGTCATTCAAATTTGGCTCCCCTCGTGATGTCAGAAGGGGATAACACTGCCTCTTAAAGCAACACTATGTAGTTTCCATGTAAAAATGACTTACAGCTCCCCCATGTGGTTGAAAAGCGCAACAGTGCCTGGTATCAGACACTCTTCTGCAGGCAGGGGGAGGGGCGGGGCTGTGTTTCCTACCCTCCACCGCCACTTTCAGAGTGTGCTTGTAGCAGCTAGGAGGCTGCTCAGGTTGCAGCAACAGTACAATTTGTCCAGTTAAAAGTTGTTCTATCACTGAAATAATTTTTGAGACATTATTTAAAGGTAAAAAAACTACATAGTGTTGCTTTAATCTGCACTATTCAACCACAGCACTGGCATTTAGTGCAAAGATCAGCTCATTTGCATTTTAAAGGACACACCCTCTAATTGTCTACAAAGTGGCAATTTTAACATGTTATAATAAATTATCTATATGGGATTGTGACCTAGAACTTCACACATGTACTCTGGGGACACCAAAGATTTACTTGACATCTTAAAAAAATGACTTATATATATTTATGGGGTTTAGCATCTTTTAAGAAATCCAATTAGTCCATTAATCCAAGTGTTGCTTCTTACTAATAAAACTTTTAAAAACTGCACAGTAAATAAATCTTCTTGCACTTAAAATCAAAAAATGAATCAAAGATTTTAAGTCATTTTAACTGTATTGATCAAATAAAGCTAAAGCAAATTCAACTTGATTTAATAAGTTACAGCAACTCATCACATCAAGATAGTTGACTTCTAAATCCTGGTTGATTAAACTTAAAGGGGCCACGGCATGAAAATCTGACCTTTTCCATGTTTTAGTGCTATAATTGGGTCCCCAGTGCCTCTATCAACCCAAAATATTTGAATAAGAACAACCTAGTAAATTAGTTTTGGTAAACCATTCTCTACAAGCACGTGAAAAATTAGGTAATTGAAATTTGGCTCTCCTTGTGATGTCATAAGGAGCTCTTACTATAATAATACCGCCCCTTATCCAACCACAGCACTGCCATTTAGTGCAGAGAGAGAGAGAGAGAGAGAGAGAGAGAGAGAGAGAGAGAGAGAGAGAGAGAGAGAGAAAATAATTCACAGCACAACTAAGTTTCAATTGCAACAAACCACCATCATTGCGATCAGTGTTTGAATTTCATCAGCTCATTTGCATTTTAAAGGACACACCCAAAAGGCACATTTTTGCTCACAACTACAAAGTGCCAATTTTAACATGCTATAATAAATTATCTATATTGTATTTTGAACTTAAACTTCACATACATACTCTGGGGACACCAAAGATATATTTTACATCTTAAGTGCAAATAGATTTGTTTACAGTGTGCTTCAAATCAACAGTCAATAAATTAATAAAATAACTAAATATTTCTCACCCCTTCATCATCATCCTCAATCTTCATATGTTCAGCAATAAACCTCACGCCCTCTATAGCTTCATCCACATCTTGGTCATGTCTGACCCTCACTCTCTGTCTGAACTCTGACCCCTCAGGAAGATCACCGACCCTCCACGCCCCACACACACGCACGGGATCATCAAAGAATGGTCCTCCATCCGTCTTTACGTTCTTCCCATCCGAGGAGAATGATTTCTGCTGGTGCTTCTGTCGAAACCTTTCCCGCACGTTGGAGCTTCCTGGTCGTCGCATGAGAAGAAAAGTTGGAAGTTTATGCAAGAATACAAACCTGACCCACTCAGGCATACGGTGTGTCGACGGAGAACGATGGTGAACGTTGAGCACGCAAACACTTGTCACGATGGAAAACGTGACCAGAACCATCGTAAACATCAGATACTTTCCTATTAATGGAACGGCCAGAGATGTTGGAGGGACGATCTTGGAGATCAGGAGCAGAAACACAGTAAGAGCCAGAAGAACCGAAATGCAAAGTGTCATTTTTTCACCACAGTCTGAGGGGAGGTAAAACACCAAAATTGCTAGAGAGGTAATGAGGACACAGGGAATGATAAGGTTAATTGTGTAAAAAAGGGGTTTGCGCTTGATCACGAAATCATATGTGACGTCCAGGTACTTGATGTCATTGGGATCTTCGTTTTTCCGACCAGGTAGTGAGACAATATCCCATTCGCCGCTGGGAGTGTAGTCGTCACGGCTAGCGAAATCAGAAGTCAAGACAAGATCGAGTTCAGTGCGATCATACGTCCAAGAACGGAATTTCAATGTGCAGTTCTGTTGATCGAAAGGGAAATTGCGAACTTCAATAGCACATGCGCTCTTGTAGATAGCAGGGGGGAGCCAAAATATGTCACCAGTGTTGGAGACGACTGCGTTGCAGTAAAATGAGACTTCATACACCCCGTCTGCACTGTAAAGATGGGAAAAAAATATTTAAATTAATCCATGTGAGTAAACTGTATCGTCCCACAAAATAAGTTATAATGACAAAAGTATGTATTAACAGGCTGAGGAGTTGCCTTCTCATTACACAATGTGTGTGATTAAAGTGCATTTATAAAGAAATCTTTAATCCAGATTTGCTGTCTGTGCCCTTTTTTAAGAAAATTATTAGCGAACAGCTTATCAATTAAAATTAGCAGTTTGAAATACAATGCTCTTAGCAAAGAATTACATGCTCCAGTGTCTTTGTACACCATAAGAATTTGCCTCTTGAGCTAATTAAAGACTCATCTGGCCCAATTTAAGCAACAAACATGTGCAAATGCAGATTATATAACAACGTCTGACAGATGATGCCATAATACTGGCCCTCACAGATTGGCTGTACTGAAAACACACAGCTGGCACAGATCAAACTGTTGAAACATCTTTATTTGTCAGGTTTGAGAGCACAGAAGTGAACAACCTGAATAAATAGCAACAAGGGAGGCGGCTGCTTTTGCTTTTGGCAACTCTCTTGCATAATTAGTCAGTATCTTGGAACACTGACAGCTTGCTTGTTTTATTGAGTTTGTCGCTAAACACTTACTTGTGCATCAAAGCTTCAAAAATCCCAAAAGTTTACAAGGCTCATGGCCTTAAAATGAACTGAAAAACAACTTCGACACTGTGGTTCAAGTAAGCAATTTTGAAGCTGATGCTTGGAGCTGTTACGAATAACACATTTTATCATCAGATGTCAGGCGACACATCACTATCTCGTGTAGTATCGATCAGAAAAATGATGTCAGCCAGATATCTCAATTTATTATAAGCCTGTCCTCCTGCCAAGAACAACCACTTTTGTGACCGATAGTTAGGTTTCGAAGTTTAGCACCCTTCAGGCTACAACAGTCAAAATGGGGGTTTGTTTATATGTAATGTAAACCTTTTTATGTTAATTGAGGAAGATACTGCTTAAAGCGAGATGCTGTTCACCGAGTACTATTCTGAGATACTTCAAAAGAAAGACAGATTTTTTTCTCATATCAGCGTACGCACACAACACCACAATTTATTGAGTTTGTTGCCGTTTAAATGTGCACAAACCTGTTTCCACCGAATGTTCGTCAGTCTTTCATCTAAATCAAATTAAACTGTTAAACATAATCGCATGCAGCAGTGCATTAAGTGCTACTTATGAGTTGCTATTCGCTTGTCAGGTGCTGAAATGCCACTTTATAAAATGACTCGTAATTGTAGCACACGCTTGTTATTTTAAAGGTTTCGCCTAATATGTGCACGTAATTATATTGCTATAATATTGTTTGTCCGGATATTGGAGCCATTGGTGTAGCAATTACCAAACGAAAAGAACTAAAAGAAATTTGTGTATTTATTAACCTTTTAGTGCAAATTTACAGAGGCATAATGCAAATTATAATGGAACACATCAGAGTTTTAGGGTGGGTTGCACCAACAAGGATTAAATTAAAGGGATAGTTCACTTTAAAATTTAAATGCTGTCATCATTTACTCATCCTCATGTTGTTCTAAACCTGTATGAATTTCTTTGTTCTTTTTTTGGATGAACACAAAAGAAGATATTTTGAGAAATAATGGTAAACATACAGCAGATAGTGACCACTGACTTCCATAGCAGTAATAAAAAAATATGATAACATTACCGTCAACTGTGTGATAACAATCATTTATCGAAATATTTTCTTTATTATTTATCACAATACTTTTTTTCTACTATGGAAATATTTTTTTACTATGGAAGTCAATGGTCACTATCTGCTGTGTGTTTACCATAATTTCTCAATTATGGTATCTTCTTTTGCGTTTATCAGAAAAAATATATTCATACAGGTTTAGAACAACATGAGGATGAGAAAATGATGACAGAATTTTCATTTAAGGTGAACTATCCCTTTAAGCAAAGTTTAGAGCTAATCTCAGGTTTGTTGATCACAGTTTAATTTTTTTTTAATTCGAGTTGTATTTCACCACTTAAATTTAAACACTAATTAACAAATCTTAGATTAAAACTTTACCCTGTATTTAAACCTTCATCTGTGATTTATTTTGTCCGCCATGATGAATGATGTATTTAAACAACAACAATGCTGATGTTGTCATCCAAAAAGAAAATTATACATTTATTTTTTGAATCACTGCCTACATACATTGGGATCGAAAGGGCTGATTCAAATAAAAACATTTGACAATCTTATAATACAATCTATTGTATTGATTAACGGAGCAATGTGGCAGGATATATTGTGAAGCTCAGATATCGTAATATAATGAAGAAGATGTGTCAACACATTTGTCATGAAGCACCGCAGTGTCTGTTTATTCACTGCCCCTCAGTTCCTGACCTAAGGAGAAGCGAAGTATACGAGCACCGGTATTCTTTTTTAATGATTGGCCTCTATCCTGTGTATTTAAAGAAAGATGTCTTTGTATGTACTGTATGATAGGAAGGGTATCCCGGACTTGATACTTCAAAGCCAACAAAGCATGTTACTGAGCCACCAAACTCAACCTATTGAGAAGTTTTAATAAACACATCTTTTAATAGCGCCACCATGCTTACGGTGTCTGTTTCTGATCATTTAGCAACACATTTAATTGCAGAATTTTTTATTTAAAACTCCTCAAATGCAATTTGAAAGATAATCCCTGAGTTTTAAAACATAGTTTAAAGGGATAGTTTACCCAAAAATAAAAATGCTTTCATTATTTAGTCGCCCTCATGTTGTTACAAACCTCTATACATTTCTTTGTTCTGATAAACACAAAGGAAGATATTTCAAGAAATGTTTGTAACCAAAGCATTCGTGGACCCCATTTACTTTCATAGTATTCTTTTTTCCTATATGTAGGTGAATGGGGTCCACGAACGGAACATTTATCAAAATATCTTCCTTCCTGTTCATCAGAACAAAGAAATTTATGCGGGTTTGTAACAACATGAGAGTGAGTAAATGTTGACAGATTTTTGTGTGAACTATCCATTTAAAGTGATGAAGCAACAGGATTAAATTTAATCTAGGTTTACTGTAAAATTTAAACCTGGATCAAAATGACAGTTTAAATGTAACTCTGTTTATTTTTAAACAGTATAGACTGTTTTAATAAACAGTCTATACTGTATGGGTTGGAGGATTTGTTCCAATGTATGGTCACATCTGTAACATACTTGTTGTAAAGCACTATATCCGGAAGCCAGATATGCTGTGATGGTATTCGTAGTTTTTTGATGCCCTCATACTCATTTGGGTCCCACATCAGTCTGTAGTCATTCCACTCCTACAGGAAAGTAAGAATTAGTTTAAATCCATGGAAGTGAAAGACTATCTTTATTAGTAAAGCATGTACCACCATATACCATATACTAAATTGTAGTATAACTAAATTATTTTAATTCTGTAAAGATTTCTTAATCTGAAAAGATTTCTGACCACACAACAGATATGACCTAAGCCACAATATACTGGAGTAGTGAACTTGAATCTGCTCAGTGCTTTGTTTGCATTGATGTGTGTGATTAGGGCTTTATCTGTTATATGTGATGAGTGGAAAGGTAAACCTTACCTGAGTCAGCCACACATTTGTTGTCATAATTTGCTCCCTCTCATTCTGTAAAGATAACAGAAGAACATGTTGTTGTTTTTTTGTTGTTTTTTCTTTCTTACTTTATTAGATATGACAGTGACAAGAACCATTAATCCTCAACATATTTAATGTGGTGTGGTGTGAAAAAGTGCTTGCCCCCTAAACCTAATAAGTGGTTGGGCTACCCTTAACAAACAACTGTAATCAATTGTTTGTGATAACTTGCAATGAGTCTGTTATGTTGCATTCACACCAACCGCGTTAGAGGCGGCAAAAACGCGATATTCACGCGTAGTTGAACGCTTGAACATTTGAGTTTACTCGCTTCATTCGCACGTGAAAGCCGCAACTCGTGCGTTTCCCACGGCAACGCTCAATTTGCGCCGAGCGTACCGCGCCACATGATGCCTAATCGCGTCTATGCATTGACTTAACATGTAAATCACTCCTGCTTGTCGCCTCTACCGCGTCTGGTGTGAACCCTGCATTAAAGTGCTGTGAAGGGATATTGGCTCACTCATGTTTGCAGAATTATTGTAATTCAGCCACACTGGAGGGTTTTCGAGCATGAACCGCCTTTTAAAGGTCATGCCACAGGATTGAGGTCAGGTCTTTGACTAGGCCACTCCAAACTTTATTTTGTTTTTCTTCAGCCATTCAGAGGTGAACTTGCTGGTGTGTTTTGGATCATTGCCCTGCTGCAAAACCCAAGTTCGCTTCAGCTTGAGGTCACGTACAGATAGCTAGATAGACACACACCTTCCAAAAAGTTCAAACTTTTGTCTTGTCAGTCCACAGAGTATTTCCCCAAATGTCTTGGGGATCATCAAAAGGTTTTCTGGCAAAACTAAGACAATCCTTTATGTTCTTTTTGCTCAGCAGCAGTTTTCATCTTGGAACTCTCCCATGCAGACCATTTTTGCCCAGTCTCTTTCTTATGGTGGAGTCATGAACACTGACCTTAACTGAGGCAAGTTAGGCTGGCCACTCTTGAGAAGGTTGATCACTGTTCCATGTTCTTGCCATTTGTGGATAATGGCTCTCACTGTGGTTCGCTGAAGTCCAAAAGCTTTAGAAATGGCTTTATAACATTTTCTAGACTAACCCCAGATTTCCACCGACTGCGGAACGGCTGCGGATCCGTTGCGGAACGGCGGCGGAGTCAATCGGTTTCCATTCAAGTCAATGTGTGTATTTCCACTGACTGCGCTCCGAATCCGTCACAGCTCCGGCCATCCGCAGCCCTCCGGCAAAAAATACGCAGAGCTTCTATTTTTGACGGATGCCGGACAGCTCCGCAGGGCGGAGCCATGACTTTATCGCGTGATCATACCTGAATTCGCAAGAACTCGTGTTTTTTTTATTAAATCTTTGCAATACAAACATTACAAACACACACAAATAAAGTCATTAATACAGAAACAACAAATAATAGACAGGAACAGAGCGAGGGGGAGTTTCAAATAAATACATTAAAGATAGAGCATAAATAAATGTTTTAGCAGCCTTCTTATTTTTTGAATTTTGGATGGATTTGATGTACTGCTCTGTCTACGCGAGATCTCGTGTTGTGATCTGGGCTGGTTTGTTAAAACGTCATAATTCAACGGCATAATGGGCAGAGACAGAACTAGGTATTGCGCGATGATCACGTGAATTTGCGAGACCTTATGGGTCCTCGTCACTTCAGCACGCAGCCGCTCTGCAACAAATACGGAACTGGTGGGTATTGACGGACGGCGGAGCTGTAACGCAGCGGAGCTGATCTGCAGCCGCTCCGCAGTCGGTGGAAATCCGGGGTAAGTTACTTTCTCATTTGTTCCTGAATTTATTTGGATTTCAACATGATGTGTAGCATTTTAGGATCTTTTGGTCTACTTAACTTGTCAGACAGGTCCTATTTAAGTGATTTCTTGATTGCTAACAGGTGTGCCAGTAATCAGGCATGGCTGGTTTTCAAGCATTTTTTCACACAGGGTCAAGTGTGTTTGGATTTTGTTATCCCTTTATTTAAAAACTGCATGTTGTGTTTACTTGTGTTATATTTGATTAATATTTACATTTGTTTCATGATCTGAAACATTAAAGTATTACAATCATGCAACTTGAAAAATCAGGAAGGGGCCAACACTTTTTCACACCACTGTATATAGCTATATGGATCATTTTGAACCACTAAGTTTTTCACTGAAAGCTAAAGATACACCGTGACAAAATTAAAAGGCCAAATGTCGCTTCTCACTTTGTTGCATTGTGCCTGATCACATGTAAAAGTAACTGTCGATGTGAATCTTCGCAACAAGGGCAGGCTGCTGCTGCTGTGCCATGAATATAATGCAATCATTTGTTTGTGACATTCACATGTATTGTGTGTGTGTGTGTGTGTGTGTGTGTGTGTAAGCTATATTATAAATGCAGTGATTGTTGTACAATTATTGGTATATAATAATTTATATTCGACCTTCAGCAGACACTCTTATTTAGAGCTTTAGCTTCACAAGTGTATTCACATATGTGTCTCACATCTGTTTGTTCATATTGTATCATGCTTACATTATTAAATATATGTTACATACTATAACACATGGTGGTTGTATGCATATGAGTTAAACTCACCACACTTATGAGCTGTGCGAGAGAGACTTTGATGCCAATAGTGACCTGCTGACTCTTATTGACCGCAGGCCGGATAAGTTTATTGTAGCGTTCAGAACCCAGCAGAAAATCTACAAGCCTCTCCTCAGCATCACCGGTAAGTGACCCTAAGGCACACACACAGATCTACATGAAGTTTGAGAGAACAGTTTAAAAGAAAGTTTTGAAATCATACTGTCATTCATAAATATACTGTTCCCTCCTTAGCCAAAAGATAGAAACCAAGCTGCCAAAACAGCTTATGTATGATGTCAGAAACCCAAATTAATTTACGCATGGCCGCCCACATTTACACATCAAAGACCCATAGTCTGCGTTTAGAAATTTGGCCTGCCTTGTCACAGTGAGTATAATAGATACTATTATTATTCCTGAACACCAAGTAATGATAAGAGTAAACACGCCCGCTCAAACATTCCTGGTATATACAGCACATGCAATTCTGTTTACACTTTCAGTGATTTTTAGGATTATTTCACTCAAAAACGACAAGTACTCCCAGTATTTACTTACGGTCATGCCATCCCAAATGTATTTGACTGCTTTCAGCTGAACACATTTAGAGTTATATTAAATTATATCCTGCCTCTTCTTATCTTTGTAATGCCATTGAGGCCACATACAAACAAAGCCATAGCTTTCACTATCTGATCTTTAATTTTCCTAAAAAAAAAACACAGTCCGTAAACACAGCATCCTCTCAAGAAATATCGGCCTACACAAGAAACCACTGAAACAGATTCAATCTTGTTGTTGTCCATACTGATTTGTTTCTCACCGTAGTAGCAAAGGCACAGAAGATTTTGCTTCAGTAAAGCTAATAGGCTCACTACCTTCTGCAGCATGAACACAAGTCAACATTTACTTGTGAAGTATTTATGGAAAATATATGTTATTAAAGGAGGTGCTCTAAGCGAATTCACGCGTTTTAGGCCATAAATAATTTTTTGTTTTATACAGTAAACACCTCCTCACTATCTGCAAAATGCCTGTCCCCTGAACACACTGTAAAAAACGCGGTCTCTGTAGACAGCCCAGGCTCCACAAACTGTAACAAAAAAAAGGGGTCAAACCTACCACCACGAAACATAACAAAGTGTTCCAGCCAATAAACGACAAGAAGGATTTGGTAGTGGGGGCTGGGCGCTCTCATGACTATTTCAGAAAGCACGAAAGGGAGGGGGAGGGGAGGAGTTAGCTACGCTCCGTTTTGTTTGACAACACTTCGAACGTCAACAAGAAATGACATCAAAGATTCGCTTATAGCGCCTTTAATTGTTTTTTGAATGCTATAAAAATTTGGGTTGACTGGACTGCATTTGGAAGGTCAATCCACCAAAAAGAAGTTTTCAGTAAAAATATCAAAAAATTCTTAAATCAAGATGTATTTTCTTGATGAGCAAAATGGCCTAAGAAAATAAGTCTAGTTTTTAGACAAAAATACACAATTTGTGCTTAAAACAAGCAAAATTATCTGCCAATGGGGTGAAAGATTTTTTTCTCACCCCATTGGCAGATATTTTTGCTTGTTTTAAGTTTAAATTTACTTGAATTGTATATTTTTTGTCTAAAAACTAGACTTATTTTGCTCATCAAGAAAATACATCTTGATTTAAAAAAAAAGATATTTCTACTGCAATAAAGACAAAAATACTAAGTAAGAAAGTCATTTTTTGCAGTGTAAAAAAGCCAAACATGTTCTGGACCATTTCCCAATCTGTTCTAAAATGACAGGAACAAAAAAGAATGGAGAATGCTTGAAACAACTCATGATCCAAAGCATACAACATCATCCATAGTGGAAGCAGTATGGCATAAATAAACATACATTCAGTGGTGTGTTAACCAGTTTGGGGGCCCTAAGCAAAGTCCAAGGACCTGGGGCCCCCCATGCCCCAACATTGCCTTAAGGTTGAATTGCACAACAGTAATATTAAGTATATAGAATAAAGTTAGACTTATATAAACCAGATTTATTTTATTTTGAACTGCTTAACACAAAATTGTTAGTTTGTTATAAGAAAAAAATTCTTGGTTTAAAAAATACAAATAGTGCCCATTGTCTTTAGTTTAAAAATGATACAGAATCATTCTATGAAAGAAAATTAAGGTTTTGGTTTTACCTTAAGCCAGTGGTTCCCAAACTTTTACACTGGGCCTCCCTACAGAAAAATGTTTTCAAGCCCCTCTCAGATATATCCTTTGCTTACAAATTCCTTATAGAATGTCTTTAAAATAATGTAATTAATACAGTACTGTAACTTCAGTGTGTGATCTAACTAAAAAACTAAATAAGAAAAAAAGAAAAGCTTTATGCTTGAAGAACCCCTACAGTTTTTTACAGTCTTAAGGGTCTAAGCAAAAACATGAAAAGGCCAAACATGTCTTTTAAGCTGAATGTAATCTGCTTTCACTGCAAAGCAAAAAACACAAACATGTCAGAATAATTTTTCCCTGCATCTCATCCCATCATAACTCATAAGCCCACCAACCATGTGCAGAAACAATGCCAATGACATGGTAAAACAGACAGTAGCAAAATGCACATGTGTTTCCCCACCGCTACCCTCTGTGTGTGGAGTGAGATCTCTAGTGACTGTGCTCTGCATCTCCAACCAGAACACTGACCAACACACTGTCATGAATCCAACATTGTGTCAAATTCAATTGGTATGATCCGTTCCACACAGAAAGACACTCACACACCTTTGAGCTTTTGTGTCTATGCTGAGTCTTAGTCATATTGGATAGCTTGTCCCCTTAAGCAAAGTAGGTTTCAGATTTACTTCATCTGAGTTTGTGTGTGTAACTAGAGTGCCATACAGAAACCCTATAGAAGCTCTATCTGTAAAGGGTGATAACTCTGGAAAGCCAATCAATGATCTTATCTGTGAATGTGTATGTGTGTCTGACCTCTTACCTCTTACGTCAGATCCAGCAGCATCTAACTCAAAATGTAATCACCATTTTATCGATTCTATTTGCCACTCTCTCAATGTCTATACAATATGAGTTGCAACGGATTAAAATACATAGTTGCCAAAACCCCTTATGGGTACTGCTGTGGGTACTTATATTAGTTCAGTGTGGTTGACCTTTTAAAATTAAATGAAAGTTTTTTTATTAGTTATTTATTGTTTTATTTTTCTCAAACGGTGAATCGCATCAGTCCAAGATGCTGTCATTACCGGAAACTAGGTATTATAGTTTATAAAGTATGTGTAATTTTTATATAATATAAATTATTTAAATGTATATACATTATATAAATGCAAATATTTCTTTAATATATTTAATATATATATATATATATATATATATATATATATATATATATATATATATATATACATTATCTTTTCTTTTCTTTAATATATATATACATAATCGATAACATTGACCGTCCCTCTACGAGATGCCCAGCCGTTGCCTGACCAGCGACCACCGGCGGAACCAGTTTAATTCACTTACCCGTTCACATACCCCGATAGTATTTATATATAATATATACATATATATATTTATATATTTATATAAATATGTATCTCTCTCAAGGGTTTTTTCCCTCCTAGGAGTTTTCCCCCTGGACTAGCCATGAGGGTTTTTTTCCAAGGGTTTTTTTTCATCCCCTGGAGAGTCCGCCACCTTTGGCTTAACTTACTACTTTACTGTATACGTTACATTATTACTATGCTCGTTTTTCTATGCTTTTCATACATCTATTAATGTAAAGCTGCTTTGAAACAATTAATTATTGTGAAAAGCGCTATATAAATAAATTGAATTGAATTGAATTGAAAATTTTGTACATGTAAACACAAACTTTTATTTGGGATGCAATTAATCACGATTAATATTTTGACAGCCCTGATTTAAACATTACACTGTAAGTGTTTTTGTAGTTCATTATTGCAAGTTCATCATTGGATATTAAATCTATGTGCATGCTATAACTGAAGTGTCTGTGAATGTGTGATGTTGTGCAGTTCTGTCATGGTTGGCCTGGTGTTAATGGGTGTTAGTAGGGGTTAAGTGCTCCTATCCTCACGTAATGGATATGCCCCACATTATAACAACAACATCACACAACCGTAACCATGGCACACAATGACATACTCTACAAATTACTGATATGTTCTTACCATGTCAGTCCTGAGGTGAAGTACTGAGAAGGTAAACATCTCCATGAAGACACACAACATACAAACACAGAACTGATTTCATTGATTACATGAATTGATTTTATCTGTCTGGACTGTATTTATACTGTACTCTTTACTCTAGCTTAATGGAAAGTCTTGGACGTTTGTAAATCTTTGGATGAAGGTACACAATGCCATAGAACCACCATTTTTGGCTGTATGGTTCCATAAAGAACCTTTAATATCCACTAAACCTTTCTGGGGGTAAATCCAGTCAAGACTGACAGGACGCTAATTTAGTAGTACTTTAATAACAGTTACACAAACACGCAGATAATTCCAACCCAAAATGTTTAATGTCAGTATTTCAAAGAAGTATTTAAGTACTCTTGTTAATATAATTTAAATATGTTTATATATACACATTAATATAATTTAGCACATTTTAATGGTTCAGTACTGTTGCTTTATTACTTTTCAGCACTGTTTCACTTTGAGTGTTATGTTTTTTATTCAGTATCTATTTAAAAACTATGGGTCAATTAATCGGTTATCGGTAAGTATGGACCAACCTAGTTATCGGTATCTGTAAAATCCACTGTCGACCTCTAGTTCACAACTTTAGGAACATAAAGTAGAAATATGAAACTGTATAGTTAGATGTAAAACAAACACATGCCTGATTCGTGATGCCATGAATCATTAGAAGGAAAAAAGAGAGATAACAATTTCAAACCTGGCTGCAAGGTGTGTCAAATGCTGCCATCATAAAAAAGCAATCTTTAAAACAAGACCACCTCGACTAAATATAGCATTATGCAGCATAAAATAGCATTTTCATTACATCATTTATTTACTTTTCTCAAGTGTTTCTGTCTATATATTGAACATATATTTATATGCTTTGGCTATGTAAAGTCTGTCTCTTCACCACTAAAATTTTTAGTTTAGTTTTAATAATAATCTGAGAGAGTTAAAGAGAGAGAGAAGGGGGTTGAGAGAGAGAGAGAGAGAGAGAGAGAGAGAGAGAGAGAGTAGGGAAAATTAAGGTACAGTGGCAAGTCATTAGGCTGAATAGAAAAGCGTCCTACTTTATCTAAATAAACCATCATTCAGCACATTGTCTGCTATAAAATTATTGTATTGCATATTTTCCACTGTACGAAAGCAGTATAATAACCTACAAAACCAACTAGAACCCACAAACTCGTGTAATTTAAAAACAATTCTTACTTGCCACATACAGCAACAGGAGACAGAAACATAAAATCCAATTTGATGTCATCTCGGATCCCATCACTCTCTTCCTTCACTTTCTCGCTGTCCAAGGTGAAGGTTCACAGTGATTTTTAGTCCCGTCACACCTCGGTCCTTTGAAGGTCTGCGCGCGCCAGGTAAACGCTACGAGGATTTTCTCTGTGCTCTTCTTTTCTTAGTATTCAGCTGTCGTCTCCTAAACATCGACAGATGTTTTCCTCAGATGTCTTAGTTTTGTATGACGGGCAGTTGTTCGCCCAGGGACTTCAGCCAAATACGCGCGCTTAAGTTTAAGCAGACTCGAGCCATTCATACAGTCGGCACAAGTACGCATGCCTTAAAAATAATTACGCTGTTCCCCTTGCAAACATTTTCTCCTGTCTGCCGACACGGAGGAATAAACAAACCAAAATACCGGCGCCGCGTAAACTTTTAGACGGTGCGCTTTAATACTCATTCGTAACGGTTTAATCCACCCCAGACATCTGCTTTATTAAAAGCTCGCATAGTTAACCAGCTATTGTCAATGTTGTTGCACTTTTAAGAATTTTCCATGCAGAAAGGTCTTCGGATGCAATGTCTCGTGTGTGAGGAGCGATGGATGCCCCCTATGGGACGCGGCTCCGGCAAGAACCACGTGACGAACCGCATCTTTACGGGCTTGAGTTGAGCCCTGTTAAGTGCTGTGGCAAGAATTGAGAGGTGAATTTACGGCTTTTATCTAAGCTATTTTGTTAAACTGGTTAAATAAATTTTCCCACAGTTTCTTAATGTTTCTTACATTTTAGAACAGAACAAAGAATTCAACAGTATAGTCTACAAACAGCACTTGGAAATGTTTTATACAGCATTTTTAACAATTATTAAAGGGGACATTTCACAAGACTTTTAAAGAAAATTAAAATAAATCTTTGGTGTCCCCAGAGTACATATGTGAAGTTCTAGCTCAAACCTCATAAATTTATTATAGAAAGTTAAAATTCCCACTTTGTAGGTGTGAGCAAAAATGTGCAATTTTGGGTGTGTCCTTTAAAATGCAAATGAGCTGATATCTGTACTAAATGGCAGTGCTGTCGTTGGATAGTGCAGATTAAGGGGCGGTATTATCCCCTTCTGACATCACAAGGGGAGACAAATTTCAATGATCTATTTTTTTCACATGCTTACAGAGAATGGTTTACCAAAGCTAAGTTACTGGGTTGTTCTTTTTCACATTTTCTAGGTTGACAGAAGCACTGGGTGCCCAATTATAGCACTTAAACATGGAAAAATTTAGATTGTCATGATATGTCCCCTTTAATACATATTTATTTTAAACAAAACATCTGTTCAGATAGTTACAGACAAATAAAGAGAGCACTATTTACTATAGTAAACTGTATTAGGTATTATATAACTATGCATAGCCTATATTTTAACTATATTATACTACATAATATAATATAATAATAACTTCTTAAAACATTTTTATCCTAATAAAACTTTTATGATAGGGATAGGGATTTTAAAGGCCACACTGCAAAAAATGACTTTCTTACTTAGTATTTTTGTCTTGTTTAAAGTAGAAATATCAAAAAAATCTTAAATCAATATATATTTTCTTGATGAGCAAATGACTTAAGAAAATTTGTCTAGTTTTTAGACAAAACATATCAAATGTAAGCGAATTTGTACTTAAAACAAGCCAAAAAAATCAAAGACATTAAGTAAATTCAAGAAAAAATGTCTTGTTCCATTGGCAGAATGTTTTGCTTGTTTTCTTATGTCATTTGCTCATCAAGAAAATACGTCTTGATTTAAAAAAAAAAAAAGATATTTCTACTGAAAAGAAGACAAAAATACTTTGTAAGAAAGTAATTTTTTGCAGTGCAGGTTCTGTTTTCTACACAAGCAGGAGTTATTCCCATTGTTAAAAGCAAAATCTTGTTCACAGCATGTACAAAACCTGTACATTTGAGATACTCTCTCCCTGTCATACACTCACATAAATAAATGCTCATTAAGTCTGAAGACCTGCCTTAATACACCCATTTTAGCAGGAAACCATATTGCTGGTGCTATTGGGTATAGTGCTGGAAATGCACAGGGACTGAGAGGTTTAATGTAGAAATAATCCACAAACATGCATGGATTAACGGGATAAAAATGTATATCCTATGAAGAAAATTTATCTGAATATATTTACATTTATGCACTTGGCAGGCACTTTTATCCAAAGCTATATATTATGGATTAAAAGCATACATTTTATCCGTCCATGCATGCATTTACTGAGAATAACCCATGATACAGTATAGTCATTGCTAGCTCCATGTACCTATACATCCTTTTTATACCACAGAGCTGTTGAATGCTTTATTCTGATTGGTTAAGAAATGTTCCACGGGTATGCATTATTTTTTTATCAAATGTCTTAAAATAACCAACAAAGCAATCTATTAGCAATGTCTGTGGTAACTGTGGTATAAGCGCAATAATTGAATCCGGTCCTTTGAATTATTTGTAAATGATGCACTCACGCATTTCTGGTGCCTCAGGAGCACACAGATCAAATTATTTCTAAGTGTGTTGTCCCAGAATCCATCCATCTCTGTGTTATTATTGAAACAACACATTTTATGTTACTTTTAACACAACTTATTGTGTTATATTTTAACACAAAATCAACACAAAATGACACAAAATGTGTTAAAAATGAACTTGAACTTAATGTGTTGGGTAAAACTCTATCTTTCTCCCTCTCTCTCTCTCTCTCTCTCTCTCTCTCTCTCTCTCTCTCTCTCTCTCTCTCTCTCCCTCTCCCTCTCCCTCTCTCTCTCTCTCTCTCTCTCTCTCTCTCTCTCTCTCTCTCTCTCTCTCTCAAACACACACACACACACACACACACACACACACACACTACCATTTACCGGATGATGGAGATTCCAA
This sequence comes from Misgurnus mizolepis, assembly GCA_025389145.1. NCBI lineage: Eukaryota > Metazoa > Chordata > Actinopteri > Cypriniformes > Cobitidae > Misgurnus > Misgurnus mizolepis. The sequence goes on along the minus strand of JAIFKI010000006.1, from coordinate 32,976,965 downwards.
TCTGTCATAATGTACTTGGATCACCTCTTCCCTGTGTGTGGCCTACAGTAAAAGAGATTGACGGGCAAGGTGTATGAGAGATAGATATCTGCAATATCTGGGGAATAGGTACAGCAGATGTCAAACAGGGTAAGACATGCTGTTTTTTATTCCTTTGACCTGAACACAATACCTGTTGAATAAGGTAGAAGTCCTGATTTGAAACTTATCAAGCACCAATATTTGACAAAATTTTCAATGTCTTAGGTATATGTGCAGTGCATTCAAGGTTAACTGAGGGGATTAAATGTAATGTGTTTTTCAAGGCATACCAAGATTTTATTTTAGCCCTGGCAATGTTTCACCTATATCATTTGAAATCAGGTTGGTATCGCATTTGACCCTGGGTTATAAAACATTACCTCTGGGTGTCTGTGATACTTAGGATTTATATGTTATGCAATTTTTTCAAGATAATGTAGTTACAAAAATGTGAAAAAACCCTATAAAGTCATTTATTTTGTGATTTACTGTTTTCTACATAAGATCATCCTACTTAATGTTAGGAACTTTTATGTCAAAGATTGAAATTAATGTGAAATCAATGACTGAAAGGAATCTTGATGTTCCTAATTTCACAATTATGAGGTTTTAGACTGAATTTTTACACATTTGTATATAAAAAGCAGATGGTAAAACTCACATGGCAGAGATTTTTTTACAAAAGTATGTAACTTATGCATGACTGCATTAATTATCTTCTAGTTTATTGAGAAGTAGAGTGTTTAAATAATAAAATACAAAAAGCCATGATTTTTGTGTGAATATATTTACAGCCAAAGGGCAAGCCTTACCCCTTCAACCAAGACTGTATTGCCAATACAGCACATGCTTTGAGTGTCTTAATAATACAAAATAAGGGCACACATACTTATAATATTATAAACTATTATTTATAAAGCAAAATATTAAATTCCATCCTTCTGTTTGAGGATATGATACATGACATGCAAACAATAATAGAATATATGCTGCACATGTTTAGGAGTATTATCGTTATAAAGTAGCTGCAGGATTGCATGATCACAGAGAGGGAAAAGCGTGTCAGTTTCAGTCTTGACCTCCACTCTACTAAAGGTCATTGGTCATTTTAGGGGCTACGCAGAGCTGAGAAGAGGCTAACTGGGACTGTCTGACAACATCTGTCATACAGACACAAATATACACCCTCAGGTTTTTCTGTCATACACATTTAGATTTTTCAGTGCTTTGCTCTAAAATTGACTAAATGTAACATTTGGTATGATGATGCCATGGGACTAGAAATGTTCATTGCTCTTGCCATCAGAGTCTCGCATTGTATGCAGGGTTGGATCGAGACTTACCAGACCCAGCCAGCTAACATCGTTTCACCCCAGCCAGAGCATTCAATGTCTCCAGAGCCTGTGCAAGTGGAGACTACATGTTTATCTGTAACAGAGCGTCATCACCGGCTGACCCATGGATTATGTCCATACTACGGTGTGCAGGGGCATGTCATAAATTACTCCCCCATTCATCCTCCTCATCCCTCTGTGAGTTGTATCATCTTCATGTACCATGTAATGACAAGAGTTTAAATTTCTCTCTCCAATACAACTATTAAAGTCTCTGCTCTCCTGGATTTTGGGTCAGCCGGCAACTTTATCTCTGGCAACCTCTGCAATAAAGTCCAAATTTCTATGTTCAGCACTGAAAACTATACCAAGTCAAGTCTGTAACTGGAAAGCCTTTTAACCATGTTCTCATAATACAGGGGTGTCCAATCCTGCTCCTGGAGGGCCGGCGTCTTTTATTCCCACCCTAATCAAACACACCTGATCCAGCTAATCAAGGTCTTATTATGCAGACTAGATACTTTGAGGCAGTTGTGTTGAGGGAAGTTTTAGCTAAACTCTGCAGGACACCGGCCCTCCAGGACCGACTTTGGACACTCCTGTCATAATACATCAAGTTGGACAATTGCAGTTACAAGTGGGTTGTCTGCATTGAGAGACCATTAGTCTTCTGGTTCAACTCAACTGCTGACATTATATTAGGAGACAGTGGCTCATCCAACGTAATCCAGTACTCTCTTGGGAGTCTGGAAAATTCCTCATGTGGGGAGAACATTGTTTTAAGTCCTGTTTTCGAATGCTTTCATTGCAAAGACATTCCACTGTTCCTTTATGTTAGACCCCTGTAGAAAGTCTTATAAATTAAACGACGGATATATCTCAATGTTCTAATTTAGGGTGAACCAGTACCCAAAGAAAAGATCTATCCTCACCATCCCTTAACAAGAGGCCATGGAGGAGTATATATGGGAGGCTCTTAAGGCTCTTGTTCTCTCTATGTTTTTGAAGCTTTGATTGTGTTTATAGTGGGCAATATAACATGTGTTCATGTGTCACGTGTAAAAAAACTCTGTATTTTCTACACAATTTACAAATCTGTATAGGGCTGTTTTCACTGTCCTCAAAACGAGCTGATGTCTTCCATTTTCTATGAAGGCCCTCCTTCAGAAATACGTAACGAGTTCTGATTGTGTAGTTTGTTTAGTAATTTGTGATTCGATTGCAGCTTTGCTTAGCAGAGCCGTTTGAGCCAAAGCTGGTGACTGACGTATTCCTGTGGGCGGGGGTTAGTCAAAATAACGTTTTACTGACGTCATTAAAGCAGGAAGTAGAGGACTGTAGTCCAAACCGGCCGTTCGCTGTAGGCTTTGAAAGGGGAATTCTATTAAAGAAAATATATCGCCTGGCAGTGAACTTTCAGCTTTATCACTCTACAGGTATTATTTATGCTATTATAGCAACATTACACACTAACTTGGGTTTAAAAAATGGGACCAGGAAGAACGTGACCTTTAACCAGACTTATCTCAGACCTTCTATGTCCCTGCTGCATCCAATTTATTCTTTGTCACAAAGAAAGGGGGAGGTTTGAGACCATGTATTGATTATTGTGCTCTTAACAATATCACTGTCAAGTTCTGTTATCCCCCTTCTTCTCGTCCCAGTAGCTTTAGAACATCTGCGCCGAGCTGTTTACTTCACCAAGTTGGACCTCCGCAGCACATACGACCTCATCTGAATATGTGAGGGGGATGAATGGAAAACCTCCTTTATCACCCCTACCAGCCATTTTGAATATTTGGTCATGCCTTATGGTCTCGCTAACGCCCCATTCCATATTCCATGTTTTTTTCACAAGGTGCACTGGGAGTTTCTCCACCACTTTGTGCTTTTGTATATTGATGACATCTTGAGCTTCCTTGGATTTGCCGAATTTTATCACAGATTTAGCCAGAACTACAGTCTAGTTATCAGTCCTCCCTCCTTGCCCAAAAACCCAAACTCCATGGACACTTAAAGCCGACGCTGTCTTTAATGAGGACCTACAGCATCGCTGCTCTCCTGAACCACCCAGATCCCAGTCTCCCCTTCTTAGTTGAGGTGGTGGATGCATCCACCACTGGGGTAGAAGCTGTGTTTTCACAGAAGCAGAGGTTGCCTCCCAAACTTCATATATGTACCTTCTTCTCCCGGAAGTTTATCCCGGTGGAGAAAAACTACAACATTGACGACAGGGCATCGCTATTAAGCTGGCCCTCGAAGAATGATGCCACTGGCTGGAAGAAGCTTGTCACTCATTTCTGGTATACACTGACTATAAAAATCTCTGTTTTCTTCTTTTGTTTAAATTTTAAACTCTCCTATCGGCCAGGTGAAAGAAATGTAAAGGCCAACCACTGGTTCCGGGAAAATGAGAGGGTCTGGGACTCAGCTTACATCATCTTTAAGGGGCCATTCAAAGGTACAAACAGCAAGCAGATGTTCGCCGTGTTACCCTCACTTTATTATTTTTACCCTGTGTTCCATGTCTCCCTCCTAAAACCATGCTATTTACCTGTCTCTTCTTCCTCCCTAGACGAAGAAGAGAACACCCTTACATCCTGTGTCCTGGACCCAAGATTTAGTCCCACTTGGATTATCACTCTGAGGCTTCTCCGTTGATCTTTTTCTGGTTTGTCCAATGTATCACCTGCTACAGTATTCCATTAGTCCATTGTGTGCATAAACCCACATCTACAAGTTCTATTTGTTGCAGTCTGTGTGTCCCTGAAACTTTCAGGAAGTTTGGAATTCAGGCAAACTAAAAAGATCAGCCAGACTGGAATTAACCAACATAAACAGACTGGACCAACAATCTAATAACATGTTTAGGTAACTGTAATGGCCATGGAAGAAAAAATATCAGAAAATAAATGCATTTATTTAATATCTATTATTATAATAAGTTTGTACTATATACACTTACTATACAGATTTAGCAAGTTCATGTTGCTATATATAAGACATGATAACTGCATCCCTCTAGCAGTTGAACCCAGCTGAGCTGTAGATTATTGAGCTCCTTTTAGAGGAACCAGTAGCCAGAGGATTACAAGAGAGCGGTTAAAAAAACAGTAATGCTTTCAAATAAAATCCAATGCTAACGATTAAATTGTGAATTTTATGTCCTTATCCCTAAAAACACAATGGTAAAAGCATTTTAGTTTTTTTATCCAAATCACTCATTATTTATTAGTTTATTTCTGCATTATACTAAGCCATGTGTTCCATTTTCTACTAATTAAAAACAGAACTACCAGAAACACAGATCATGTACAACCATGTTCCTCCGGTGTCATTTCATAGTAACATCGATTCCATTCTGCCTCATTGGCTCGCCGCTGGGCCTCCATCCTAAATTTGTTGTCTCCTCTTGCCCAGCAAGGATAAATGCAATATGGCAAATGTAAATGCTGTCACGAAGATAAGATAAGTGAAACATCGAGCTCAGCAGCACTGCCACATGCGATTTGAGTTCACAGCATCTGTACACACTCAGCGGATAATGTGATTTTGCTAGCAACAGTGGGCACTGTGGGGAACAGAGAAATAGAAGTCACACAAAACCATAAAGGATTTTATACTGAAGAGGCTACAACACTGGGGAAGTTGGTTTAAAATACTCAATAACACTTTGAAATTTTGTCAGTGCTAAACTTAAGGAAGAGTACTACAATAACAATTCAAAACATAAGATGTAAAATATCATGCGATTTAAAACAAATATATATATATATATATATATATATATATATATATATATATATATATTTTTTTTTTTTTTTTTTTTTTTTTAAATGATTGCCAATGCTACTTTTAAGAAATTATTTCTTGCCAATAGGGTAAGACAAACACAATTTAAAGGTACATTAATAGCCTTTAAAATATACAAAAATACGGTTAGAGAAAAATATTTTTTGCAATAGTTTTTGAAGGTTTTCTATGTAAACACCTGTTTTATATTTTAAAGTGATAAACAGTTAACATGAGACAAAAAGTGTCTAATTTATCCACCATAAAACACCCCAGTTAATTATTATTCATGAGACACTCAACACAAAAATTATTTAAATTAATTAATTTGGTTTAAAAGCTGATACAGGATAGAACATTAAATATCTCAAATATAGCCCACTTGATCTTCAATTTAAAGGGGACATATCATGAAAATCAAACTTTTTCCATATTTAATAATTGGATCCCCATGGCTTTTATCAATCTAGAAAATGTGAAAAAGATCAACCCAGTAACTTAGTTTTGGTTAAACAATTCTTCGCAAGCATGTGAAAAATAGGTCATTGAAATTTGTCTCCCCTTGTGATGTCAGAAGGTGATAATACCACCCCTAATCTGCACTATCAAACCACTGCACTGCCATTTAATGTAGAGAACAGCTCATTTGCATTTAAAAGGACACACCCAAAAACGGCACATTTTTGCTCACACCTATACAAAGTGGCAATTTTAACATGCTATAATAAATTATCTTTATGATAATAAAGAGCTAGAACTTCACATACAGTATGCACTCTGGGGACAACAAAGATTTATTTAACATCTTAAAAATGTCTTGTGAAATGTTTCCTTTAAGTTTATGAAAAAGATTGCACAACCATCTTTAGGTAAATTAAACATTCAGTATTCTTTTTATTGATATATGACAAATGCCATACACTTCATATATGAAAATACAAATATTATAAAAAAATATAAAGAAAGGAAAATGAAGATTAAGTAAAATGGCAGTCCAGTTGTGATGCGTAATCTCTCCTATAGCTCTTTTATGAGATATTGAAAATTACATAATCTCTTTACTATCATGCAATTTATACAGTAAGTGCTTCACTTACTGACACTTAGCATTTTTTTTCTTAAATAGTGTCAACAATTACCCTTTAGAAATTCAGAAATGCTAAAAGAATGTGGTAAATGAAGAGAGAGAGAAAGAGAGAGAGAGGGAGATGGGGGGAATCAATAAGGCAAGTATTGACTGGTGTAGGTCCCTGCACACATTACAAATGGCTATAAGAGGGAAGTGTGCTGTTGCGAGCTTCATTTGATAAGTTTGCTGCAGCTATTGTATTGACCTGATCTCAACAGAGTTGAGCCCACTGTCAACTAAAACAGACAAGTACATTGCTTATTTTTATATATATATATATATATATATATATATATATATATATATACATATATATATATATATATATATATATATATATATATATATATATATATATATATATATATATATATATACATACATACATATATATATATATATATATATATATATATATATATATATATATATATATATATATATATATAAACATCTCTCACCTTCAGTTCATCCCTTCAACCAACTAACAAGTTTGACATTATTTAATATTCTTGGGTTTTGTTGCTTAAATGTGTATGCCGAAAACGCCTATATACAAAGTCCATTGGGATTAGTCTAGTATGGATCCTGCTTGTACAGAGATCAGTATAGCCAAAGAGAGAAAAAAACAGTGAATTGTTATATAATAGAATTGGTTGAATCTCTATTCGTGGCAAACACATGACCACATTTTTTAAGCCCAGGGGTGAAGTTAGATTTAATTAATAACTTTTCAGCCCTCTCTCTAGAGTCACAGTGCTTATATGGACACAGTCAACGCCTGCAGACAAAGAGCGCAATGACTGGCCATATCCCAATGTAAATCATCCCAGAGTCATTCTCAGCCTAAAGATATAAATCCATATTCCTATTATCTGTTCAGTTTACCTTAAAACACCATTGGCCACCAAAGTCTTTCACTGAAAACATCTTCTGTCTGAGCACCCTACACACCTCCATTTACAGGCTCTTGTCAGAATGATGACATGAATTTGGTGACACATTAATACTAGGCAATATAGTTTATGTGCATTTATTAATCTTTGTTATTAATGTTAGTCAATACAATTGTTCATGTTAGTTTATTGTGCACTAACTAATATTAACGATTACAACTTTTGATTTAAAAATGTATTAGTAAGATTAATAAATGTGTTGTTGGTTCATGTTAGTTGATGTCACTCTTGAAATAAGCGCCTGCCAAATTCATGAATGTACATGTCAAAAAAGTCTCAATCTGTTCTCAAAGCATCTAGAAGTATCTTTGCAGTACTTGTTATTGTCATATGTCTATCTTTTTGGTCTATTACAGTATGTCTCATTTGAAAGTCACTTTGAATCGCCTCTAATATTATAAATAACCAAAGTGTTTTCTAAATGTTGAATTTATGAACACAAAATGGAAGCCGTGGTTGGCACACAAAACACTTAATTTTTCACTTTTTTTAGCTTTAACAAATATTTGTATTATGCGCACTTCAGTTTCACTACAGTATTACACAGTAGCATTGTGCTTTTCGTACTCTAAGTCCTGTCAAAATCCAAAGCACATCTTGTCGGGTATTATGCTTTCAGATCTTTGAATTTAAATGAACAAATTCTTTTGTCAGGAGCCTAAGCTCATTTTCGTTGACGTCACTTGACTGTGTCTGGTTCTGTTTCATGTCTGCCTGATTTTAGATGACAGATTGCATAACTAGACAGATATGCATGATGCACCATCCAGGCTCTTAGTGAAACAGCAGTTCAGTTGAGCAAGTCATCTGCTAGCCTCCAGACTATATACACTGCTATTATAATTTACCCAGATAACAGACACACCCCTGCAGCTCTTCCTCACCACCATACCCACTGTCTTCTCATGGCCAAGAGAGAGAAACAGTGAGAAAGAGATATCTGAGATCACTTCAGGAGAATCCTTTTTTAGAATAATGTAACAGAAAGGTCATTCTTTACAGCTGAGAGTCCAAATGTAATGATTTCATGAATCACATGTTGTCTTCATAACAACAAAAAACGGATTTCAAAATGTTTTAAGAGAGCTGAGCTTTACACATAAAAAACTGTTTGTACACAATGCTTTCCCAAAAAAGGATCTGAATTAGGGTATAGAAATCATTTCTATCATAATATACAGTGCCACCTTATGTTTAAAATGAGAAAAATCAACAAAAACGAATTAATCATTTGTGCTACAATGTCTCCCTCTAGTGACAATTCAACAAAAGAAACTACAGTGTAGTATTTGATGAATTCATAAAAGGTTTAGTTAAAATCACTTGCATATCTAGCCTGTAAATTACTTAGATCTAAATATAACCAAAAAATTTAGGGTAAGATTTCTATAAGGGGCATTCAAAATACTGTTCCTCTGTTAGAGTCATAAGAATGTGTAAATGATAAGATTGGTTTAATTATTCCTTTCAAAATGTTTTATAAAAATATGGCAAAAATAAAACACTGCATTATAATAAAACAGGTTACTATAGGCCTACTGCATCGCTGTACTGTGAAATCTAACCCTAACCCTGTATGTTTTAAAACTAAATGTGTTAATTTAATTGAATAATTTGTGTTTTGATTTACATATATGATTAAAAGATGCCAGGAAATGTTGTTCTATGAATCAACCATTGAAGCTGACATGTCAAACTGTGTGCATTTTTTATGAATTTATTTCAAACTCAGTCAAAACAGCTGCACTGTTTCTCTAGGTGGCGTTAAACTCTTTTCAAGGCTTTGAAATATTTTTCTTCGTTGTTTCATGTGTTTTGTCTAATTTTAATAACTTTTAATGTGCTCTAGTTTTTTAAATACAACCGATGTCAAACTGTTTTTCTAGTAACAAGACACACCTATTAGATTTGAAATATGTTTTATATACATTTAAGGAGTAATGTAGTTGGATAGAATTATTGTGTTTTGTACTTTGCAGACGGTCCCTATCCTGCATTATAACATTGTAAACTTCATCAGTTACTTCAACTCAAGGCTAGATAAAAACATTGTGTTTTCTTCTACATTTTTAAACAATTAAATCACAGTATGTTTCTTGTCACTGTGCTGAATCGTTAATAAACTATTCAAGATTTACAATATCAGACAAATGCCAAATATCGAAACAACTTTATCCCAGTGAGAGATGATAGGTTGCAGACAGCTTCTGTGAGAAGGTAGAATGTGGAGAGAACCACAATGTTATGAACGTTAGGAAAATATTATTAGAACATTAATATAATGGCGAATGGGACGTTTTAAAGGGGTAGTTCACCCAAAAATGACAATTCTGTCATTATTTACTTTGGTTATAAAAACATTGTTTAAATAGGTTTTTCTGACGTTGTATGAACGTTATTGTTTGGTTATAGACGGTTTCAGCAGTAACAACATAAACTTTCGTGGTCAACACGTAACTTCCGGTAAACTCTGCTAAGAATAAATAACAACAAGGTCCTTTTAAAAGTAGTTTATTTATATAACAAGTAAAATAAACAACACATAGATTGCCTAGGAAAGCAAAACATTTGTTATTTTCGACAAGGTATTCGTTTAAACAAACAGAAACCGGAAGTAAAGTTCGGACCCGTAAAGTTCGGACGCGTAATCGCGTCACCTGTGTGTCTGATGAAACGGTCTATAAGAATGTTATTCAAAACTTTTTTAGAACAGTTTAGCTACAATGCAATTAATTATGTTTTTTTAAAAACAGACCGAACTGTTCTAAAAACTTTTTGAATGACGTTCTCATAACCAAACAAAAAGGTTTATACAACGTATAAAGTTGTTGAATGTTTTTAACGTTCTAAGAATGTAAAAAAATAGGTTTTCAAAACTTAAGTGAAACGTTACGGGACATTTTTATATCGTAAAATTGTTAGCTGGGTGACACATATGCAACCAATCACGTTTCGCTTTGTCATGTTTTTGGGCTTGAAGATGTTGCCACATTAGCATTTATTTTTAGAAAAGTATTCCTTTTGCAACAGACTTCCAGCCAACAGTCCGTTGGCATGACGTCTGAGGCTGAACTAGGATCAACTGCTTAGAACGAGTGCTATAATAAGTCAAAGATCATAGAAGACATTGTCATGAAAATGATTGGCATATAGCGGCTTAACGGTAAAATAAAAACATCACAAACGTGTGTGCCTGGTAATTGTCCCCACAAAGATAGGAATACCAGTACTTTTGTGATCTTGTGGGGACATTTTGTGGTCCCCATGAGGAAACAAGCTTATAAATCAAACAGGATGATGTTTTTTGAGAATGTGAAATATCAGAAAGGTTTCTGTGATGGTTGGGGTTAGGGTTTGGGTTAGGGGAAGGGAATACAATGATCCCAGTACCCCAAAAAGGGTGCCCGGTCGAGGATAATGACTACAGACCGATGACACTTACCTCAAATGTATTTAAAGCATTTGAGAGGATTATGTTGGAAAAGCTACGTACAGAGGTGGAGCCAATGTTGGACAGATATCAGTTTGCTTATACATAAAAATCGCAGCCAAGTGATGCTTTTGTAACAATAACACATCTTATGTTGAAGCATCTTGAATGTCCAACTGCATATGCTAGATTACTTTTTATGAATTTCAGTTCAGCTTTTAACTTAATACAGCCACACATTCTCCTAAGTAAACTGAGCATAGCAAGGGTAAATCCATTTTTAATAAAATGGTATTACTCTTTTCTGCTCAAAAGGCCACAACAGGTAAGATTTAACTCTGCTTTATCTGACATAGCAGTATGTAGTACTGGTGCCCCTCAGGGATGTGTATCTTCACTTTTCTTGTTTACATTCTATACAAATGACTGTGTTAGTGTCGAGCCAAATCAATATATTGTGAAATTTTCTCTTGAGGTATGGTATATGGTTTGCAAATGTTACAGTCAAATCAAAAGCACAGATTTCCAGCTTGGTTAAAACGGCAGGGAAAATTATGGGTACCCACACCCTTACTCCACAGGAGCTGTTTGACCAAGCCATAAATAGACAAACAAAAAGTATTATATCGGACACTACACATGTGCTTTACCCTGAATATAGTTTGATGAATTCAGGAAAGAGATTTAGGGTTCCTTTGTGTAGGTACAACAGGTACAAATTCTCTTTTATCCCATTGTCAGTTAAATATTTAAACAATAAAAAGTGAATGTATTTTTTGTGAGCGGATGGGTGTGTGTGGGTGGTGGGTGGATCGAGGGGGATTTGTATAGGTTTATCTGTATAAATTGTACTGCACCTTTAAAAGCATTGTTCTACACATATGTAAATGTCTTTTTAGTATGTCCTGTGTAGTAGACTCTCTGTCCAAGACAAATTTCTCCCAAGGGAGACAAATAAAAAAACTAAACTAAACTAAAAATAGAATATACAGTTTGTACAGTATAAAATGCATTACGTCTATGGAATGTCCCCACAAAACATGGAAAACCAGAATGTGTGTGTGCGTGTGTGTGTGTGTGTGTGTGCGTGCGTGCGTGCGTGTGTGTTCAATAGAATTAATGATTTTATTGGTTGTAATGGGAACTATATTGTATGATACTATAATGGTGCCTACTACTACTTTGTGATGGATTCTAATGGAATTATATCTAAAACACAATACAAAAAAAGGATTTGGTAATAGTCTTTGTAGAAAAATCTAATTCTAATTCACATATTTATATTTTTTTATGTTATTTGCCAAAAACCACAATATCCTTAAATGTACCATTTTCTCTTTAGAGTTACCAAAAATCTGTAGGTTTCTTCAGAGGCATAAGGTATGCGACATAAAACAATGCACTGACATTACGAAAATGTATTTTTTACTTTTAATTCTTGAGTACTTTTAAAAGCACATCTGTACTTTTACTTAAGTAAGAATCTATCTTTAAATTTTTACTTGTAGTGGAGTAATGTTTGACCAGTAGTTTCTGTCCTGCATCAAGTAAGGAAGTTGAGTACTTCATCTGCATCTGCCTATTTCCTCTCAGTTGCACCAAGTTATCAATACACATTAAAAAGAAGTGAAAGTTATGTGTGAAAAATAATAATAACAAACTTGTGAACTACACCATGGTCACTTCACCTCAATGTCATGACCATGAAGTTTCTGACAACTCTTTTCAAACATTTTTTAAACATGTTCTTTGATACAGAACTACTCTGTCTGAGGATGAATCTTTATTAGAAATTGTTTTTGTGATTTTCATGTGTGATGATGTCAAAAGTTCACAATCATCCCTGCAGCTCGCTAAAACTCAGGGGCTGTGTTTCACTCCAAATGTTTTTTCCCTTCCCTCAGCCATATTGGCTCGGATATGCAAAAGGTGCCCAAATCATGATGTTCCCTCCAGCACACTTCACTGTTAAGATGATGTATTGATGATCGTAAACTGTGCCCTTTTTGCGCCATAGTATTTTTTCGAGAACAATTCAACTTTTGTATTATCAGTCCATAAAATATTTTCCTAGTAGAACTGGGATTTGCCAAGTTGCTCTTTTGCAAACTTCAGGCTCTCAGCAATGTTTTTTGGGAGAGCAGCAGGTTCCTCCATGGTGTTCTGCCATAGACACCGTGCCTGTTCAAAGACTTACGTATGGTAGATTTATAAACAGAGATGCGTGCCAGTTCCTAGGATGTCTTCAAGTCTTTAGCTGTTACTCGTGGATTCTTCTACTTCATTGAGTATTCTGCATTGTGACTTGGAAGTCATCTTGGTTGTGCGCCCCCTTCTAGGAAGGGTAGCTATAGTATTAAACTGTCTCCATTTATAGACAATTTGTCGTAACTGTAAACTGATTGATGTCTAAACATTTTGGGATTGTTTTGTATCCCTTTTCAGCCTTATAAAGGGCTTGATCGGATATCTTCAGAGAGCTCCTTCTTGAGTTGATGCTTCTTAAGGACAGCAATCTTAAAATATTTGAGTGTCTTTTTATCAGTCAAAGTTGTACTAAACCACACTTTTAAACTTATTTTATTTCTGACACAAATTAGCTTTCATTAAAGTAATTTCTCTATGGGTTCACTTACATTTTCCTTCAGCATTGTGAATGTTTAATGGGTGTTTTCAAAAAAGACACAAGAAACTAAAATTATTTGTGTATTGTCAGCTTATACACAGTGGCCCTCATTTATCATTCTTGCGTAGAAACGGGCGTATATGTTGGCGTAAGATTACGCTTACACTCCTCTCACCGCCTGATTTATGAAACTGTGCGTACCTCTGAAATTCAGGTGTAAGCAATATCTGCCCTTCATAAATGCGGCGGCTGAAAACGATCGTCATTAGAAAACAAGCCCATATAAATTCAAGTCTCCACCTCCCCCACGCCCTCATTTTACGACATTGACACATGGAAGACGGCAAAGACGAGAAACCAGGGAAGTGGAAAGAAACAAAATTGTTTTACTTGGGAGTTTAAATAGCGGGATTAAAGACACATTAACAATTGCATGACGTTTTGTAATATTTGTATTATTATTTGTATTATTAATGACGCTTAATTGATATTTAGAAGAATAATTATTTATTATTATTATTATTATTATTATTATTATTTAATGTTGCCTACATCTAAATTATATGTCTGCTTAATGGTTCGGTTAAGTTTTTTTTAAATAATATTTTAAAATGATGTAGTAACTTTTGTAGTGTGTTGTTCTGTATTTACATACAGTTGTTTGTTAGCTAAGATCCAGTTTGATACGGAGCTCTGGATATAATTCAAATTAACAATTTGTTTCCACGACATCCACATGTTTTACTAGGCTAATTCATAATTTGAAGTAATAATAATTGTAATAGTAATTACGAAATATTATAATAATTAATTCCAAGGAACAAACTGTTGAATATTTACTTTAAACTAAATAAGAAAAAGAAGTGTCCATAATGTAGCATAAAAGATAATTCGTGGCCATGATTTTGTCCGCATGTCATCATGATCGGATTTATGGCTCCATTCAACACAAGCATTTTACCTTACCTATTCATGTGTAGCTATTTATTTATCATCGAATAGTATGTAACTAGCTTACCTTTTGATGCATTATTACCATGTTTTCGTAGCACATCCTTGTGCTTTCTTGCAATGTGCCGCTTCAGATTCCAGGATGAATATTTGCTGACTTTTACAGTCTCTCCGCACTCCCTTTCAATGTTTTCTTCCTGTCCAATCTTAACTTTGATTTTTACTTTACATTTGTATAAGGCTTGAATTCCATAACTTATTGCTAGACGTTTTTACAGATTTTCGAACTAGCAAATTATTAAAGGGCGTTCTGGGTTCAACGAGCGGTGCTGAGCGAGCGGATCTTTAGAAAGGCGCTTTGATGGTAATATTACCGCACCGCTCAAGGCTCCGCTCCGCTCACATGCTTTGCCCTGAAACGTCAGGTAAAGCGCCCAGGCTCTCAACTGAAGGAATACATATGCCTACAAATCAAATGCTTTGGTAAAGTCTCACAAATTAAACATTGAAGTACATGTTGCATAATATAATTTTAGTTTTTTACAGTGGGTCATAATATATCATATATTTTAGTTTGTCAGTGCGTTTTGTGGTGTTAGGAATTGTTTGCGCATTTCTGCACTAACTCAAAATGTGCGTACACCACCTCCTGAGCTGGCGTAGGATTTGAGCGTGCCGTACGCCAACGTCCATATTGATAAATCTCAAAGTCACCGTGGTTTTGGGTGTACGCCAGGTGTACGCCGGAAATTTGGTGTACGCACGTTTGATAAATGAGGGCCAGTGTGTTTGTCTACTGTTGTGACCTAGATGAGGATCAAATCACATTTTATGGCAAATCACTGTAGAAAACCAGTTCATTTGAGGGGTTTACATACTTTTTCTTGCACTGTATATTGTATTAGAATATCTAATAATTCCTAACATTTCATGCTAAAAATATTAGATTTAAACTTCCTGCAGTACAGTATATAATGTGTTATTTTACCGCATTCAATATGCCTGATGTAATATTTCAACTGTTCTCAAAGAGATGTCTACTCTTAATCTGATTTACAATTTGATTGGGTGCCTCTGTGTCTGACTTGAAATCTTTAGTCAAGATAGTACAAGAGCAAAACAAACTTTCTTTGCCATTGCAGCTTCTCCAGACCAGCTGTACAGTACAAGTACAAGCTCTGATGACAAGGGATGGCTACAGTATTTACTTTTTGCCAGACTCATCAACTGTTGTATGCTATCCACACATGAAGCAGCAAACAGGGCCAGACTTGACAGCTGTTTTAACTACGCTTGTGACTGCATGCAATCCTTGCTGAACTGTCAATAGGAAAACTACTTACACAAAATTAAATAAACTCTCAACACAAGCTCAACCTGTATACGTTTTCAAAGGGTAGGGGTCTATACAGTTAACTACTCAGTGGGGCACCCACTAGACATTTCAATGGGCACGCTTGTTGCCTTGACTATATGATGATTTGGTTTTGAAGGGATTTATCACTGTGACCTTAGTGAACTTGTAAAACATCCTGCATTGTAATGACTTGTCGTGATGCTGCCAAAGGTACCTGTCCCAGCGGTCTTAGCACTGAAGGTTCCAAGTACAGTGGTCTTGTCTTGAAACTGTCACTGAAAAAACACTGGTTTCATATGATTGAATTAAGTTTTCTTAAAATGGATCTACGTAATTCAATTATGTACACCAGTTCAACATGATAACATTAATTAATGTTCATTTCATTAAATTGATTCCATCATGTGCAACCAGTGTTTTTTTTTCTCCCCTGTTCTCATCCTCCCACCCCATATCTGCCTTGGTCCACAGCACCTCCGTGTCGTAGCTTTATTGGTGTTGCCCTGCACTTTCATGTTTCCTCTGTATGTTCTCCCTCCTCCATGGTCCAGGGCCACACGATCCCTCCTGATAACTTATTTATGGGTGTCAGGAGCTGCACTTTTAATGGGAGAAGTTTTGTCATACGTCTCTTTTTTGGCATTTTCTTACATTTTATTTCTGTTGTAGTTCTGACCATGTAACCCTGGCCTACTTTTTCTCACCATCTAACCTCAAAATATTTCGATAGTTAATTGATCTATGGCAGTGGTTCTCAACTCCAGTCCTCGGGCCTCCCCCCTCCCAGAACATTTTAGATGTCTCCATATATAAAACACCTGATTCAGTTCATCAGCTTGTGTGTTAAGGAAACGTTTCTCAATATGCATTCTTGTCTGTACTTGCATTCTTGTGAAACATCATCAGTCGCGGCCCAAGTACCGCTCCAATTCAAAGTTTGCATCAAGCCCAAGTTCACATAAAATCCCCGGATGTGATCTTGATCCGCCCATTTTATCGAGGATGCATCAGAGGAGACTTGTGTGGACTTATGACAGCGAAATTTCCCAGAATGCATTTTGCATCAGAAGTTCGTTCTTCCGAGTCTGAACTTGCAAGTTCGAACTACAATCGGACCGAGTTTGGCGTACTTGGTATTGAGAAACGGCTATACATTCTGGAAGGAGCCTAATGAGTAGAATCAGGTGTTTCATATAAGGAGACATCTAAAACATTCCGTGGGGGGGGGGCGAGGACTGGAGTTGAGAACCACTGATCTATGGTATGTACAAATGTCTCCAGTTATTTAGAAGCAATAGAATTCAAAGTTTGAAATAAATTTTGTCTTGATGTCTGAAAGTTTTTGCCAAATAGCTTTGCCTAAATAATGACCCACATTTAGATAAAATATTCATTTGATATTGCTACAAGCATTTATTCATTTTGGTTTAATTTAAAACATTTTTGTTTAGAAATAAAAATGTGGCCCTAACCAAATGTTTCAATCATGTTAATAAATTTTGTCCCATCAACAAACTTTAATTTTTTCAATGAAACTTTAAAAGTTTGCATTAACATGAAATCGATAGGGAATGAGACAAACTTATTTGGCGTGCCGCCCGAGCTCTGAATTTTAGCCTTAACCCCGGAGTACCCCCCTTTCTAATTGGGATAGATGCACTAGCAGAGAGTGAGGTAATGGAGGGATGCTGCCAAAAACTGTCACTGGACAGAGGTGTGGGACAGCTATTTATAGTAGGCACCTCATTGAGCTGACTGGTTGAATCACATGACCATGCTCCTGCTAACCTCATTAAAAGAAAAAGCCTTCAAGTTTTTTCATGGGGTGTTGCAAAACAAGGATAATTGTTAAATCCTGTATTAAAGAAAGCATGTACAGTATCAGTTATTGTATATATTGTCAACGTCCTGGATGCATGATCTAGTATCCCCTGACAAAAAGCAGTTTTTACTGTCAGCATTTTTAATACAGCACACCCAATATAACAATACACAGGGTAACGGATTATCATTTTTATTTTGCACCCGCTAACACATTCAAGCCAATGAGCTCACAAAACAGTTTTGCTCAATATTGCCCCAGCCCAAAATTCACAGAAAAAAATGTACTGTAAATGAGGTACAGTACATTAACAAAATCATTAACACTGATGTTTACATACAGCTTAGGAATTGTAGACAGAGCAATAAACAGAAATTCACAGTCAAACATGCAGGCAGTTTGTGTAGCATGTATCAAGAGGCGGCACGAGCCTTCTGTGCTATGGATAGTAAGTATTGAGAAATCGAAGGGTTTTCCAGAATTGCTCACGGTTCGGCCTTGTGATCTGGCTCCTTTTCAGGCTTTGCAAAGAGCCACAGCAGAGAAACGCACCTCGTCTTTCTCCCGCTCCATAAACTCACGACACACCCTTGCCGCATCCTGCAAAGATGTTAAGTCAAAAATGCTAAATGCATAAAGAAAACGCTCATCAGGTAGTAAAATACTGAAACTACTAAAGCCTATGCAAAGACTAAATATGCTTACCAAAACAAAGCTTTCTGGCTTTGTAGCTCCGTGTTTCACAGGTCCATCCACTCTGCCATCTGAGGAGAAAGACATGTTTTATGGTCATTAGCACTAAAACTGATACTTTGTCATGCTGACACATAAAACATTGTCCATTTACACTCACCCAGCTCATAAAGTTGACCATTTACATTGACAAATGTAATAAAATGGAAGTTGACTTTGTCTGCCTCTGGCTTTAGGATACAAAACAGCGAGAGAAGAGATTAATTTGAATCACATTAACAATCCATTACTCTAAGGCAGGGTTCCCCAAATCTTACCCTGGAGGGCCGGAGCACTACAGAGTTTAGCTCCAACCCTAATCAAACTTTCCCACCTGTGATCATGAAGACCTTGATGAGCTTGCTCAGGTGTGTTTGATCAGGGTTGGACCTAAACTCTGCAGTGCTCCGGCCCTCCAGGGTAAGATTTGGGGAACCCTGCTCTAAGGGGTGGTTTCCCAGACAGAGATTAGCTTAAACCAGAACCAGGCCTTAGTTTAATTAGGAAATAACTAGTTTTAACAAACATGCCTTACTAAAAACATCCATGTGTGCATTTTGAGGCAAAACAGAGTACTGATGTATTTAAAGATATGTCAGTGCAAGTTGTTCTCAGTTTGGACAACTCATACATTTATTTTAGTTTAGTACTAGTCGAATCCCTGTCCGGGAAACCGCCCCAAAGTGTTTGTGTTTATCAGTCACGTCATACCCGACACTCTCCCTCATCAGCAACCCCATCATGAGTTTCGTGGATGACCTAAAAGAGAACAATAACACCAAATAGTTTAATAGATTTTAAAATCCTTAAATAACCTGGCCCCCCTCTTATTAAAGGACTTTTTGCACTTGATTGTTAACATGACATTTCTGTATTTGGCTCAAGTGTTGTAGTGGTTACGAAGATCTGATGGGACACACTTAGCAAGTGTAAAAATATAATTCCAGATAGTGGCAGCAATTTGCACCAAAACTTATTTGTTTCTTTAAACAAAACAAATAATCACTAAAATAACATTTGCTGAACTTAAAGAGTATCTACACCTATGTGAAACTTTCAGAAGCAGAATTCTTTGCACTTGTAAAACTCTTCCTTTTGTGCATGCAGCTTTATTTAAACACAATTAATGTTGTTGCTAATTGTGTTTATAATCAAGCAGTTGCAGATATTTTACAAAATACATGCTGGCACCAATGAAATGTGCAACACTTTGTTTTATTACCAACATAATATGTAAATCCATTTATTAACTTACGATTTAAAGTTTCTGCAACATCTCGTGAGGTTTGGGCAAAAGTCTGATTTACATCCAGAACATATTACATGATAGGGCCTTGAATACATATTCGAAGCATTATTCGAGATAGTGTGGGTTTAGTGGACATTAAGTGCACTGCACTTTGCCAGTTTTAAGACATTGAATGGTCTTGCACACTTCATCTCATGTGCACCCACTCTCAAATGGCCAAGACCGCAAGTATGGGTATTAAGACGCAGCCTAGGTCAAGACTTGGGCCCAATCCAATTTCTCTGTCTTACCCCTTAGTTTTGCACGTTCACGAGAGCAAAAGGGCTATCCCAATTGGTCCTTACACTCACGTGAACGTGCAAAACTAAGGGGTAGGGGTAAGGAGTAAGACAGAGAAATGGGATTGGGCCTTAAGACTAGAGGTGATTGTGCATTTGCACTAGTTGGACCACAGCTATGGAATAACCTCACTTTAACTGTAGCCAATTTTTTATTACCATGATTTTGTGTGCATTTTAAAGTATTGCATCAAATCAAGTGATGGAAACGGCAAATTTCAAATAAAAATCCCTTAATTCGCAAAAAATTTACAGAACACGGAGATAAAGTAAACACGGTCCGCAGGGCTTGAGGTCAACAAACGCAGGTTGATTTTAGTGGTGGCAGAAAAGACATCTACTCCTTCTAGCTACTTTGGCGGATTGAATATAATTTTGTAGTTGTGGTTTTCTCTTAAAAGCCGTATGAAGTAATAAACAATGCAAATTGCATATAAAGAGCATACAGTATCTGAGAGCGCACGTCCAGTTTTGTGCAAAAGGCAAATGAAACAGTCAAGGGGAGAGAGGTTCTGCTTTTGTGCAACAATAATGCCCTCGACAGTTGTCAGTACTTCAAATATGGTCTTAAAACACAAAAACCATGATCATGTAGGTGTATAATGTGACTCAGACACACTTATCATACCTTATTTTTCTCGAGTTCTTTGGCTCTTTCTGCAGCAGACATTTTTGAGGTGGCTTCTAGAAAATTCTTCAGTGCAGAGTTGTTGTCTAAAAAAGAAAAAGTGCAAATAAGTTTCTATTTTAAAACCAGAATTTGCATCTCTGACCTACTGTCTGACCTATATTAAAATTACCCTTTAGATTTTTTCACAAGTTTGGTTTGACATGGTTGGGAAGCCTGAATATCGTTGCTTTACCTTTTAATTTAGCTGAAAATGACAAAATGCCAGGCCTTGGACAACAGGCCAACCTTTAGCTTAGCCCACCCTTAGGCGGTGTCTCCATCCGCTCCGTTATTCAGTACTCCGGGCAATGATCAGGGAGTGGGCCATTTTAAAGGCTGTCTCAATCGCAAAAACCTTAAAGTGTTCGTTCCATAAAAATTCCCACAATGCAACACAAATTGAATTATCACAATGTGCGCAGGAAAATAAGTGAACAGTGTCCCAATGTGAAATGAGCTAGGGCCTTACTAGTGCCTGAACCTCCATACACGATATACTGGTTCACGACCTCAAGACCTATGGAGCGGATTAAGACACAGCCTTTAAAGTCTGCTGACAGATCTAATGTTGTAGAGCAAAGTCAGGCTAGCACAATACCAACTGTCTCTTAAACAAATCAATACAAATATCCTCCCATTCTTCCTGTCCTGCATTGGTAGGCATGTGTATCATGTTAATGTCTTTACTGACCAAAATCAATAGTGTCCTGGTTGTTCGCCACAGCATGTATCAAACCCACAGTTCCACAGGAGTTGACCACGGTTTGTTTCAGAAAATATACGCCTTTACCGTCGACAACTGACTGTTTGGAACGAAACTCCTCATGCTAGGAGACAGACAAAAAAAGGTGGGGGTTAAAAGGTTATATGGCCATTTACTAATATGGTACATCCTGCAACTCCTACTTCGAAACCCAACCTAGTAGACTACACTTAATGTTGGCTCCTCTAACAAAAAGATAAGTGCGCTCTCGCACTTGAAAGTCACTTTGGATGAAAGTGTAATGTAATCCTTTCACTATAAAATAGCAAATAATGTATATTTAATATCCAGCACAAAATAACCAAACACATCGCGGGCTACTTTTCTCATACTGTATTTAAGGACAACTTTGAGTGTCTCTTAACATTTCCCACACAACATGTCTAAACCTCGTGCGGGCCACGCCCGTGTGTGTGTGTGTACCTGTTGCGTTAATGGAAAGAGCAGCATCAAGGCACAGCAGGGTGAAGGCACCCCGGACAAAGACTCCTCTTCTAGACCCAAAACATCCACAAAACGCCAACTCGAGCCCACACCCAATTTACTCAATACCTGCATAAACAGAGCATGATCTTTAACGAATGCGTCATCAAAAATATTATTAATGCTCACACACACGATTGTAGATAGGCCTACTTTGATTTAGTCGTTATACTTTAAATCTAAAATAATATTGTATATTAAAATTAAATTGGATAGTTAAATGTACAATATTATTATATATTTAACAAGAGTTTCGCGTTTCGGTTAAAAACTGTAACTCACAAGTTACTCTTAAGAAATGTATTCCAAATTAATAAATCAGTGCCAGCATAAGGTTTCTGTAACATTGATGCTTATCAGTGAAAGTGGATTTGTCCACGCCCTTTCGATGTACAGTCTGGTCCAGTTCAAGACACCATAAACCTGTCCAGCAGATTAGTCTCACCATCATCATCACCATTTCATCTTATGACTCAGCGAACGTACCTTGTTCAGCATCTGAAAGCGACACAGACACAAATATGTCGGTCAAGAGCAGACCAGAAAAGCGAAAGCATACACAAGTGTGCTAGCGAAGCTAAAACGTGAAGTAATGATCAACCTCCGGGTTTATCTCCATCGGTTTCCACTCCATGCTTGCAGATGTCAGCGAGTTTCACTCTTCTGTTATCGAGTTTAGCGGCGACGCCCGAGAAAATACGAACCCGACAAAGCGCGCACGAGGTTATATTTATATCCGACCGTCATATTCCATTTCCACAGACAGTAGGGGGGTCCGCTCAGACACACGAGCTTTTCAGGTGCAGGCAGGACAGATGTCCACAATGTAGTGCAACTTTTGTCATGTATTTGCAGTGTGGAAAAGGGACGTGGTAACAGGGATTAGAGAATAATTGGATAAAGTTATTTAAGATTTTTCTGAAATAGATCGTTCCGCCATCGGGCGATTCTGGAAGCTACCACCAGTATTATTCAGCTGAATCACTTGATTTAAAAAAACAGTCACTCTAATTTTTAATCTAGAATATGTTAAAGTATGTTTTAGTGTAGATCTGCTTAATATATATCAGAAATAAAATAACAAACCGATATCAGAATGGGATATTGTTAAAATGACAAGATGGTATAAAAACATAGATTTATACAGTGCTGTTTTTATCAAAAACAAAATATTATCTCTAATTTTTATGCTTAAAAATATGTTCTAAACCTATATGAATTTCTTTTTGTGATAAACACAAAAGAAGATATTTTCATAAATAATGGTAAGCACATAGCTGATTGTAACCATTGACTTCCATAGTAGGAAAAACAAATATGATGGAATTCAATGGGTACTGTCAACTGTGTGCTTAACCATAATTTATAAAAAAAAATCTTCTTTTGTGGTCATCAAAAAAAAACTCACAATATAATTCTAGAACAACGAGTAAATGTTGACAGATTTTTCATTTTTGGGTGAACTGTCCCTTTAAGCTGTATTGTTAAAGAATCTTTTATTAACATGTAATCAATAAATTAAAACAAAGCATATTTGGTGTGCTGTGCAGGAGGGCTCTGAGCTCAGAATATTAGCCTGAACCCATATTCCCCCCTCTTTAACTGGGATAGATATACCAGCAGTGAGTGAGGTGATGGGGTTGATGCTGCAAAAAAACTGTCACTCATGGGATAGAGCAGAGGTGACCCACGGCAACAGAGACCTCTTCGTACTGATCAGACCCACCTAAAAGGACCCAAATGTGAACCGTACTCAGACCATGTCTGGGTTCGCTTTTGGATTCTTTTGTGGTTCGAATTCTTTTTGATACGTGAAAGCAACGAGGTCACGGTCCGCTTCGCGTGTCGTTTTGACGTGTATCAAAATTAACTGCTAAACAGAAAGCTGGGGTCTCGGTTCTCATGAAGTTGTGATGTGAACAAGAAAGGGTCTGAGATCACTTCAGTTCTGAAGAGGAATAAAAAAAGAACTGGGTCCTCATTTGAGTCAACTATATTGTGAATACCAAAAGGAATGAGGTCCCATTCGGCTAGTTCCTTTTCTAGTTCACTTTAGGTCGGCTGTTCTCAGCTCTGTTCCTTGAGGCACATTTTACACATCTCCCTCATCTGACACAATCAGTTCAGTTCATAGAGATCTCTACTAATGACTGAATCAGATGTGTTAAGGTCCGCGGTTTGAGCCCCGGCTAGGGCAGGTGGGCTTTTTGTGTGGAGTTTGTATGTTCTCCCTGTATCAGCGTGGGTTTACTGCGGGTACTCCGGTTTCCTCCCACAGGCCAAAAACATGCAAGTTAGGCAACTTGGAGATGCCAAATTGTCCCTCCCCCAACCTGTGTATGGATTAACTTGTCTGAATAAAACTAGTGTATGGATTAACTGGTTCTCGCCATGAATATAGCCGTAGATGTTGGAATGGTGTAAATAAATAAAGGAAGAAGAATCAGGTGTGTTCAATAAGGGAGAAATACAAAACGTCCAGAGCAGTGGGCCTCCAGGAATAACCCTGAGAACCACTGCTTTAAGTGGACTGGGTTTGTTTCTTTCAAAATGAACTTGAAAACACCCTTAGTTAAATAAACATAATTGAAGTTCCCCAGATAATATCTATTGCTTTAAATGTTATTTGTTGTAGTGGGAAATGTTTTGTGTTCCCCCACACAACAAGATTTCTTATCTTAAATATTCAACATGTTCAATATGTTCGATTTGCAATTGGAGCACCGCGACGTGCTTTCGAGCAAATTCAGATGCTCTTAACGCACTATGCACCACAAGAAAATCTGATAAGATAATCGGTTCAACCAAGAAGAAGATCAGTGGTGTGTACCCGCTTTGTAGAATCTTTGTATTTAAGAGTGTTTTTGAAACTATTAAGGTTGTGTGTATATTACAAATGTGCTTTCTTTTTGCTACAATTATTTTGCTACATTTTAACTGTGTTTATGAAACAACATGTGTGGTGTGTTCATGTTTTTGTTACTCAGACAATGTTTAAGAGACAATGTCTAGTAGACCACACGCACACACACACAAACATACAAAGTGTCAAGGTGAAGAGTCTGACATTTTCAGGGCCTTCTGAGTGAAGAATCCTATCATCATCTTGATTGTGATGATTGATGTGATGAGGAGCAACACAGACAGAGCTACTTTTTTTTCAGACACAGCTGCATATGTGTTGTCCCACCCCAGCAAGTCGACCCTAAGTTGTAGCGTTGGTAACCGTTATTAAAATGACTGCAAATAAAACCAAAAACAAACATGTTTACTAAAGTTAAATCACAGTTACCACAAATCATAGTTGTGCTACAGCAGAGATCACCAACCCTTTTCTTGGAAATCTACTTTACTGCAGAATTCACCTGAACCTGCTAATCAAGCTTGGCTACCAAAAAATTTGAGGCAAGGTAAGGTTGTATCTAAAGTACGAAGCGGGGTAGATCTCGAGGAACAAGGTTAGATCTCCAGGAACAAGGTTAGATCTCCAGGAACATGGTTGTTGACTATGCTGCAGTAATCATAGTTTAATAGTTTTTGTGGTAAAACCATGGTTTTACAAATAGTAATCAATACACCAAATACCATGATTACTTGGCTGTTACTATTATAAAGTCATTGTTATTTTTTTGTAAGGGAGATAATGGGAAATGTAGAATAGTTTCCAAACGACAGAAGGTAAAGTGTTTGGGACAGTGAGTGCAGACAGGTGTCCATGCTTGATATATAATATGTTGGATCCTTGCGTGGTAACTGCAAGAACAGGACAAAACTCTGACATGCACGCATTATACAAATACAAACACACACACTACCAGAGGTCCTAGGTAGAAAAAAAGTAAAGTTACATAACATGTAAAATTTCTGCAGTCTTTTCCATTGGACCCAAACACCACATATAAATATGAGGAGGGGGCACAGTGTACAGTTGTTGAAAATGTGTTTATTTATACTGTCTTGTTCTTTGATGTTCTTTCACATTGTGCCTTCTGTTAAGCTTCAAAGAATGGAAATTTGACATAATCAGCATTTTACAAGCATCCATGTGGGACGGATTAGCCTATCACAGTAAAATGTTATGTGATACCCAACCCTGTATATTAGTAGTTATGTGTTACCTGGCAAAAAAATGTGTCTGTTTGTCTTATAATATAGACAACGATAATAGCTATTGTGTGGACCAAGAGGGTGGGGGACCGCATCAGATTTCACAGTCCTGAACTTTTAAATAGCAAAGTTTTATGTTTGCAAACTTATTTGTGAGTTGCTGAGATTTTGTGCTTTGCTTTGTGTACTTCACTCGTATGCCCTTAGAAATGTGATTCATCTGTGGCATGTTACTATTTGCATTAAACGCAAAAGAAAGTAAAAACGACATTTCCCATAATTCATCGCGTTTTGGGTCGCCTGCCAGGGTGTGGTTCAACCAGTAAAACATGTTCAGCACTGTGATCGTAGTTTATTCCTCCTCATAGCGTACTTTCCTCATTCCTGCTGTTGCTTTGGTCTCTACTGCAGTCATCTGCGCTTACACAAATACTCTTCTCTCGGTGAGTGCAATAATAAGTTCCTCTTTTTTTAACACTTTCTTGCCTTATATTCTATTGTACACAAGTATTAGTTACCTGTAACAGTTACAAAGTTTATGTGTATAAGATTTTTTTTTCTATTGTACACGTTTCCTAAACTACATAAAAACAACTGTGTTTAAAACCACAACCACGTATTTTCTATATAAACTGTACTTTGTTAACTGTACATTTGTTTACGTTTATTTTCAGCATCCACTTCTTTGAAGCAGTAAATCAAGTCAGAGATGGTAAGTTATCTTTTTTGGCAGGTCATTCACTGTTAGTCTACAATCACTTGTAGCATTTAATACGTTTTTACACTTGCGGTTATTCACTGATATGTCGATGTGTAATTTATGGGGAATAATGCTATCCTAAAGTTTGTGTAGTCGACGCCCTTGCTTTCACAGCTGATCAAATAATCCGTGAATAAAGAGGCTATAATCTGCCTTTAGGTAGTCAGACGTTAACTCGTCATTGTATTAGCAGTGTTTTTATTGCTGTACTGCATATTTATTGATCATAAACTGTTTTAGAAGTTAAAAATGAACTTCACAAAGTTTAGAAAGAAAGTTATAGTAACACACTAGTGTAGATGAGTGGATGAGTCATTGGTGTGGGCTGAGGGCGTTCCTGCCTTTTGCTCCCCTCTTCAATTCTGTGACTGTCATTAAGAGCGTTCGACTTCATGCACCGCTGAGCAGACCGTTTGACATTAAATTACCGCGAGAGCGATTCGAAAGCTATGATTTGGGTCGCTCTCGCGGTATGTTGATGTCACAAACCGGACGGTATGCGCAGAGATGCGTAAAGTCGAACACAGCTTGTTTCTGCCTTTATTTCAAATAAACTGATGCATTGTTTCCGCTAACGAGACACAGAATTGCAAATGAAATTATAGCCTGTAATGTAGCTGTAGCCTGTAAAGTTTACTGTCAACAGAAATGTAGCCAAGAGTTGGTTTGTGTTTGGTTTTGAAGTTGATGCATTATAAATGTATAGTCTTTCATAATTGTATGTGCAAAATTTTTGAAAATAATATAAATTACTTTTTTGCACATTCAATTAGAAAAGAAGATAGCTAGCCCATCAGAGTTGATAAAAATGAGCATATAAAGGCTAGTATTTAGTTTTTACTTTTAGAAGTAGGTCAAATTGCAATCATGCACTCAGGCACTTGCCATTTTAGGAAAGACCATACCTTAAATTTCCATCTATTTGGATATGTATGTTTACTCTATTATACAGGCAGGCTGAGTAACCTGACTCCACTTATACAAACTGACTACTATTGTTTGCATATGTATGACTGTGTTTGTGCTCTCAGCTCTTTCAGTGTTTTACAAATATCACCTGTTTTGGACAGATCAAATCTAGAGCACATGATTACACAGGAGCCAAATATAATCTGTTGTATGGAGTTAGATTCTGAATGGCTGACATCAGATTATTAGATTTTAGGCCTGCGTTTGCTGAACACATTACTGTGTCTGAGACATTATTTTAGACTGGAGGCAATGTATTTTGTCCCTCTGCAAAACAACAAAAATGTCATTCATTTATATAATAAAAATGTGTGAATAGTAATTGGAAACCCACAAAGAACCACAGTATGCAAGCTGCTCACACTCTTAATTTTGTGATGCCAATTAGAGTGATTTGAGATGCCACACATTAGACTCTACCAAAAAACAATGGGCTGCATACAAATACCCACATTTGTGGTCTTCTTGGGCACTCGAAATGTATGCTATGCAAAGTGACTGTCCCATGTCTTAAAACTGGAAAAGTGCAGTGCCCTTTACCCACAATAAACCCAGTCAGCTTCAGTCTGCTAAGCATATTCCATTTTGCATCATGTTGGGGATGTAAATCGTGAAACTTTTGCCCAAACCTTGCGAGATGTCATGGAAACTTTTAATTGTAAGTTAATAAAGGGATATTACATATTTTAGTAGTAAAATGGAAAGTGTTGCACATTTCATTGGTGCAAAAATTGTTATGTATTTTGTAAAACATCTGAAACTGGTTTTATTATTTAATTAAAAACGGCTTTAATTGTGTCATTTATTCAGGGACCACTAAATAAACAATAAACTTTATTAAAATTCACAAAATGAAGAGTTTTTACAGGTGCAAAGAATTCTGCTTCTGAAAGTTTCAGATGAGCGTAGATAATAATCTTTACGTTCAGCAAATGTTCATTTCAGAGTGTTTGTGTTTTCATTTTATTTAGAGAAAAATGTAAAAATATTTATTTTAAGTAGCCTAACTAAAAAAGATTATGGTTTTGTGCAAATCTGGATTGACATTTTAACACTTGCTAAGTGTGTCCCATGGGTGAATAATTCTACATTCATGCATAGGATCTTCCAACCCAATCTCACGGAAATTTGTGTTATAGTCACTGAAAATTTGATTGTTTTCAAGTTATTGACACGATTTTCTGCTGTTTTTCGTGCCTCTGGAGCACGAATGTCTTTTTCGTGCCACCCTGTATGAATTTCTGTAAATGGTTTTTTCGCGTCTGTGCCATGACTTTCTTTATCTTGTCATTTTATATTTAGTTTTCTCATAGTTTTTTCCTATTGTTTACCATTCTTGATTGGGGTTTAGGTTAGAATCACTTTCTGTGACTTCCTAACCCAAACCCCAAGTCCAGGCTGTAATAGTTTTTAAAAGCGGATGAAAAAACATGTAAAAACCAATGCATAAAATTACAACCTAACGCAAACTCCGAATCTAACCCTAACTCCATGCAACAATGATTTAAAAATAGGAGAAAACTATGAGAAAAAAAGGATCTTCACATTCACTACAACACTTGGGCCAAATGCAGAATATACGTCATGTGAAGATCAGTCAAGTGCAAGAACCACAAGTGTGGTGATATTTGAACTCAGCTTTAGAACCATTTCTGACTTTTAAAATATCAGTATGGTAACATAGGTTAAATACAATTTTTGTCATTATAACTTTTTAGTCTGTTCTTGTGTAAAAAAAGACTTAAGAGAGAGGCTTTGATGTTGTTGTGGGAAAAAATCTGAATGACAACATTTTAGGTGGTCTCAGTATTTATAGGTAGAGCTCAACTCTTTATGCAGGAAATGTCATTTCCGCTTTTGTAAACCCATGCATTTCTAAAGATAACCATGGACATTGTAATGCTTTCTTGTGTACCTTTGCTGATCTAGGTACTTGCTGTTTTGCAAGAACATGGGATCTCTGCTAGACTGAACAATGTCAAAGCCTCTCTTACAGTAAACAATCATCAAAAAACATTTATAAATACTTTTGAGCAAAATACAAATACAATTTCCCTTACAATGTGTACATTTGTGTGTCAGTGCATGAGTCATTATTGTAGTTGTCACCCAAGGGTCTAAACTGAGCATCCTTGTGATTTTATCTCTCCTGTGACTCCTTGGATCTGCTAACAGACACCAATATGCTAACACAAATATTTGATGGAGTATTTTCTGCATTTCAAGTTTATGTTGTGATGTGAACGTTTTTTTCCCCTCTAAGTTAGATTTCCTTTAAAAGTAAGATCACATCCTTATGAATCAGCATGGTCTTTCTGAGCATAACTTCATGATCTTTAGGGGACAGTTTTAGGTCAGAAGTATGATGCAAATGATAAACGAATCTGCTTAAATGAAATATGATTTCTGTAATAAATTTGTTGCGAAATTAAATAATAAATTTGACTTTTGTGAATTGTATGAATAACACATGTCCACATCTGGGACTCTGGTATCATTCCCCAGCCTCCCTCCCTCCCACACACACAGACATACACACATTACTTATTCAAATTTTCCATGTGGAAAACTACTAGATAGAGATACGTTTCTTAAAGAGACAGCATTGGGAGCAAAACCAATGTTAAGGTTCCATAAAATGATTTTCAATTACGAAATGTATCATTTTTCTAAGGGGAAGAAATATGGGTGTACTCATAGTGTTCTGTAATATAAATGCTACAAATTGAACACAAAACAGGAACTACATTATGTAATTCTGTTACTTTTTTTAGGCTGGCAGAGGAACAGTGAAGCCACACGCTGGATTCAATGCTAATAATGATGCTGAGGTTCTTTACAAGGCCATGAAAGGACTTGGTGAGTTTGACTTGACGCATTTTTAATATCAACATATCTAGAAAATACCACCAAATTATTACACTTCATGGACAAAGACAATGTTTCATTTTATTTGCAAAGTCATATCACTATATATTTTCATATGTATTTGTATAATGCTTTCCACAATACTTTCTACATTACAATTTAGAATGATGTATACTAATGAATTCACCTGTTACCAGGTTATTGCGCCAGAGTAATGTCCATATTCTAGAAATGTGTCATTTAAAGCAACACTATGTAGTTTCCATGTAAAAATGACTTACAGCTCCCCCATGTGGTTGAAAAGCGCAACAGTGCCTGCTAACACACAGTCTTCTGCAGGCAGGGGGAGGGGCGGGACTGTGTGCTCTACCCTCCACCGCCACTTTCAGAGTGTGCTTGTATCAGCTAGGAGGCTGCTCAGGTTGCAGCAACAGTACAATTTGTACAATTAAACGTTCTTCTATCACTGAAATTATTTTAGAGACATTATTTAAAGGTAAAAAACTACATAGTGTTGCTTTAAGCCAATAATATTTTTATGAATTGTTTTTTACACAGGCACTGATGAGGCTGCTATTCTGCAGCTGTTGACAGCGCGTAGCAATGCACAGCGGCAACAGATCAAAGCTGCATATAAAACCCTGCATGGAAAGGTGACATCATTTGCATTCAACAACATATTTTAAGATATACCAAAAGCTCACATATGGATTGTGGTCTTTTTCCGGTTATTTTTCTTGAGTTTGCCTTTTTTGTATCTCCTTTTTGTAATAATCTCTGTATAGGATTTGGTGGGTGACTTGAAATCAGAGTTGGGTGGGAAGTTTGAGACTCTGATTGTAGCCCTGATGACTCCTCCCATCTTGTATGATGTCACATGCCTGCGTGACGCCATTAAGGTAAACCGTGTATATTTCTCTCTCTGTCCTATTTATATCAATATATGTAGTAAGCCTTTAACTTTGCATTTATTGTCTTAGGGGGCAGGGACAGACGAGAAAGTGTTGATTGAGATTCTGGCATCTAGATCAGCTAATGAGGTCAATGAAATCAAAAGTTTATACAAGCAAGGTAACTGTGCATGTGTGTTTCGAATTAACTGTACTTGTACTTATGCAATATGTGATTAAATGCTTACATGTTTATTTTTTGTGAGGCATCTGTAACGTTCTCATAATAATGATTGCATATGTTTGTGTGTGTGTGTGTGTGTGTGTGCAGAGCATAAAAAAGATCTGGAGGAAGCTGTGACTGGTGATACTGGAGGTCACTTCCAGAGGATGCTGGTCGTTTTGCTGCAAGTAAGCAATCTAATAGCAGTCTATAAATAACTAATATGAGTTTATTTAAGTGTTGCAAATATACATTTAAACAGAAAAATAATAAACTGTATATTTGAACAAGAATTCAAACGAAGTGAGGTTTTACAAATTCAACATGTCTAACACCTTTTCATGTTTATTTGATTTAAAGGAATAGTTCAGGTAAATAATAAACTTCAACAGATCATGTTAGAGGTTATTAGAGTATACTACATAATCTTCTTCCTCAGTTTGTTACAAAGAAACAAAGAAAGTCATATACTGTATATTGGATGAATGAAGTCCCAGCAGGCATGTGGGCAGATCTGTGACTTGCACTCTTCTTAGCATGTGACAGGTGTGACAAAATCACATGCCACTGAGCAAAGTTACATACAGGGGCGTTTTCCCGGACAGGAATTAGACTAGTACTAGACAAAAATAAATATAAGAGCTGTCCAAAGTAAACTAAAAACAACTTGCACTGAAATGTGTTAAAATACATCCGTGTCCTTTGTTTTGCTTCAAAATGCACACAAGTAATGTTTTTAGTAAGGCATGTCTGTTAAAATTTGTTATATTTCCTAATTAAACTGAGACCTAGTCCTGGTTTAAGCTAATCTCTGTACGGGAAACCACCCCTCAGTCTTGAACTCTCACACACAAACAATTTGACTGTGGTAACTAAAATTTCCATTTTGTGCAAAACCACAACGGGCAGGCAAAAATATTAAGCCATATAGGTGTAGGATTGTAAATGTAAAATGTTTCAAAATGTTTGATATTATTATTATTATTATTCATTTTATAGAATAAGTTATTTTTTATTATTCATCCATAGGCTAGCAGACAGCAAGGTATTCAAGAGAACCTGATTCAAAGTGATGCACAGGTAAGTGTGTGTTTTGTGAGGTTACTTTACAAAAAAATCCAGATAATTTACTGGCCACCATGTCATCCAAAATGTTGATGTCTTTCTTTGTTCAGTCGAGAAGAAATTAAGTTTTTTGAGGAAAAATTCCAAGATTTTTCTCATTTTAATGGATTTTAATGGACCCCAACACTTAACAGTTGCAGTTTCAATAGAGTTTCAAAGTACTCTTAATGATTCCAAACGAGGCATAAGGGTCTTATCTAGCAAAACTATTGTCATTTTTGTACAAGCAAAATAAAACAATGCACTTTTAAACCACAACTTCTATCTCCGGTCCTGCGAAACTACGCCCCAGTACAAGTGTGGAGAAAGAGGACAGTTCCGATGTTGTTGTATGTGGAATAATACTAATTAATGTCTTTGCGTCAGTTTATGTTTAAAATCGTCCGCAAATGTGTGTTTCATATATGTAACATGTGACCTTTCCACTGCATTACGCAATTACGTGAGGTCGCGCTGGCGTGTCACAGGACCGGAGATGGACGAGTTTTAAAAAGTGCATATTTTTTATTTTTCTTATCAAAAATGACAATCGTTTTGTTAGATAAGACCCTTATGCCTCGTTTGAGATCGTTTAGTCTTTGAAACTCCTTAAAATTGCATTAAATCTGTTATGTCTTGGGGTCCATTAAAATGAGAAAAATCCTGGAATTTTTCCTCAAAAAACATAATTTCTTCTCGACATAACAAAGAAAGACATCAACATTTTGGATGACATGGTGGTAAGTAAATTATCTGGATTTTTTTCAAGAAAATGGATTAATCCTTTAAGTACGCTACCTCTACTCATTCTGTACTGCTAATTCTAAAATTATGGCATTTCTTGTGCCAGAAGCAACATAAACAAATGACAGCCCACATTTACATGTCAACAGATGCAAAAACAAATTTGGTTGTGGTGAGGTAGTACAGATAAAGTAGAAAACATACTGTTATTGCTAAACATCAAATAATTTTTATAAATACACTTTCCCTTATCTTTTAAAATCTGATCTAATAAAGGTTATTACAAATTTTAGAGGGGATTGTTTCATGAACCTCTATCAGTGAAATTTTAGCTTTTACAAAAGTTGGTTGTTAACACTTTCCCCACCAGCATTTTTCATGATTTTCACAAAAGTTTAAGCTCTTCTTTATATATATAAATAAATATACAATATATTAAATGAAAGAACAGACCATCTGCTTTGAAACAAACAAACAAAAAAAATATTTTTTTTATTAAATATGGGTAAGTTTCTTCAAAAACACACAATTTTGAGCAAAAAGATGAGATTATTTCAATTTTTGTAAAGGACTTTTGATAGAGATCAGATGCAAAGTAATCCTTAAAACTTAGACGGACATACAGCTGTTTGCCCTATGGCGAAACTTCCGGTTTTAAAAGTTGCGCCACCTGGTGGATAATAGCAGTACTGGGGATTGACGAGATAACTCGTCAATGGCGGGGAAGGGGTTAAAGGATGAAGCAGCTCAGATGTTTATGAAGACAACAGCAAACTCACAGCTCATAAGACAACATGCTGTTATTCACAAACCCGAAGAGGGCGTTACAAAGAAGCCACAGCAGCATAAAACATGCTTTTAAATATTAAGCTTCAGATAATGGGTGTAAACTGGTCATATACTGTAAAACCAAAAACATAACTGAAATCATATGTGGACCACAGAAAATATAAATGTATTTATGAAAGAAATGTAAATATGACATAAATAATATTCCCGTGTGGTGTGTAGGCACTGTTTGCAGCAGGAGAAAAGAAGTATGGCACCGATGAGAGTCAGTTCATCACTATACTGGGAAACCGAAGTGCTGCGCACCTTAAGAGAGGTTAGCTGAACACACATACTGATGGTATCATTAAACAACACTGTTACCGTCTTCTTTGTATTTTCATTCATGCTGATTCTTTTAATGGCTGCCTTCTCCTGTATGTCTACAGTGTTTGATGAGTATAGAAAGCTGTCAGGGTTTGAGATAGAGGAGAGCATCCAGAGAGAGACTTCTGGAACCCTCCAAGAAATCCTGCTGGCTGTAGGTAAGATAAGATACATTGTTTAGTGTTCAATAGCTTACAATGTATTGCAATTAGCAAATGTAACCAATTTCTTGAATTTTCTGTTCATTTTGAATGCGTTAAATAGAAGTTTACAGAACCTGTTTGCTATGGAAATGCATGAGTCATTTCACTGATTGGGCTTTCCAAGAGTAGTAGCTCTTGACCACGCATGACTCATACTGTGGGTTAATGACTCAGACATGTTTCTCAGACAATACCATTAAACCAAATGTAGTTCAATTTATAACTCTACTATTTAAAAATGTGGTTATATTTATGTGTTACAGCCCTTTTATTTTAATAGCTTTAGGTAGTCATAACTGAGACTTTTTTTATACCGCTTTTCATCCACAAGCGTGGCAAGTAAGGATAAGTACTGAATAAAAATAATAGTCAAATTCAAAAATCTAGGATGACTTTAAAATCACAACAAAAGCTAAAGATACATAAAGTTAAAATAAAATATTTATAAAAAATAAGACATTTAAATTAATGTAATGAATTGAATATAATACATACTTTTCTGTTTTTCAGTGAAGTGTGCCCGCAGTGTTTCAGCTTATTTTGCTGAGTGTCTTCACAATGCCCTGAAGGTGAGACTTGATGCTTGATTAAAAACCTGATTGTTCAAAATGTTGTTGGTTTGTAATAAAATAATTTTGGAGCGTTTAATTTTACATTAAAATTCACAGAAACATTTTTGATTTTATTGTCCTGCACCTGAGCCCTACTCAGATTTTGGAAGTACACACTTATTTCACATTTAATTATAAATATTTGAGTTTTGTACACCAGTTTTGTAAAGTAGAGTTTCTTGTGATCGGGCAAGTTTAAGACGTTTATTTAGTTACATTTTTTTTAGATTAGATACATTTTTTTTTATACCTCACTGTTTAGTGTCTTTTATTTATTTATTTCGAACTGAGAAAAATTAAATTACAACACACACACATACAGTACACGAAAAAATATAATTTACAAAAGCTCAACTCATTCGGAAAGTGATAGGTAGAAGCCCTAGGCACCTATACCCAGACATCACAGTACCTAAAGCTCACATCAAACAATTTAAAATAAAAGCACAGCTTTCAAAATAATCAAAAAAGAAAAAAAAAATAAAATCAGGCAGTAGCAGTTTTCCAACTCACCCCTCTCTTATACTCTATTTTTTTTAACACTGTAATATCAGGAGGGGATATTATGATCCTAAAGTTAGTTTTGGATATCAGTTAACAGGGTGTAGAACAGGATTACCAAGTTTCACTAGATATCAGAAGCGCTGATCATTAGCGTCATCTGTGTTACTACTTGTGAACACATACCACACTGAACCATTAATATCTTAATCTAACTAGATTTGGCAACATCTTCACAGATTACTGTTTTATAATTGGTCCTTAATGATGTATTAATGTAAAACAATCAGATGTTTGTAAATGGAGGTGTAATTCTTGTTTTGTCCATTAGGGGGCAGGTACCGATGACCAAACCCTTATCAGGGTAATGGTTACTCGCAGTGAAGTAGACATGCTGGATGTACGTGCTGATTTCCGCAGGATGTTTGCAACTTCTCTGCATAAAATGATTCAGGTAAGCTTCTCCATACAACTGTCTTTTTAAAAATTAATTTTGAAATGTAGCAAAATGATCTCTTATCCTCTTACCCTTCTGCAGGGCGACACCTCGGGTGACTACCGTAAAACCCTGCTTCTGCTGTGTGGTGGTGATGATGCATAAGCCCCACCATTTATGCTTGGGTCATGATCCCATGACTCATGCGTGGTCAGAAGCCGGTGGCTTTCGAAACCAAAACCCAAAACAACCTGTACTTTTTTAAATCAGTTGAAGGATGCCATGTTTATATGTGGACGTGCAGTGCATAGCATTGTGTCTAAGGAAGCAATAAGTGAATTTTGTCATTCCAGTTTTATGAGATGTGTAGTAGACTTGTATGACCAAAGTAACCAAAAGTCTGATCTCTGTTCAGAGAGAGTGAGGTAGCCACAGAAAAAATCCTACTTTTATATAAATCAAAATACAAATCTCATACAATTTCTCATTAAATACTTGATAAAGTAATCTACAAAGAAGGCCAAATATTTTACTCTGTGAAGCAATATTTTATATAGCTTATATTCTGCAATTTTTCACTTATTTATTGTTTGTACGCTCACTAACCACCATAACATTTCAGTCTATTGTTATAACCACTCAAAATTGGAATTATTAGTAAATCTGTGTCTATATATTACCATGTAAGCTTTTTGTATCTGTGTATGTATCTAAATTTGTGGCACTTAAATGAGAGGTTTGCTTTAATTGGGGCAAAAAGGTTTTTGGATGTAAATGAAGCCTTTTATTAACATTTCCATAACAGTTCCAGTAACTATGAATAAAGAGAAATAAAATGAATCCGTCAACCTCTCTTTTAAGTTGATTTTGAGTTTAAGGTTTACTAATATCAGGAAAAGCTAAAACAGGTGCTACTAAAATGTTTCACATTCCATTGCCGCAATGTTCACAATAAACGCTTAATGAAGTAAAAAAGCCATCAATACTTTGTGTTTATCATGTGTGCATGTAATAACATAGTTTTGTTAAAGAGAACATCTCATGAAAATCTGACTTTTGTCATTTTTAAGTGCAATAATTTGGTCCTCAGTGCTTGTATCAACCTAGAAAATGTGAGAAAAAAAAAACAGTCCAGTAACTTAATTTTGGTAAACCATTCTCTGCAAGCATGTGAATAAATAGGTCATTGAAATTTGTCTCCCCTTGTGATGTCAGAAGGGGATAATACCGCTCCTAAATCTGCATTATCCAACCACAGCACTGCCATTTAAAACAGAGATCAGCTCATTTGCATTTAAAGGACACACCCAAAACAGCACATTTTTGCTCACACCTACAAAGTGTCAATTTTGACATGCTACAATAAATTATCTATATACTATTTTGAGTTAGAACTTCACATACGTGCTTTAAGGACACCAAAGATTTATTTGTTGAAGATTTTTCTTTAAAAAGTCGTGTGAAATGTCCAATTTAAAAGCTGAACATTATAATCTACTGATAAATGTGTTTCTTCTGAAAACATAGAGTGCATTTTAAACTAGAATGTAAACGTAATCTGCAGCACAGTAAAATTTATTATACATGATATGTCCACATTGAGGCGCCATAGTCAATAAAAAGGCCAACATACTTTCACAATTCTAGATCAGTGTCATTTTACATTAATATTGACCTTTAAAATATTGTTATTCATTATACACGAAACTGCTGCATGTTCATGCCGGTAATGGAAGCAGACAAATGTTATGTTTTTGCCCTCAGGCGAGCAAAGACACATTGTCACTGAACTATTCAGTGGATATTTGGCATGTAATTTTTAATTTTCTAAAAGAGACTTCCTGCAAGTATAGACATGCAAATAAATTAAACTGACATATGAAGACATTTCTTAATATTTGATGTGAACATGAGTCATGTTTTGCTTTCAATCTATTCTTGTCGAAAGGTTGCAAGAATCAGGTGATAGAAAAAAATCATTAGCATGGCTTAAAAACAGACGTAATAAACTCATGTATGTTTCGAGTTCATACAGAAATGAACATGTCCATAAAATGTACAGTACAAAAGTCTTACATATGCAAATTGTGGTGACTAATCGCAAATCCCAACTGCCCAATGCCATTCAAACCACTTAATAAACATAAAACGCCTCAGGGTTTATGTAAAGGTTAGGTTTAAGTTGTGTGTGAAAAACATACACAAGTTAGGCTAACAGTTTATACAGGTTGTATATTATCAGGAGTTTTTAGTATGTAAATATGTACTTCTGTATGACTGTGATACTGTAGTACTGTAAGTTTTTATTAAACTCCCTCAGTCAAAAGGGCAAATGTTGGTTACCAGTATGTGAGAATATGAGGCAGGAAATCTGGCCAATGGGATTGCCTGAATTCAGGGGTGTAACTGTCAGGCCACCTCGAACCACACAAAGGAACAATGAATGTTAAACTCGAAACCCACAAAACAATACACATCTATCGTCTGTGTACATGTGTGTGAATGAGTGAGTGAATGATTGAGAGAGCAAGAGAAAAAGTTCACGATAAGCTTGCTTGCCATTAC
Organism: Misgurnus mizolepis; assembly: GCA_025389145.1. Classification (NCBI taxonomy): domain Eukaryota; kingdom Metazoa; phylum Chordata; class Actinopteri; order Cypriniformes; family Cobitidae; genus Misgurnus; species Misgurnus mizolepis. The sequence goes on along the minus strand of JAIFKI010000006.1, from coordinate 32,938,176 downwards.
AATTTATGCTTTTAAAGATATGTGACGACAGTTGTGTGTTACTATAAGGGTTTGTGGCATAATGATTTTGATATTTTTCTATTCCTATATGTATGTGTAAAGCAAATCCTCCCTTTTGCGGGAATTTTGCGACTTTGATCTTCTTGTCCTTCCGGCGGCCCAGGTGCTCAACATTCATGTAAGAACATGATTTTTCAATGGAAAATCTACAGGTGAACATATCCCCAAAACATACGTGTGCAGAGTGCGAAATCCCTGTCTTTTACACTAGATGTTCAGGTCCGTTTAAGCTTTAACTTGAAAAGACTTGAAACTCCCACCCACACACACTGATGACTCTATTTGATATGGGTGGTGCACTGTTCCCATCTACAGTATCTGTCTTTTGGTTTGAAATGGTATCTTTATTGTAAAAAAGGTACATGCACAGACAAAATTCAGATTCAATTCAGATTAATTTGATTTCAACCCAAGCTATGTGTTTGAAGGCTGTATATGTAACATTTTTATGAGGAAATTGAACCAATTCAGTGCAATATCAATACATTTTTCTTGTAAAGAAAAGAAACCTTGAAGTTTGACTTTGTCTTCTTTGTGATAAAATTAAAGATACAGTATATGCAAAGTTTTTATGAATTATACTTATGCATTTGGAAAACTTTTAAAGTGGAGAGAGCATTCACAAATACATTTTTTAAATGTGTATTGATTTGGATTTGAACAGATGCTGTTGTAAGCAAAATGCATTAATTGGGGTACAGGAAAGCTGTAAATTTGATGTTCAAATTTGTATTTATTCATTCAACATTTGCCAAAATACAAAACTATGCAATAATTTTTTTGCAACCATTTTTATCACATTAATCAGCTTTGCTGAATGTGAGCAATTGTGAAGTCCAAGCTTATGTGTCATTATCCAATTATGAGATTTTGAGCATCAAAGTTTGATTTCATATTAATTTCAATCTTCTACATGATCTTAGTCAATATTTAAGATAATCACGTTTATATTTACAGAATGTTCTTTGCATTATGTAGAATGAGTTTTTAAAATAGTAAATTACAAAAGATGACTGTTTTCACAGACTGGGTCACAAATGCATCATATTATATAGGATATTAATACAATGCTTGTTTTTTTCACATATTTTATATTTTCATTTCATTTGTTCATTTATAAAGCACTACTAAAACAACAGAGCGTAAACAGCACGAAAAGGTGTAATAAATTAATAAAAAGCTAAAAAACAGACGTCACCATACAGACACATAAAACAAACCACAAAACAAACAACTCAACACACTATCGGCTGAAAGGCAAGATGTAAAAAATGAGCCTTGAATCGACTTTTAAAAATTGTTAGCGTACGAGACACTCTAATATGAGAAGGCAGACTGTTCCACCTCTTTGGGGCTGCAACTGTTTTTTATGCATGTAAAACAGAATAATGTATGTCTAATATTAAGCGTTTAATGATTTTTTAAACCACAACATTGCGTAAGTCTATTTGGTGTAAAAAATGTGCTAAATATTGTTTTGGAAGTTGGTAACTGATACTGATGTTGGTCATTTCTTTGGTTACTCGTGTTTAATGTAATTTAATCCATATCACTCTATCAAAACAAAAAAAAATTAAATACTTACATTGTCATGTGTATATTACAGCATCTTCTCCCTCTTTATATACAGTCTTGTTCAAAATAATAGCAGTACAATGTGACTAACCAGAATAATCAAGGTTTTTAGTATTTTTTTTTATTGCTACGTGGCAAACAAGTTACCAGTAGGTTCAGTAGATTCTCAGAAAACAAATGAGACCCAGCATTCATGATATGCACGCTCTTAAGGCTGTGCAATTGGGCAATTAGTTGAAAGGGGTGTGTTCAAAAAAATAGCAGTGTGGCATTCAATCACTGAGGTCATCAATTTTGTGAAGAAACAGGTGTGAATCAGGTGGCCCCTATTTAAGGATGAAGCCAACACTTGTTGAACATGCATTTGAAAGCTGAGGAAAATGGGTCGTTCAAGACATTGTTCAGAAGAACAGCGTACTTTGATTAAAAAGTTGATTGGAGAGGGGAAAACCTATAAAGAGGTGCAAAAAATGATAGGCTGTTCAGCTAAAATGATCTCCAATGCCGTAAAATGGAGAGCAAAACCAGAGAGACGTGGAAGAAAACGGAAGACAACCATCAAAATGGATAGAAGAATAAATAACCAGAATGGCAAAGGCTCAGCCAATGATCACCTCCAGGATGATCAAAGACAGTCTGGAGTTACCTGTAAGTACTGTGACAGTTAGAAGACGTCTGTGTGAAGCTAATCTATTTTCAAGAATCCCCCGCAAAGTCCCTCTGTTAAAAAAAAGGCATGTGCAGAAGAGGTTACAATTTGCCAAAGAACACATCAACTGGCCTAAAGAGAAATGGAGGAACATTTTGTGGACTGATGAGAGTAAAATTGTTCTTTTTGGGTCCAAGGGCCACAGGCAGTTTGTGAGACGACCCCCAAACTCTGAATTCAAGCCACAGTACACAGTGAAGACAGTGAAGCATGGAGCATGATATGGGCATGTTTCTCCTACTATGGTGTTGGGCCTATTTATCGCATACCAGGGATCATGGATCAGTTTGCATATGTTAAAAAACTTGAAGAGGTCATGTTGCCCTATGCTGAAGAGGACATGCCCTAGAAATGGTTGTTTCAACAAGACAATGACCCAAAACACACTAGTAAACGGGCAAAGTCTTGGTTCCAAACCTACAAAAATTAATGTTATGGAGTGGCCAGCCCAATCTCCAGACCTTAATCCAATTGAGAACTTGTGGGGTGATATCAAAAATGCTGTTTCTGAAGCAAAACCAAGAAATGTGAATGTATTGTGGAATGTTGTTAAAGAATCATGGAGTGGAATAACAGCTGAGAGGTGCCACAAGTTGGTTGACTCCATGCCACACAGATGTCAAGCAGTTTTAAAAAACTGTGGTCCTACAACTAAATATTAGTTTAGTGATTCACAGGATTGCTAAATCCCAGAAAAAAAAATGTTTGTACAAAATAGTTTTGAGTTTGTACAGTCAAAGGTAGACACTGCTATTTTTTTGAACACACCCCTTTCAACTAATTGCCCAATTGCACAGCCTTAAGAGCGTGCATATCATGAATGCTGGGTCTTGTTTGTTTTCTGAGAATCTACTGAACCTACTGGTAACTTGTTTGCCACGTAGCAATAAAAAATATACTAAAAACCTTGATTATTCTGGTTAGTCACATTGTACTGCTATTATTTTGAACAAGACTGTATGTAATATAAGGTTAAATGAAATTATGGGCTGGAAATGGATGTAAAAAAAGACATTCTTACGTAGTATTTTTGTCTTGTTTTCAGTAAAAAAATAACAAAAAATTCTTAAATCAACATGTATTTTCTTGATGAGCAAAATGAACTAAGAAAATAAGTCTAGTTTTAGACAAAAATTTAAGTGAATTTGTGCTTAAAACAAGCAAAAATCTGCCAATAGGGTGATAAAAATTAGCTTGAATTAAGTGTTTAAGAAAAAAAAAAATCTTATTTCAAGATTTTTTTCTCACCCCAGATATTGGTAGATATTTGTGCTTGTTTTTAGTAGAAATATAAAAAAAACCTTACATTAAGATGCTTTTTCTTGATGCACCAGTGTAGAACCATATAGTGCTATGTAGAACCATATGTGGTGCTATAGTGGTTCTATATGGCCCCTTTATGGTTCTACATAGCACTATATGATTCTACACTGGTGCTTCATTGGTGCTTCACCGGTGCTATATGGCACTAAAAATGGTTCTTCTATGATTACGAGCAAAGAACCACTATTGGTGCTATATAGCACCGTTTGTTTTTAGAGTGTAAGAAAATCATTATTTTGCAGTGTATCTGTACATAGGCCTACATGTATAAGATTGTGTAGGTCTTCCACCGACACGCTTCCAGTTCTATAGGCTTTTTACTAAAAGTGTATACTTAATTCTTGCCTTTATACCATCCAGGACCATGTAGTAATGTTAGATTTGAATGTATATATTATAACTTAAATAATAATAAAATAGTAATAATAAATAATAAATAGTTGTCTTACAAATCCAGAAGAACAGTACTACAGTTAGTACTACAGTATTACAGAAGATACTACAGTATCGATGTATACACCTACACTGTCTGCCATGACATTTTACACACCCATTGCCTATACACATAAAGGGCAGACCACCCATATTTGAGGATTTATCACAGAATGGGCATGCATGTTAATCAACGTCAGTTTTTGTGCGTATCTGTGTATATAACTTGTCTTAGCATAACACCAATTGAGTGAGTGCCCATGGGAAACTAATATGAAAGAAGATGTTTTGTTCTTGCAGGAAATGTCATGGACAGTCATGTGACTGAAGAGAGTGAGTTTCATTGTAGGTTTACTGGAATAATGGGAAGAGTATTCTACCTCAGGAGGAGTGGAACATTTGATCTTTTGTAGGAAAGGACAGGTGTGTGTGCGCGCGAGTGCATGGAAACCAGAATGTGTGTGTGTGTGTGTGTGAGAGAGAGAGAGAGAGAGAGAGAGAGAGAGAGAGAGAGAGAGAGAGAGAGAGAGAGAGAGAGAGAGAGAGAGAGAGAGAGTGTGTAATATAAGCTGGAAACTGTGGTACTTCACATTCACAACAGCACTCTTGGCAGTAAAATGTGTCTCTGTGTGGACTGATTTGGCTTTACTTGGAAGGGCAACATTTAAAAAAATGCCCTCACAAAAAAATTTTGTTGACAACAGCTTCACAGATGGTTGTCTCTATTTGAAATGCTCAAAATTCACAATGTTTTTCAATAAACAATTCTATAAACAGATAAGATAAGGAAACTTTATTAACTATAGCTGACTTAAACTATGTAGGTTTCTATCTATTAGTGTTTTAGGTTTTCCATCTGCATTTCCAGATTTAAAATAATCAAATACAATGACCCATCGCACTGTCCACACATGAGCCCCTGACATATGTCGAGTTTGTTGGAGACATATATGTTTTTACAATTGTCACTGTTTTTGGGGTATAATACAGAGGGTTAAACATTGGTATCTTCTGGATTTGGAAGACATCTATTTTATAAAATTATAAACATTCAAATCTAACGTGACTGCATGGTCCTGCATGGTATAAAGGCAAGAATTAGCACACTTTTATAGGGATACACTTTTGCTTCCTTGTATGGTTAATGATTTATTTTTAGTGTTTCTTAAAAGTTTAAGATACCAGTTTTACCTTTTAAAGTCATTTTTTTTTATATACAATCAAGAGACAAAAATGTACACACCTCATTATCTTCAATTTTCGCATAATTCATCTAAAAAAATATTGTCATCATAGGACCTATCTAAGCTGCATTCTAAATGAGTTGTTGGAAAATGTAAAATAAAGTATTTATGTTGAAAATAATCCAACAAATGTTTATATTTTGTGCTTCAAATAAGATAATACTATAGAAAAATGGCTTTAGTTTAAAACATTTGGTTACATGAGGAACCTTTAGGAATTCTGTCCACCCAAATCAATAGCCAATCCCTTTAAACACATATATCACATTTTCAAAGACTTGATAAGGAGAGCATGTCTTTAAATAAATGTATTTATGTTGGGGAAAAAGACTGTGTGTAAAAAGACTGGCAATCTGGATGTGAAGGGAACAACACACACAAATATGTGAGGCGAAATTAGATTGTTACATTTTTACCCAGCCTACACTGTTTTAAATTAAAGTTTGTTAAATGGATTTTGGAATGAGAGATAAGAGATCAAAGACAATGATAACATGTAATGACATCCTTTACAACATACAACTACAGGAATTTAGGGTTATGGTTAGGTTATAGGCCTACATATCATCTGCTGGTGTCTGCCACCCAGTGGTCGGGTTTTCACTATTATTTTGATCAGGATAGAATAGATTGATGAATTTAAATAATTGTTTACAGTTGCCACGCCCAATGTACATATATGGGTCAAAATAAGTCTAATTATTTTTAATGTATAAAATTGAAACCATGAAAATGATGTTTTCTTAGAAAAAAATAAATGAAAGAGAGAAAATTTAATTGCTCTGTAAGAGCACAATATGCGCATTAACTTTGCGCATAACATGCTTTGAAAATTGTATAGAGCCTATCTAGCAATTGAATGTTGATTCACTCATATCTAAAAGACTAAAAAACATATTTTTGTACATTTTAGAAAATGTTTAGGTGCAGTTTGGTATGTTAACCCCTAAGGCATTTTTTTTGACAAAATATTATTTTCTTTAATTTATCTTTAGCCTATTTGGTAAATCTTTGACAAACTACTGACTCGATATGAATGACACTTTCTGTCACAAGATAAATACAATCGACAGATAAATAAATAATAAATATATCAATCCTACAGGAATTAGTAAATTGTACTTAACAGTAGCCTGCCTAATAATTATTACAGTTCATTTTTCTATTATTGGTTATGAAAAACGTTGATTTACAGCAAATTCTCAGTACACTGACTGTAAAATAATAAATTTTTTCAAATCAACATATATTTTTATGTTTTTATTATTTTAAGTTAAACAATTTCAACTTGATTTTATAAGTTATGTCAACTTTTAACAAGCCAAATCTTTAAGGTAAATATACACAATAAAAATAAAACATTTGAAAATATGTTGTTTATTTAAACATCCATTTCATAGAAAAATCGCACAAAAACAAAAGAACAAACTTAGCAAACGACGAAAAATCTATCTGACGTAACACACAGTCAATAAACACTTAACAGTCTCCGTTCTGGATTAAAGTAAAAACGAACGTGCATAGACTCGCCCAGGAATCTCCGCACTTCTCTTTGGCGATCTTGCTGTGATCGGTGTGCGGCGTGCACTTGCGCGTGCTGTCCGGCGTCGTTGCAGTTGTTTTAACCTCTTTATTTTTGATCGGTTTCTTGGGTGACTTCGCGTGTTCCGTTTGGGATAGTCTGAAATGCGCATCAATTGGCGCGCTCTTACACATGCCAGCTCTCAGCATCGAGCGTGGATCGACGCAAAGTTTCTTCTGTTTCTTAAGCGACCTGCTTATCTGTTTCCAATAGTTCTCGGGGTTAGACGCATATGCAGGACACGACGCGGGTTTGCCAGTGTAATTACAAGTCAAACCGTCCCGTTTTCCAGGCTTGCACGTAACGGTCAAGGTGTACGTGTCCTCCCCGCGCGCCACCCACGAGCATTGCACCTTGTCACTGGTTTTAAACTTTCCTTTGAAGACGGGAAGGTTGCCATCACCTCGTCTCTCTTGCTTCCCTTTTCTTTCAGGACCCTTCACGCTCTCAGCAGTGAAGATCAGCTGCGAGAGGCAAGTGAGGAACAGCAGGAGCGCGAGATTTTTAAGGAAGGACATTTCACGGAACAACCTATGAAATACTAAAAAATGAAGAAATATTTATTATGCGGTTCATTAAAAACTTTACAATATTCTAACACCCCAAAGATATTTTTACGTAAGAGAGTAGCCTAATCTAATTTAAAAACATATTATTTTTCTTATAACACAAATACGCATTTTGCTTCTCAAGTGCATAGGTCCTCCTATTAAGAATGCTTAATAATTGTGTTGGAAACTGTTGCAAATCTTAAATTACACAAAAAAAAATTAGCAAAAATTGCAATTATTGAACTTACCAATAGCAGTTAGGAGGACAAGTGGGTGCTAATGGGTTTCCCGAGTGTTTTACGTCAGAACGAACCCACGCGTGATGTATTTATGCATAGTGACACACCCACCGTCTACGCGCCGATCAGACAACTCGCGTGATATCCCCTTCAATGAGCTCTAGACCTGTATGAATTTACTGGGTGTGTCATTCATTCATTTGCATCTTTAGAGGGGGCTGAACTAGATACTGCTTATGTCATAACCTGGGGCATGAGTTTTATAACATACATAAACTTATGCACACATTTTTTCATGCTGAAAAATGCTGATTTCTTTAAACATAGGTTGGGTCATATATGGAAAAACCCAAGAAATATTTCTTAAGTTCAACCATGAGTTAAAACAACCCAGCGTTTTTTAGGTGTGAATTCCAGCAAATCATGCATGTACTTGTTATGGTTAGACATACGATAGGATTAATTATGTTCTAGGATGTAAACATGTAGTAGTAGGTCATTGGGGGAGGGTAAAATGGGTCAAACATATTGTATTTGTGTTGTTTTGGCCCAGTTTTGCAGCTGAACCTTAAATCTCTATATCTGCCTCAATGTGTTACTATATATATTTCTGAAATGATTTATATATCTGTGAACCCTAAAATATGTGTAAAATGTGTAGTGTTGAGTAAAACACCAAGCAAAGACTTTCCAAAATCCTGATGTGAGTATCAGTATGAACTTCTAGAATGTTCAGAGCAGAACAAATGGAGGCCGCCTTTAAAAATGGGGTGAGGCACATGAGATGAATTAACAAAAAGAAAACAGGACCAAGAGAGTTAAAGAATATCTTAAAAAATATTTGTCTCATTCAGCCTTAGCAATTTAAGGGTTGTACATTGTCTATACATTCACATTTTTGCATGTATTTTGATATGCGCAGGAGCATTTAGTTTTAGTTTATGAACATTAAATAAATATTTTTTTATTTACACGCAGTCTACTGAACGTCTATGCTCTTGTGCATCTTCCATATTTGTCATGGGATGAAGAGGTTAAATGCATTTATAAAAGAGTAATTTTGTGTTGCAAGTCTTTGTCGTTTATCAATATGTAGCTGTTCAGATTAGTCTTATGATATAAACATTTGATTAATTATTTTACTTTGCATATCTAGCTAAGCATTAATAAAATCCAGTATAAAATGGGCTCAAGCAGTCAGCTTTAGGACATCATCAACATTTTCTTATGTCTGTTGACAAATAACCTCCTCTGTGCTTCCAAAACTGTCACAGGACAGACTGTATTTTACCAAGCACCTCTTTACAGTTAAATCAGAGTAGGCCATAGTCTATCCGGATATTCCTGTACTTATTTAATATTGAGTTTTCGGACATAGTGCATGTACACAATGGTGGTATTCTTTGTAAGTAGGCTTCACTGATTTGAAGGAATAGCGCTTAGTTTTAAAAATGTATTTTTGATAAGGTATTACAATTAACGCATCACAATTACTTTTCATTTTCTTTTAAATATATTTAATGAATTGGGTATCTCTGACCATTCTAAAAACCTTAAATTATTATTTTTTTTATTTGTTTTATCACCCATAGTATATTTATATGTTTTAGTGACTTTTATATACAGGATTACAGATAATAAGTAATCCAATAACATGAGCTAATATTAATGAATTTCTGGCATGAGTCTATTAAGAGGTATTTGAACATTATTAATGTGGCTGTGGGTGCTTTACAAACTTATGTAGTTTGTAAAACACCAACCAAGCTAGATTCGTGTTTTTGTTTTCTGCTTCAAGTTGTGCAACATATTCAAAACGTAACACTTTGACTGGTAACAAATTTAACCTCTTTGTGATGTTAGATTCATTCTTTATTTCGGTTTAAGTTAGCGTATAAAATTTACTAAAGGAAAATTCTGTCACAGTGGTTTGTCTGCATAACCTTTACATGACATACATTTTGAAACCAGTTAACTTTTTAAAATGGGTAACACTGCCACCCAGTGACGTTGACGCGTTCTTACATGTGCCCTTATAAAATTAGGGAAAAAAATTTAAAACATTTTCTTTAGTAGGGTCAATGACGTGACGGTAATAAATAAATAAAAAAATAGCATATTACTCGCATAAATTCTCTTTTTTGAGGACCAAGTCTTAAATTTCTAGTTTGTTTCATTTTGAAAGAATATTTGGGGGATAATTGCAACAATGTCAATTGGTGTAACTAGTAATTTTTTTAATTAACCTTGGAGAAACCAAGAACCCTTTTCTTCTTCAGCAATTAACAGCAGCCAAATTAACCCTGTGGGTCCAAGGTTAAAATACATATTTATAAAAAAGTGAATTAAAATAAAAGCATCTAGTTTAGTGTAATATGATTTTCTTACATACATTTTTAAATAATTTGTCAAAGATTATTTAGACAACAGACTTGTTCTCAGCATATGTCAGGACAAATATTACACAAACGCAATAAAATTTACATTTAGATATAACTAATAAAATGATATTTAAAATTATTTTTTTATGATTACACTTACATGTCATCAAGGTGGATAAAATAATTAATAAATTGTATTCTTAGGCGCAATTGGCGTTTACACCATTTGACATTTTCAGGTCCATTCAGTCTTAACTTTCATAAATAAGGTGCAAATGTAATTTTTTATTGCATAAAATTAACATAAATACTCTGTGCATTGAAATAAACCTGATTTATAAAAATAAGAAAATAAATTTCTCATCTTGCCAAACCGTTTTTGTCACTGACTGAGAAACCTTGTATGCTTTTGTTGATTATTTTTAGCATATTACATTTTCTAACTTTTACTTATTAATCTCAGAGGGCTATATGCACCCTTAAGTAACATACATTTTTTTAAGTCATTGCATAGGCCTAGATATTGTCTTATATTACACATACTGACATATACACTAGTCTACATATGTGGTCACTAGTCAACATTTCAAGTTTATCAATACATAAAATTTTCAACAACACCCATTCTTGCCTTAGGACAACTTTGATTTACTTTTTAAATCCACCTCAAATGTTGAATGTTGTATATTGTTTCCTAGTCATAATAATTTTACCTTTAATATAATTTAAAAAAAACTATACGCCTAATATGAACTTGGATCTTTAGATGTTTTTGAAGTCTTTGAAGTTTTTTTGACATCATTTAGTTTAATTAAGTGGTGCTTTCATATTGAAAACTCCAAAAAGGAGTGCTCGAATTATGCACATTATCAGTTTTTTGCACATAAAACCATGTGATCTTAGCGCAATAGGTTTGCATTTAAATTTTTTTATTCAACTTTATTGCCTTGATATCCATGTTCCTAATACTTGACGATTACACCACCAATTTACATATTGTACTTTGATGATGACACATCATATAGGTACTATAGGTGCAGAAAATCTTACCATATGTATGAAATGTGCCAAGCAATTAAGCTATTATGTAAATAAAAGATCTTTTTAAGACATAAATAGCTGAGGTACTTTTTGTCATTTAATATGGCAACAGGTGGAACGTAACTTAAAAAACACTAATAACACAGGATATGCCATTCACACATATTAACATTGTTTTATGTCATGTCATGGTTTAAGCCAAGGCATCACAACGCTAGGGCACATGTTAGTTACAGTACAGCATACAGTCAATATCTTGTCAAAAAATGACACATCCTCATCTGGACATGGGAGCACCATGCTCACTGGTAAAGTTCTGCTTAGTATTGAGCTTTTTGCGTGTATAGTTCCAATAATCTTCTCCACGTGGTCCTTGATGTAAGCTGAATGGTGTATCCCCTCCACATATTTTACATCCAGCTGATTGTTTTCTGCTGTCACTGCAGGTGATTTCACTTCCGCACACATCAATCCGGCACTGTCATTGATGTCAAATCCACGACCTGCCAAAACCAAGTCCCCAGGTAACAATTGGTTCAAAAGGCCACTATTCTCAGTCACATGCTTGTCGCTGACACGACCAGCCCATCCTTGGGAAACGAAAGCGATCGCTCCCATTGGCGTGAAGCCAATGAGATACTTCAGGGTGTCCTTGTGTCTACAGCGGGAAAATGTATGTGATCCAGCTTTGAAACTTAATGCTCCTTCAATGTTCATTTCAAAGCAGTCCACAATAATGAATACACGTTCGCCAAAAGCCTCTACGAACTGATGTGGTAAAGTGGCTAGCGAGACATATCTCTCGGGCCAGTGCACCAGAGGTTTAAGATGTATGAACATTACATCTATGGTCTCTCTGAATGTGGTGGTCACTGTCTTTCGATCCACAGAGAAGAGGAATGCAATGTGCTGGTCTGGCAGATTCAGCTTCAGCTGCATCAGAGTTGAGAGGAGCATCTGAAAAGGTGAAAGGTCTTGGCTGGCCTGTGGCAGGTAGGGATCAAGATGTGCCAGCACACCCATCAGAACCGGAAACGATGGAAGACCGGTGTAGTATTCGACCTTCTTGTCATCATCTTTAAAAAAATCCTCATCCATATTCTGTTGAGAAAGCTCTTTCTTTAACATTCTGTTCTCCTCCAACAAGCGGTTAAGTTCAGCATTGCTGCAGCTACAAAAATCACATTCCTGTGGTTCGACAGTGTTCACGCCAGCTTCATCCATCTGTAAAGCATCATTTTGTGGTACAGCTTCAACCTTATCTGATGTTTGGTCTCCTAGATCAAGAGGTGCAGGTGCTCCGTTGTTCCCTGTGAGAGCTTTCTTTCTCTTTTTCCTTTGATTTAACTTCTTAGAGTCTTCTTCTGTGTGGCCCATACGTAATGTTGGCACCCAGTCAGGATCACACTCCAGCATTTCATAGGCTGGTTTCCCTAAAAACAAAAGGCAGAATGCATTTGAATAACGTTAGTTGTGTAGCTATGCAGCCAGGCACTAGTGCAAAGTTAAGCTGTACATTTAACTCTGCACAATGTTTGCATTGTTACCAGTAAAAACTAAATAAGTTATGGTGTTGCCACTTTCAGTGATTATGATTATAACAACGAGAATGTTATTATCTACATAGCAAATTAATTCAGTATTAGTTAAAGTATGTAAAATCGTTTAAATTATGTAAAATGTGGGACACATCGCGTCACGTACTGATTTGATATGGGACACACCACGGGACGGGTGGCAATCCAGATGTTTTCTGATTTGTAACTTACCGTAGTGAAAATGCCGTGAACAAACAAACATGTGTCGGGAAATGGAGTCGAATGTGATGCTTTCTCGTCCTACTGCTTCTACCCATGCCATGCGACGCCGCTTTGTTAGCTCGGAGACCTTAGGTCCATGGTGTTGTTTCCATGTGGGAAAACTAAAATACCGCACTCCATCATAGATGCGTTTTCCACGCCGGTCGAAGGTGCGGCTGTGGCAGTTTATTACACAACAAGAGTTGACCATTTTAGCGGTAAAATGCAAACTTTAACGTCTCGTCCGACAACATGGCTTTTCCACAGTTTCCGTATCCTAAAGTCCCAACATGCAAAGCGTTGTTGACGTCATCTTCCCGTTCGCGCGGGCATCTTCGAGAGAGCGTTTATGCTGTACTATTAAGCGCTCTTGCCCGGACCAATATGGTGGACGCGTTAACGTATCGCAGCAACATCACGCGAGATAAGGAGTCACTTAATATATTTTTGCCGCGCTCATTTTCCTCACTCATTTATGCTAAGCAGCAGTCAAATGAAAAATGAAAAAAATATACGGCAGGTTAGCCCAATCTATTGGATTCTGTTTGTATTGCATACAATGAATCATTTTGCAACAAAATGCAAAGATATTAAAAAACATATTCAAAACAATAGTTTGCTCCCCTTTGACCTACTACAGCCTGTCTTTTTACCATCTATATAACATTCATTCTCGCCAGACAACTTTCTATTTTACTTAGTGTGGCACATAGAAGGCTTGTTCGACTTTATGCAGCGCACGCAGCAAGAACTGAGAGCCGGATGACGTCAAAGTACCGCGAGATTGAGTAGAAATTAGCCTTCTCTTTATGATTTCACAAATCGCTCTCGCGGTACTATGACGTTCACCCTTTTAACAGGCTAAAGTGAGTGATTACAAGAATGGAGACATGTGATACTAACTCATGTTTGGTTTGAAATATCACTAATCTTAAGGATTTATTTTTCGATTAATTGATATTTTACCTGGAATACCCATACAGCAAAAAAATAAATTTCTCTGGCCAAAAATATATTTTAAATATATAAAAAATATGCTAAATACATTTCGTAGAAAGGAATGCTCAATTGAATATATTTTTGAAATTGGAAATATATTTTGTTATAACCTCAACATATATATTATAAAGGGAAGCAAATAAATGTTAAATTTTACATCTCATATGGCAAAAATGTATTTTATGCCTAAATATATTTTAAATATATGCTAATTACAAGTTAATTTTATAAAGTATATTTTTGAAGTTGAAAATATATTTATTTTTAACACTTTTAAAACTTACGTTTTTCTTCCAATATGACGTAAATATATATTTCCTTGGACTGAAATATACGGGCTAAATGCATTACAATTTATTTAATTTAAAAATATGTTTTAAAATAAACACAAAAAAAGCCACAAAAATATATTCGTGAAATATAGGGTTTAGTTTCTGGACATAAAGTGTGAATGGAAATTGCTGAATGGAATTTATATATCAACCCTTTTTTTGTTGTAGAAGCATACGGCTTTCAAGTTTGAAATCAAGTTATTAACTAAAACTAAATAGATTTTTCTCAAATAATATACTTATACCTTTCACTATGCTGGTAAAGACATGGCTAACTGATGTGTTTTATTTCTTTGTAATAAAATATAATGGCTGTTGTTAAAGTTTTAATGTTAGTTTTACCTTTAGTATCATCAATTATTATATAACCAAAAGGTTTCATGTTAAAGAAATGAAATGTGAAAAAGTAATCAAAATGAATTAGTAATTCACTACACCAAATGAAATACAAAAACTTTTTTTAATTTTCAATGGTCAAACCTGCAAAACATCTAGAAAAATATACAACAAAATGCTGAACCTTACCACATCAACAAACATAAAAAAGAATATTCACATTTTCCCCAACAGAGATAAAAGCACATTCTTTTGTTTTCCTCAAATTTTCAAAAGCACCACTTTCGCTCGGTTTCCTCACATATCTCCACAGTAGCCTGAATCATTGGAAAGCTGGGAGTTGGAGCTACGGTTTGAAGAGGAGTTCCATATGGCCAAATTCATGTGAGGTCCAAAGGGATTGAAGCTGGAGTACTGTTTGCCTTGGCAGGCACCGCCGGGCTCACGGTTGAAGGGCGCGACAGGTGACACTGGTGAGTGGGGTGAGACAGGTGCTGAACGTTCTTGGTGAAAGTGACTCTGGTAAGGTTCACTTTGTGGTGTCCAAATAGAGCCAAATAGACTGGACATGGGTGAGAGACTTCTTGTTCCTGAAAAATATGGCTGAAAAAGAAATAAGCAAAAAACAGTGAACATTAAATCATCTTTTCTGCTAAAGAAGTCATGAAAAACTACAGTATGTACACTTGACAAATAATTTTTAGAAAGCCAAAGAAAATCTCTAATGAAATTCTTACCTTGCTGCCCACACAACTGCCAGTGTCCCAAGTAGAGTTCACATCCTGGGCTACATTATCACCCCAGATTGGCTGATGGCTCTGGGTCATAGTTTGGCTTTCATGGCATGGGAATGCATTTTGGTAGTTGCCGTTACCTATATAGATCCAAAATAAAATGTTCACGCATCTTTCAATAACTATGAATTGTAGAGATAGATTTTATCTAGTAGCTAAAACCTCCTCACCTGGCGGCATGTAGTTTGTCTGATCACTATAGGGATACTGACTGGAGCACTGGCTCATGTTTATGTTGTTCCAAGGGAAGCTTGAGAATAACATAAAAAGCATTTCAATTTCACAATGTATTCACATACATAAAGACTTAAAAAGTTTAAAAGTATACTACCAACAAATTGTTAGGCTAACTACGGGTGATATGTACTGTCAGACAACACTGAAACATACCCATTATATCCAGATGGGGCACTCTGAGGGACAAACGGGAGGGATTCGGTCATGTTGTATCTAAATTCATTGGTTAGAGGAACTGAGGGGGCCGACCATGTCTCCTCCATCACATTAGACCTAACAATGTCTGCAGAGACAAGAATGCATTTTTGCCTTAATAGAGGAAAATGAAATGACTAAATCTGGTGTAACTAGACATGCAAATCTCCCTCACCATAGTTCTTGTCCACACCTGCTGCTACATCCGCAAAGCTTTGAGTGAGTGGAGGGGCAGGACAGACATCTGGGCTTTGGTATGGTTCTCTGACATATAGATTGTTCATGCTGTAGACAAAAAACAAATCATGATTGGCCTTTAACAATCACTTAACTGTATTATGCTTTAAAGGTGCCAAAGAATGCATTGATACAATGTGTTACATAGAAGATATGTGGCTTTATCAAGTGCAAAATTTTTTTAACTATTCAGAGACTGTTTTACCTGAGACTGTTTAAGTCCATTTACAATTCTAGGACTGGTCCCCAGAATAAAATGGTCTATTATTACCTTATTTGAAAGGGTCATGAATAATAATGCTTACTCTTGTTTTAGCATTGTAATAACATCGTACTTATTTTAATGTGTAATTTAACATTGGGGCATACTGTAACGTCACAGTCAGTGTTATTTTGAGATTTGCCTGTTTTTCATTTGGCGGTCTTTTGGATGCACAAGGTTTACATAAGGAAGAAACAATCGTGTTTAAGGCTCACGATATGTATTACCATGTTCAGAGCTCTTATTTTTCATCTATGCCTAGGTAAATACAGTTCTATGGCACCTTTAAAGATCAAAACAATACAATAGATCTTTGTGAGCTTTAGTCATTTTACCTTTGTGTTTTGCAGGTATAATTCATGTTCTCTGTTGGGTATGAGTTGTATTGGATGCTGTCTCCTAATGGAACAACACAAAAAATGAGTTAAAATAGCTTTTTATGATCAACCTTTTCTTGCATTGAAGTAATGATTCTGTCATAAAGTTGTAAAAATTGAGGAGTCTCGTACTCTTTCTGGCAGCATGTCGGTTCAGATCCTTCTCTCCTTCTATGCTGCTTGCGCTGCTCCAGCTGCCCCAGGACCCTCGGCTGGCTCTTACACTGCCTGATGAACTGCTTGAATCAGAGCCAGACTCCCACTGCAGACGTCGCTCTGGACACTTACGCCTGGCTCTGCCAGAACACATGCCTGTAAAAACAATATTACGTATTATTAATTATATTATTTACATTTGATATTATCAGCTTCATTTAATCAGCTTGTAATATTTTGATGTTAAATGTAAAACATATTACATAGTTCTCAGTGCCATCTATTTTCAAAGAAACATGAAACCCTATTTACTTCATAAATGTGCCTGGTCTAATTTTAGCACCTCTAAAACAAACAGACAGATATAAACAGCCATGCTATTTCATGTCGTTAATAGCTATAGTAATACTACGCCTAGAGATTGGTTATGACAAGGATATAATTTCACACACACAACTGTTTTATATCACTTCCTTACCACTGTATTTGGGAGGGCTTTCTGGGTTGGGTCCGATTTTGGGTTGTTCAGGTTTTGTAATACGATTTCTAGCTACATTGCGTGGAGGTTCTCTCTCACTCTCCGTAACCATGCTGATGCTGTTTTCAGGAAGCCTGTTGGAATACAAAAATGTAAAAAAATATTAGAAAGACCACTACCAATTGTAAGTCTCTTTGGATAAAAGCATCAGCTAAATAAATAAATAATCAAAACATGAATCACATTATTACAAATCTTGTGAATAGTCTCTATGTAAATTACAATGTTTCCTAAACTGGACCCACATTTTGAAGGAGCTTCGTAGTGATATTACACAATGCCGAAAATAGTCCCCCGCTATTGAAAGTTACCAAGGGGATTATTTTCAGGCAGTGCGTAATATCACTATGCCTGCTGCAGCCATGTTACAGCAGCAAAGTCCATGATTATTACGCCAAAATGAGAGTATAGTTCCTAGCCATATCTGCCTAGAAAATCACAACTTTTGATTTTCCGTCGGTCTTAGTACACGGTGTAACTACAGAACAGTCAAGTTTTAAATAGGAAA
The DNA here is from genome assembly GCA_025389145.1 of Misgurnus mizolepis. Lineage (NCBI taxonomy): Eukaryota > Metazoa > Chordata > Actinopteri > Cypriniformes > Cobitidae > Misgurnus > Misgurnus mizolepis. The sequence continues at coordinate 32,920,269 of JAIFKI010000006.1, read as the reverse complement.
AATATCTAAATTATTTGGTTATTTTTGAGTGTGATGCTAATGGTCTAATCAGATTCAATGGATTATGCTAAGCTATGCTAAAAGTGGAACCACCAGACACGGAGATCAGCTGAATGGATTCCAAAACTGTAAAAATCTAAAGTTTAACTCTATGGAAGCTGGAAAAGGAGCATATTTTTGGAAAAAAATTGAGTATCCCTTTAAAACAGGCATGCTTAAAGGGGAATTCTGCACTTTTCATCATTTATTCAGAGATAAGTTACTCACTCAGGAACGTGTTCAGCAGGCTTCTTGCGGCTCCTGCCTGTGTTTTTCTTCCCTTTGTTGTTGCCGGCAGAAACTCCGAGTTCTGCATCTTTTTCTGGCCTTTTTTTCTGACTGCTGCATCTTTCTATCTTCTAAACACAGATAGGTCATTTACATTAGTGAGGTTTTGAAAAAACAATGTGAAAAGCTTCACTTAATATTAAAAGGTACCCCGACTATGAACACATGTATGGCTTAAAAGATAAACACTGGGATTGTCAACATAAATGTGAAACAAATCTTTTACATGGAGGCTGCCATTTTTTTTTACATCACAACACATGATGGTTGCAAATCGAACATGAAAAACAGTCTTTGATCAGTAGATTGTAAAATGATGTGAAACAGAAGTATGTGGTCTTGACACCTGCATGCCATGAATATACAAGAACAACAACGACTTCTGTTCAGCCCTTTCAATGTGAACCAGAGAGCAACGCAAATGATGAACAATACAGAAAACAAATAAATAAAAGATGATCAAATTAAGACGATCTTTATACTATACAGTAGTAGATGCCATCGTTTTTATTATAGTAAACGACCCAGAATGCACTACACGTTGAACATAATGGCAGCCTCCACAGCTTTTACCAGTACATGTTAAGTAATGAAAATATTTGATGTTTCTATCAATTGATTTTAGCATTAGAAGGCAAATAAAGTATTAAAGCATACAAGTCCACACAGTCGAGGTACCATTTAACACAGAGATGGCTGTTACCTCTTCTCCTGCCTTATCCCTTTTTTCTACATAGATTTTTCTTTTGCACACATCATTCTCCGTCATTTCACCGGCTGGATGAGGGACTTTATCCGCTGCAACATTTTCATGTAATTGAAGTGTTTCCATAGGAAACATATCAGCTGACAATGTGTCCTCCTCCCTGGGTTCTCTAAAGTGCTCTTTCTTATCACGAGGAAGCAGGGTTTCATCTAACATGTCGTTGTTATTATTGTTGTTATTGCAAACCTCCGGATCCAACTCAAAGGTATGATCTCTCTCTTCGTCGGCAGCAGGGGCACTGGGGGCAGCTGAAGGGCTGTTTTTGTATCTACTGTAGAGCACAGACACTTTTGTTTGCCTTTTCTGAGGCTGAGACGATCCCCCAGAACTTTTCTTGGATGATGACTGGGGCCGAATCGCTCCATTGGCCACTGCTGGAGAGCCCCGCCCCTTGCCTTTGTCAGATGTGTGGCATGTATCTGTATAGGTCTTACAACTGCCTTTTCCCCTACTAAAGAAGAAACAGACTTTAAGTTCATAAATAACAACGACAGTAGCTTGTAAATTATCATGCATAAATAGGTTACTAATAGAGTTTGAGAACTAAAAGGGTGTTGTTGGGCACAACCTCTCGTACCTTATTGCTTACATATGCATTTACAAAACTAAAAATCTACTAGGTCTACTAGTCATCATCAGACATCTCACCTGACCCCATTTGAGGTGCTGTGGTTGACGCTGCTATTTTCACGAGGTACAGAGTTGTGATTGCTACGTGGAGTGGCTGTGAAGAAATCGCTCAAAATGTGCTGAGCTTGATGAAAAGCCATCAGACACACACCGGCTAAAGAGAAACTACAAAACACAAAAAGGTTTTGTTAATTCATTTCTTGATCCATTTCAGGTTTTGGGCACCACAAGGTAGCACTTCAGTGTTTCCCATACATAGGCTCTACTTGGGCGCAGCGCCCAGGTAAATTGCGACCCGCCCAGGTAAAAAAAAATCACTTTACGAATTTCCTTATTTTCTGAACTCGACTAGATGACCCGTGTTTTGGAGAGAGAGAGAGAGAGAGCGCGCGAAAGAGAGAGAGAGAAAGCGCGAAAGAGAGAGCGCGAGAGAGAGGTGGGGGTCGGGTGACCGTGAAGATGATGCACGCGTCATAAACTCATCATCCAGCGCGGCAAACTGGATCAACTACAGCAGCACATACGGAGCAGCCAGGGAACACACTGCGACCAAAATGGTCGCATATGCTTATGTGCATGTGTGTTTATAGCATCTAAGTTGGCTTCATTTTGCGTGCAAGCACGTTGTGTCTCTCCCGTTGAGTGTCCGTTCACGTGCTCTTTGTTTCTCAATGAATTGGGCGCGACGCGAAGCAACCTCAGTGTCACATTGTATCCTTTCATGTTTCTGAACTTGAGCAGAGTTTTACCATTAGAGGTCTTTCTTCACTGAGGACGCGGGACCCGTACGGTTCCGGGTTTATATTTTAAATGGTCAGATGGGTCCGGGTCGGTCCTAGTTCATTACTTCGGGTCCCAAGTCTGATTAATATTGTGTGTAAAACCCAAGTCGATCGGAGAACGGCCGTGAGCGCTACCGCACTAAAGCTCGAGTGCTGTTTTAGCGTGCCTCCGGTTTCTATGGCGATAGCAACTGGCTCTTGTCACGACCACGCGCCGCTTCATTTTCTTTATCCCATTTTTAATAATCTTACTATTAATAGACAATATCTTTACTAAAATCTAAACAGTTTGCACAGAGATTGTAGCAAAAAGCAGTGCTAATACTGAATGAGCAAAGCTCTAGCTGACTCAGGATATAAAAAACGCAAAGCTGTAATGTAAAGTCTGTCATCGGGACAGCACAGCAAGTAGACTTTTATATCTGAAATAATTAGTGGATTAAGCTTTTTTTAATCGGCAAAAGAGAAATAGAAAGCAGAAGCAGTAAAAGTGCTTATAGAAGTTATTACCATTATAACATCAGTCACATTTATAATCTATAGACCTGCACTGTCTATATAGGCTATAGTATACATAGTATTGTATATAATTGAGTTTGATAAAAGGGGTCATCAAATTGCTTCATATATCAGTGCAAAAACATAAAGTGTTTACGTGGTGCTTTGACAAACAGTGTCAGCTTTGTTTATGGCAAAAAAAGTTTGGGGTGGTTAGATTAATGAACTATAATGTGAAATTAATATGAATGTTTTATAAATCAAAGTATTGTGTTGTGTCACACATTATTAGTTCTTTGTTACATGTATAGTAGACCATTTTTTGTCGGTGGATAATAATGATTGCCCTTTTCACCAGCTACCACCACAAGTAAATTTCAGATCTGTGGGAAACACTGCACTTTTTGTTTAAATGTTGCTAACCAGGTAAAGACCAGTGTGATGACCCAAAAGGACTCTTCCCAGCTGGGACCTGGTACCACCTGTGCACACAGGGGCAGCATGTGGTGAGGCAGAGTCACATTGAGTGTGAAGTGGAAGGAGGAGCCACGTTCTGTAATCAGAGTCAGATCTCTGATCACCCATGAAGATGTGAAGTCTGGAGTAAATCTAAAAAGAGGGAGAGAATGGTTAAGAACATTTAAATGCAAGGCAAAGTAGAATAGAATTAGATGCATTATGGGTAATGTAACAGGCATAGAAGCACATCATAGCAGTTGATTTTCGATTCCCCCATTCATATGTAAAGCGCTTTGAGGTCTGCAGAAAAGCGCTATATAAATGTAACGAATTATTAAACCAAAGCAATCTCATTAGACATGCTGTTTAGATTTTTTTGTTGTTAATGTGACATCACACTGATAAAGCCCTGCCCATGGCCACTGACCGATTAATTTTACCTGAAAGCTTTTCTAAATGTGTTTATTAGCACATTGTAGCACTAATGCATTTTAACATTTTAAACTGTTTTATTAAAATCACATTTATTTTCTTTAATTGTTATTTTAAATTCTCATGTATCTTTGTCTTTATTGTGATCTTATCGTGTAAATCTTATTTTTACATTTTCTTTTTCTTTTTTATATATTGTTTTCTCATTTCTGTGTAAAGCACTTTGAATGACCTTTGTGTATGAAATGTGCTATACAAATAAACTTGCCTTGCCTTGCCTTGCCTAATGCGGCTAAAAATACCACTGTCCCAGACTGTACTCACTGGAATCAAATCTATTTTAACCTAAGGCCATTACGATTTGTTGGTAAGGGAGTGAGGAGCAGTAGCATTTAAAGGCGCACATGTGAAAAACTGCTTTTTGCTCCCACCCAAATAGGGGCAATTTGGACATGCTATAACAAATGATCTGTACTCTATTTTGTGCCGAAACCTTAATTATATCTTGTAAAAATGGGCATAATATGTGCCCTTTAAAGGGATAGTTCACCCAAAAATGAAATTCTGTCATCATTTACCCATCCTCCAGAAACCAGAATAAATTTCTTTGTTCTGATGAACACAAAGGAAGATATTTTGAATAAAATTTTGTAACCAAACCGTTTGTGGACCCCATTCACTTCAATAGTAGGAAAAAAAGAATACTGTGGAAGTAAATGGGGTCCACGAATGGTTTGGTTACAAACATTTCTCAATATATCTTTCTTTGTGTTCATCAGAACACAGTGTGCATAATGTCCCAGACATGGTCTTTAAATGGTCCGGCACGTTAAGTATATTAAGAATATTAAATAAAAATTTAAATGTAGAAAAATCACCTCAACTCCCATTAAAATGTATTAAAAAGATAAAAAAAATGTATCATATCTATGACAATCTGTTTATTTCACTGGCATGCAAAGAATGCACAGCATAGAAAATACAAGGCATCAGGCGCACAATGTCATAGCAGCAGCATAACTTACGTAATAGTGATTTCTGAGGAGGAGTTGTAGTCCAGCCTGAAGGATCTGCAGTGCTGCACCTCAAAGCCGTAACCCTGACACTTATAACCATTAACGTTCATGGATACGACAGTCAGCGGCAACTCGCCTGCATTCTCCACTTTAAAACTTTTCTGGATGGCAAACATGGGCCTGCTCGACCGTAAACCTGTGACAAAAATGCTTTTAGACTGGCTTTTCTCTTTGTATTCTTTAATTATTTTGCTGCATTTTTAACAAATGATAGTCATTTTTGTTATTAACCATTAATTAACTACTACTTACAACAGCCATGTTTAGTTTATTTTTAATGTACTGTTATCTACAAACACAATCCACTTGTTAAAGGAATAGTCCATTTTCTTAAAAGAAAAATCCAGATAATTTACTCACCACCATGTAATCCAAAATGTTGATGTCTTTCTTTGTTCAGTCGAGAAGAAATTATGTTTTTTGAGGAAAACATTGCAGGATTTTTCTCATTTTAATGGACTTTAATAGATACCAACAATTAACACTTAACTCAACACGTAACAGTTTTTTTTTATGGAGTTTCAAAAGACTATAAACGATCCCAAACGAGGCATAAAGGTCTTATCTAGCAAAACGATTGCCATTTTTGACAATAAAAATAACAAATATACACTTTTAAAACACAACTTCTCGTCCAGATCCGGTCGTGATGCGTCAGCGTGACCTCACACAATACGTCATGACGTCAAGAGGTCACAGAGGACAAACGCGAAACTCCGCCCCAGTGTTTACAAGTGTTGAGAAAAAGGACCGTTCCTACGTTGTTGTATGTCAACTGATACTAATTAATGTCTTTGTGTCAGTTTATTGTTTACAAGGGTCTGCAAATGTGCGTTTTATATATGTAACACGTGACCTCCCTACGTCACTACGCATTTACGTTAGGTCGCGCTGGACCGGATCTAGACGAGAAGTTGTGCTTCAAAAGTGTATATTTGTTATTTTTATTGTCAAAAATGACAATCGTTTTGCTAGATAAGACCTTTATGCCTCGTTTGGGATCGTTTATAGTCCTTTGAAACTCCGTTGAAAAAAACTGTTACGTGTTGAGTTAAGTGTTAATTGTTGGTGTCTATTAAAGTCCATTAAAATGAGAAAAATCCTGCAATGTTTTCCTCAAAAAACATAATTTCTTCTCGACTGAACAAAGAAAGACATCAACATTTTGGATTACATGGTGGTGAGTAAATTATCTGGATTTTTCTTTTAAGAAAATTGAATATTCCTTTAAGTCTAACATCACACGGCACCGCTTCCGGGTCCAAGCGCTCTATCAGATGCTTAAAGCTCCCGTTCTTTCTGTGTTTTTGAAGATTTGATTGTGTTTATAGTGGGCAATATAACATGTGTTCATGTTTCACGTGTAAAAAAACGCAGTATTTTTCACAGAAATTACTTATCTGTATAGCGCTGTTTTCACTGTCCTCAAAACAGGCTGATGTCTGATGTATGAAGTCCCTCCTTCAGAAATACGTATCGAGTTCTGATTGTGTAATCTGTTTAGTGTGTTGTGATTCGATAGCAGCTTAGCTTAGCAGAGCCGTTTAAGCTTAGCTGGTGACGTACGTATTACTGTGGGCGGAGTTTAGTCAAAAAAACGTTTTACTGAAGTCGTTAAAGCAGGAAATAAAGGACAGTAGTCCAAAACGCCCGTTCGCTGTAGGTTTTGAAAGGCAAATTCTATTAGAGAGAATATATCGCCTGGCAGTGAACTTTCAGCTTTAACATTTTACAGGTATTATTTATGCTATTATAGCAACATTACACACTAACTAGGGTTTAAAAAATTGGTTAAGGAAGAACGTGACCTTTAAGCAAACAACAAAAATACTAATATTCACTTACAGCGGTTCGTCTTTTATGAATTGGTAAATTATTGAAGTCTGGAATGCTGTGAGAATGCAGTATATTCCGTAAGTTTATAAAAGCTTAGCTTAAATGCATGAAACGAGTAAACAATGCTCATAAATGGCTGTTGAGATTGTAGTCTCACTTGAAATGAGCAGAGGCTTGGACCTGAAAACGGTACTCCTTACATCATGACTTAACAAGCGGATAAAATAGCGGTTGACTTTGGAGATTACAGACTTACCATCCCTGCACTCCATGAGGGTGGACTGGGGCACATTGAAACGCAGTGAGGCGGTAGGCCCGGGGAGTTTTCCTCCCACCCTCAAAAGCTCCTTGGCCCCAAACCCTTTAACCAGGACCATGTCGAACACTGTGAGGTTGTTCCTGTTGAAGAACACATGCACTCATCACAATTACTTTTAAGAACTAGCACATGATCAAATTTGAATAGATTATGCAAAAAGTAATATCAACCTCATGCTAACTGAAGAACTAACTTTATAAGCTAACTTATAAATGAAGTAGCATTTACCATTTAAGATAAACAGATTAATTTGACTGAAATACCTAATGAGGAGTAGTGAGGTAACAGGCTTGTGTTCTGTGGGTTGAAAAGCCACAAAAACGGTTCTCGACTCCCATGGTTGAAGGAGGAACCTCAGCACGCTGCCTCCCTCGCTCTCCTGTTTTATACAGAGTACAATTACACCCTAACCAGAGTAACTACACCACACCACATTTACAACATACTACACAACACCCGAGTAGTTATGCGGCACTTACTACAGGCCAACTCATAATTAGCACTCCACACTTCATAACCTCACCTTATGGTTAGCAGCTAACAGGGAAAATTCGGTTGTAGTGATATTGACAGCCAGTGGGCTAATATTAAACCTGGAACAGAAATGTTTAACATAAATACATGAGCCTTTTTTGCATGTACTGTAGAAGCCTAAAGTTATTTATCAAAGGTGTACATATTGCATTAGGTATTATATTCAATTCTGTATAAGGCTATTGCAATTACATTTTTACAGCTGAACAAAAGAGAATGTGAATGTGTGTGTATGAGACTTAATGAAAGTTAATCTACCATTTGGTCAACAAGTCGAGGGCTTCAAGTGGAACTGGGTATGAAGCGAGAGTTCTGATCTCCACAGAGACAACTGAACCCGTTGGGTTTTTCAGAGTGAAATTTTTAACCTGCGGACAGCAATATCATGATATAAATAAAAGTCTTACAACATTAACTTCCACAAGAAAAGCTTGACATGAGACAAGTAACAGATAAAGGGGCCGTTTCCCATACAGGGCTTAAGTCTAGTCCAAGACTAAAATGCTTGTTTAAGCTGTCTTAACTGAAAACAGCTTCCACAAACATATCTTAAAATATACTAGTCAACATTTGAAGTGAATCAAACTCTTTACACCAATACCCAATACCCGCTCTTGTCTCAGGACAACTTTAATGAACTTTTTTGATCCACTTTAAATGTTGACTAGTGTATATCAGAGCCATTGTTTATCTCAAAAAGTATACCAGTTTTTTTGTAAGGTATTGCAAAAACAAATTAGTTGCCATGAAACAGAAGTAGCGTTTGTCTTGTATATCCAAGTGAAATGGCTTCTGAAATGAAAAAAAGGTAGGACTGGACTTGAATTCGTCCATCGTGAACTAATTGGATCATTTGAAGTTGGGTCATGTTGCTATTTGCTAATCAAAGCGATCTTTCCCGGACCCCGCCCACCTGCCATACCATATGACCGGAAGTAAAGAGAGATCGTTTCGAGGAGGGGAAGAGATTTTTTGATGAAAGTTTATGAGGGTGAATTAATTTTTTTAAATAATGAAGCACACAGACAATAGGCTTTATGCCCAGCTGCACTTCTTCCTGGACTTCAGCCACCTCCTTGTTTCCTGTCTGCCATTATTGGACAAACTGATTAATCCAGGTGTGCCTGACCTCAGTAGTCACAAACAAACTGATTAATTTAGGTGTGCCTGACCTCAGTAGTCACAACAAAAATAATCAGACACACCTGTATTAATCAGTTTGTCCAATAATGGAAGACAGGAAACAAGGAGCTGGCTGAAGTTCAGGAAGTAGTGCAGCTGGGCATAAAGCCTATTAATTCGTAAAAAATACCACAATATTCCAAAACAAATTACAGTTTATCATTTCAATTTCATTGCATCTTTAAATGTCCTAACTAAATGAGGCCTAGTCTTGAATTAACCTACATCCTGTCTGGAAAACTCAGACAAACTGTCTTGCCCAAAAAGAACAGGGGAGAAAAAAAATGTGTACCAGTGTTGGGGGTAACGCATTACAAGTTACGTGCATTACGTAATAAATGTACACATTAATATTTGAGTAATTAAAAAAAAAGTAATGTAGTTAATTTTTAGTTTAATTTGATTTGTTTAAAATAATGTACTGAATTAAACTGAACGTTGTCACGTAGAATTATGCACTCTATACGTGCGCGCCTGAGCTGTAACAGTTTGAGTCAGAAACGGAGATGGCAGGCCATTTTTGCATTGGAAATATGCAATTTCTGAATGCAGAACTTCAAACTCACTCATAAAAAACACCTGCAAGGCCTGAAAGAGATCAAGCCTCAGCCAAGTAAGAAAAAGTAACGCAAAAGTAACTTAAAAGTAACGTAACTATTACTTTCCATGAAATGTAACTAAGTAACGCAATAAGTTACTTTTTTGGGGAGTAACTTAATACTGTAATGCATTACTTTTAAAAGTACCTTTCCCCAACACTGGTACCAGTTATATTTGATATTTCTTGTTATTTTGCAAATGCCCTCATATAGGCTACATTTATTGAGATCTGTTGTCTTTTTTGGAAAGTGCCAGACATCAGTTGTATGGAAAAGCTATGTAAATATTTATTTTTCCTTTTGGGTGAACTATTCCTTTTAACTCGTTAGAAAAAATATCATCATCTGCAATCGACATACCTTACTGTCATTGACAGGTGTGGCATCAAAGTCTAAATGTGAAGAGTGGTCTGCAGGAAGTCTGGGCCACCTGAACAAAACACAAACAGATGTGCAAGTTGTATAATGTAAGTTGATTTGTATATACATACAAGTTTAACAGAATATCCCTGTTCTGTAGACTGTATCCATCTATGTTTTAATATAAGATACAGTCCTTCCAGAAAAACGCAGTTTTGTGATTGTTGCGGGCAAAAATCCTTGATCTTGCGGCACGTTTTCTTAAAAAATGCAATAGAAAATGCGGGATATTTATGCAATTTTATGCAATGAAATTGCGGGAACTTGCAAAAACTGCAGGAACTTGTCAAAACTATTTGCAGCTTTTCAATGATGTTCACGTCACATAATCACGTCACTTTATGTTTCCATGGCAACAGGAGACATGGCTGCGGAAAATTTTAATTTATTTTAATTTAAGATAATTTATGCTGCGAAAGCGCGGCGTATTTGAAAAAATGCGGCCACGCATAAATATGAAGACTATGGCTGATTATGCATGGAATCATGCGATCACATAATCACGTTTTTCTGGAGGGACTGAGGATAGGAGGGATGCACTAACACCAAATTTCTGTGCAACTTACAATATCATTTAACACTTGTTGATGAGCTAACAGAAATTTTCTGCACTTTTCCATATTCGATTATTTAGAATGACATCGACCAATACCATTCTGCTTTTTACAGCTTGTTTCAAACTGTTATGGCATGCAATCGTGTTGCATCCAATTCAAAATGATCATACAAGGTCTGACACGCCCTTCCACCCCTTATGACTGCCAGGATATAATCGGTCCTGATCATCGGGTGCTTTCAAACAATGGGCCATTGTCAGATAGTAGTTTTTAATCTCCCGATATAATTATGTGCCGATACATCGGTGCATACCTAGTTTGTAGGGCTGCATCTACAGTGCATACGCTTGTGCATGTAGCATGTATACCTGCATGAGAGCTCTTTGCTACAATGCCATCGGCTACACAGAGCAGAGGCCAGGCTGCTGTCCACCCGCCAGAGAGAAGAAAAGGACTCTGGTAGAAGAGATTGCTGCCACTCTGCACGTCCTATAAAGGTGGAGATCAGATAACTATTACTGTAAGCAAACTTATTAAAAATGTTATCAGAATGACTACAGCGTAGAATAAAGCTTCAATTTGATTGTTCGGCTGGATGTCACACCTGCTCTGGACATATGTAGAGGACAGATCTGTTCACATTCCTGGGTTGATTCAAACATAACATCTCCCTGATGAGGAAAAAAAATAATTAGTCCCAGGTAAAATTTTCCTGTAGCTCAAACGGTGAGGGCATTGCATTAGGGTGCATTTTGATCCCCAGGGTTTAATGTTACTTGAATACATTTTTGAAGTTGTAATCTATTCTGCAAGACTCACTGTTTACAATTTAGTCAAGTGTAAACATTATAGTACACAAACTGCCAGTTGACAGAAAAAGTAGATGCAGGGTTCCCACACCTTAGTTAACTTCAAATTTAAGGACCTTTCAATGACTTTCCAGGTCAAATACCCTCGAATTCAAGGAATAATGTGGGGACACATTTCAATTGAGAGCAAGGTTACATTGTGTTACCTTGTAAGATACATTGTTACAGTTTTGCATGTTTGTCAACGCGGTGACGCCTCAGGGGGAAGTGCATCTGAATGGTTATATCAAATTTAACCAATGGTGAGGCTTAATGACAAAGACAGGGTAACGCGGGAGCCAGGATGTTTATCGCTATCTGAAATATTGCCAAAAACGGCGTTACAGAGACGCACAAAGTATGGCAAGGGAGACCCAGTGTCTTGTTCCACCGTTACATAAGTAACCAGAGATGTTTTCATGCATCAACACATAAAAGACGGTTTACCTCTGAAACAGTAGGAAATGTCTGGAGGTGAAGCTCTAGTGGAAGCCCCACACTTGTTGTCAGGGTAATTGTGGTCTTGAGGTTGATGGGTAAAGATTTGTTGATTAACTGAAGAGACAGAATCTTCCAGCAACCAGATTTCACATCCAGGGAGTTTGTCAAATTAACAATCTAAAAGATATATTTTAATAATAAATACTTATTTATAAAACTTAACAAAACCACAGTGCTGCAAGAAAACGATAGGTAATTTTCAAACGAATGACATTTTTTTAAATCCATTTATTTAATTTACTATGAGGTATTGCCTTTGTAAGTTAATTGCAAATCACATGAGTATAGTGGTACTTGTAAATATTGTGCACAGTGACAAAATCTGCATCCCAGTGCTCCTAAGGTAAACATCATTGGGTTTGTATGATAACCGGTAATGGCCAAAATACTGGGTGAATCGAGTGAAAGTAAAAGTAAAATGGACTTGGGTTAACCAAGCATGTTGCAAGAGAACTGAATTTAGAGTGTTCATATCAAGATGTATTTATACAAGCCGAAATTTTCACAATCCTCTATGAAACACCGAGTCACCCAAAGGCTAAGAGTAACCATAAGTAATACCTTGTTCGCACTGTCAGTCCAAATCCGATTTTGGTGCATATCCAATTGGAATCAAATCACATCGAGAACGTGTGAACGGCCAAAAACCGCATGAAATCCATTTTTTTTAAATCCGTTTCAGGCTACATCCAGGGTTTTGAAATCCATTTCTGGAAATCCAGTTCAGTCTGACCACTCTGACCACATTTGTTTAGCTTTTTGGTTATGTCATGCTGTCACGTCACTTACTGTAAACGCAACCCCAGGGTCAACTTTGGAACAGTCAATTTCTAACGAAATGAAAGGGGTGTTTGGGAAAGTAAGTGCATTGGGGTATATAGACCATTTTGCAAGATTTAAACAACAGTGGTCCAGAAGCACTTCCTGTTTCAGTTTTTTAATACTACATACATGTTGGGATAAAATAGAATAAACAGAACATATAGAACTGAATCAAAAAGTTAAACAAACTTCTTCAAGATGTTTTCTTTATATGTGAAATAAATAAAAAAATTCCGGTCCAGAAACAGGAAGTGTTTCTGGACAAGTGTTGTTTACATCTTGCAAAATGGTTTATATAGTTTCTTTAACGTCAGATGTTGAGGCAGATTATCGTGCCAGCATGACGTCATTGCCATAGAAACAGTGCAGATAATCCGGAACACAGCAGAAGGCTACAGGACGCACAGATCGGATCTGAATAGTTGTGATATACAATATGGACAGTGAGTCTATCAAATCAGGATATGGACGGAAGTGTGAACGAGCATGGCATTTCCTGGTAGACTAGCTAAGTAATTAAAATCAGAAGTGGTTCTCAATTGTACTATAGAAATGCACTCTTTTTAAACTGAATATCTATACTGCTAAACAGACCCAACTTAAAACCTGACGTTCCTAATTTTATCAGCAAGCATTCTGCTACCTGTACAGACATGTGGGCACTGTTTCAGGATTGAATGTCAGGTGAGAATTACCTTGAAGAGTTTGTGCTTGTGTTGGGACAGGGAGATGTTAGTGATTGTGAAGGTGATGGGAAGAGGGTTGGACAGCCAGAGCTCCACATGTTCTGAGCCTCTTTGTTTCTGTCTCAACTGAACCAAAAAACTCAGCTCAGAGTCCAACCACCTGAAACCCAGGAGGAAAACAACATAAAAAACTTCACTCACTGGCAAATATTTTATCAAGTAGGTACTTTACCCACAACCATGTCTTTGTAAGCACTACACTTACCTGGCTGAACTAGGACAATGTTTAACTGTATATAACATTAAATAAAGGTTTTAAAAAAGGTTCTTTGTCTGACTGTGTGGTTCCTTAATGAACCTTCAAAATCCACAGAAACTTTCTGTTGCATAAAAGCATCTTTGCAGTGGAAAAGACTATGAAAAGTAAAACAAAAATTACCTACACTGTAAAACGTTGGATCTACTTAAAAAGTATTTTAATTGGTAACACTTAAAGGGGACATATTATGAAAATCTGACTTTTTTAAGTGCTATAATTAGGTCCCCAGCGCTTCTATCAACCTAGAAAATGTGAAAAAGATCAACCCAGCAACTTAGTTTTAGTAAACCATTCTCTGCAAGCATGTGAAAAAAAGGTCACTGAAATTTGGCTCCCCTTGTGATGTCAGAAGGGGATAATATGGCCCTCTAATCTGGACTATCCAAACACAGCACTGCCATTTAGTGCAGAGATCAGCTCATTTGTATTGATAAAAGACACCCAAAACTGCACATTTTTGTTACACCTTTAAAATATGTACATTTTATAAACTTAAAATATTATTGTCTAATATGACATTTCTGCAATGAAAATTTTGAGAACCTTTATTTCAAGAGTGTATATAAAGATAATTATAAAAGTATGTAAACATATTAAAAAGAAAACTTAATCTATGAATGTAATACTTTGTCATTTAAAGGTGCAATGTGAGACTTTTAGCGGCATCTAGCGGTGAGACTGTGATTGCAACCAACGGCTTAGTCCAGAGTTCAAACCTCCCTTTCGAAACGCATAGTAAAGCAATGGTAGCTGCCAAAGGACAAACACATCATAATTTAAGACAACGTAGTAACAAAACACAATATATAGAACAGTTTGTCTTTTTAGGGATACTGTAAAAACATGACAGCGACTTCCATGTAAGGTGACCCGTGGTGTATGTAGATACAAACAGCTCATTCTAAGGTCATAAAACAATACAGTTCATTATTCATGGTCTTTATACACCACCAATAATATAGTTATGTATATTACAGTTTTTAAAGATGCTAGGACACATTTCTCAATACTTGGGTCACTTTTGCAAAACTCTTCACACAGTTCTCCTAACCAACATTCAGTTTGGCAAAGCAGTTCATTTCACATTCAAAATGCACTACAACTACCAAAACACTGTATTCAGGTTTCAAATCAACACATTCTTCCAGAACACTAGCAAGGGTTGACAGCCAACAAACACACTTTGTCACCCACAAAACAATGACCTAAAAAACACTAACAACATGTAGCATTATACAATGTTTTCTTGTGTAAAACAAGGACACATCTCTGTTTATAATTCGCCGCAATGTATGTTACTGCAATGAATCAGACATGATGCAGAATTCTTCAATATTTGAAGTAGTTTATTTTAATTTTTTGGCACAGAGTAATTCCAAAATACAAGAATTTGTACACACACCATCCACTGATACAATAGTAATGCTAATCTACTCAGTCTTCTCCATTTAGCCAATTGTTTTATAGCATTTAATTTTAAGATTTAAAATAAATCTTATAAAAAATTATATTAGAAATTTAGCAAATTGCTGTCTTATTCAGTTTTGTATTGTGTTATTATTTTTAACATAAGTTTAACAGTTTTGAAAACCATATGTAAGCATGTGCAAATTGGCATGTATGTATAAAGAGTTTTGGCAGTTGTTGTGTCTGAGTGAAAAGAAAAGAATTCATGAAATTTTAAAGATTTAGTCATTGAATGCATTTTGTGCCAAAGCAATGATAAATGATCTTCAGTCTAGCCCACATAGACTTCTGTTGTGCTCACTGTGTGAAGAGTTTTGCAAAAGTGACCTAAGTATTGAGAAATGTGTCCTAGCGTTTGTAAAAAACTGTTTATTGCATTTCTGTCAGGAGATTTTTCTTAAAGTCGCACATTGCACCTTTAATATTGTTCTTGGTTTAACTGGTCTTGGTTATGAGTAAAGCAATAACACCAATTTAGTAATGCTGATACTGAAATCTTTACCTTTGTGTGGCATCCAACAGTGGATACACATTCAACGATCTGTTTCCTAATATCTGCAGGCTGAATTGACTGGAGCATTTTTTATTTTTAGATGACAAAGACCCTAAAACACAATGAGATTTAATGAAAAGAAAGCTCGACATGTGAAATACAAATCAAAATGTTAAGCTGACAATAAAGCACTCACTTCTGCAGAAGAGCGAGGCTACTTGTGTGAAGTTAGCAGCCGAAGGCGTGAGCAGCACCTCATTTAGTGCTACACTGCTGTCTGTTCTTGACAAGAGCTGAAATTCCTAAAAAACAATAACAACAACCACAAGACATGATGTTATACCACAAGATTAATGTGCTTAAAAAAACTATTACATGCAGAAATAAACACAAAAGAACCATGTTTCACATACCTTAACAAAGAGCTTTTTAACCCCTGAGTTCAACATGTACACTCTTATTCTGGGATCTGCTGTAGATAACAAAAAATGTGCATCCATCAGAAATAGGCCTAGATTTTACGACAATACAAACACACAATTGGAAAATAAAAATATACAGTATTTAGCCACATGGTGGCGTGGCAATGCCAGTAAAATCATTATTTGACTGGGCGGTGGTGACTGAGGAAAGGGTTAAGTTTCAAATCCAGGTGAACTGGGAAGTGGCACTTCCCCTCTATAGTATCAGCCTGAGCAAAAGACTCAACCAGTCATTATTTATAAGTACAAAAGAAAAACAATATTTGCCCAGTCTTTAATACAAACACAACATAGATTTGCCTTAATCTTATTAAGTGTCAAGTATTGTATGCAGCTTTGCTACATTTCATGCTAGAGCTTTGTGTGTTTGTCTGAAACTGCAGTGCTGTAAAGTACCTTCACATGTTTATATATTCTTATGTGTACACACTAACACAAAAGACTAAAATTAAATAACTGTAATTGGGCATCTGAATAAAAAAAAAGGAATGAAGTGATTTACTATTTGTTTGCCTTTCCTGCAAAGCAGTAAATTAAAAAATGTATGGTAACATAATATTTTAAGATTAGAAATACTACTGTGGCAAAAGAGATTACACATACTGGTGGATAAACCAATACAGAAACATGAAAATGATTCTCTATGTCACAAACCTTACATGGTGGTCTAATTCATTTGTTAAGCACTGTGCATACATACATGATCATATGTTCATATGAACTTTTTGCAATGCATCAGATATTTAAAACATTGAAATTCACATACAGACAGCATCTTCTGGCGGTGGGAGGACAAGCAGCACCATAAAATTCTCCAGCACGTACGGCTTGAGCTTATCTAGGTGGGTCGTCTTTTCCCCTCTTTCAGATAAACTGATCTGAAGTACAATTCTGCCCTCCTCAGATACTAAACACCAACCCTGTGAGAGTAAGGGAGAGAAAGAGAGAGAGGTGAAGAATAAGCAAAAAATGCCATCAGCATGCAACACACCCATCAATACAAATCAAAGGAATGCAAAACCTTTGACTAACAAGACCTGCCCTGTCTCAAAGTTAAATCCCTAACTTGTGAAACTGTGATTAATTACCAGAACACACAGATCACAGATAAACAAAAACAAGTTAATCTGTAACATGTTTATAATTAAAAATGTTATACCTGGAGCTGATTGTAAAACATTTTTGGTAAACTGCAGTCAAGCAGCAGACCTAAAATGGTTATATTAGAGGCATCTTCCTGCAACGGCAAAAGAAAAACAACATCTCTGAAAACATAAATATATGACATTTACATTTATTTAAAATATGATTTTATTCAAACTGACTTACAACTAAGCAATACTTAAACACAAGCACTTTAAAAATAACTGCACGGCAGAAGTACAACATTTATAGAAGCCAGTTTTAGAAGAGATAATAGAAAGTGTGTAATTGTCAATGAGGCATTTATGGCATCTTCAGGGGTACAGGACAGCATTTTGATTCATTCTTTAGGAGTTCTCCATCAGGGATTTTAACTTTCACTTCCAGCTTCTTCAGGCAACATGAATGATTCAATACATTCAAAAAGGTCTTCAAGTCAACAAGACTCAAAAAAGTAAGGAACCTATGCCGAAGGAAGCAAAAGCTAGCGACCACTAACTGATTTTCCCATCAGTTTTCAGTCATAAGCCACATTTACGTTTGTAAAGATAGAAATGTATGCAGCCATGTCTTTAAATGTTAGCTTGAATCTACTAAGTTTAATGCCCAATAAATCAAAGGTTTGAAATTGTGGTAATCCTGATAACCAGACGAATAAAAAGTTAAAGTTGGAATGGGTCAGGATGGTGAACCTGGACATCATTATGTAAAATAGACCCCATAATGTTACTCTAGATGTTTTTATTTGGATTTTTTACTTTTGTTTTTGTTTTGGACTGCCAAAACACACTTGTAGCCAATCAGCAGTAAGGTGTGTGTTTACTAACTGACATCATCGCCTGGGTTGCGCATGTGTAGGGCGGGTCTATCAACTGAAGGTCCAGATTCTATTGGGGTAGGGGCGTGTTTGTTTAGGTGATTTCAAATGTCAACATTGGCTTTCAGAGATCATGGACCCTGCCTTTAAATGTCATCATGTTATCTTATATTGGAGTCAACATGATGAAACTCTATAGCAAACACATCCATCATTAAAGTAATCCAATTGACTCAAGTGGGTCATATATGTCTTTTGAAGCAAAACAATCTATTTTATAGAGAAAACTAATCATATTTTGAGCTTATTTACCAGTTTATATGTGTGTATCCAAATAAACAAACATATCATTTACAGTAAGTTTAAATATAGTGGGACAGCAATAACATCAAATCTCATTTGTTCTTGCGTCTTGTGACAAAACACACATCATTATTCTGCCCTACAACAGCAAAGACCTTAACTCGCTATATATCACACAAGTGTGACAGTGTATGTGACAAGACATGCAAGAAAAAATAATATTCAACGTCATTCCATTTGAGAAATTGAGATTACTTAACACTATTTTCTAATAACAGATGTATATGCTTTTTGAAGCATCACCACACTGCCATACAAGATAACATAACAGCATTTTAACTAGGGGTGACCCCGAATAGTCGAAGATTCGATGCATCGATAGGAGAAGCCTGATTCGACTACCAATCTCACAGTCGAATCGTCGCAGATGTGTTATGAAATGAGGATCATTCAATTTTGGCCGTATATGGGTGCACACATGATCTGATTTCACATATAACAGCTTTCTCACAATATATTAATATACTGCATATTATGATAATGCTGCAAATAATATGTGAAGAAAACAGCTTTCAATAAATATTTTTAAAATGCGTTAATAAATCCAACATCCCCTGTGACCGGGCTACACAGAGGTTTCTTCGTTAATAAACCATTGCCTCTTTGTTTCTACATTTAAAAGACAAAGCTGGCAATTATATTATGGCTATACTTTTCTATTCTTTCAATAATTTATTTTATTTTATTTTATTTATAAATCACTCTGGGTTATCTGATTTAACTATTTGGCTTATGTTTTGTTTCTGTGCACTTGAGGCATTTTGCATATTTGTTCTGCACCTTGTTACTTCTGACCTTATTTTATTTAAAAAATGTATCTATTATAAACGTAAATTCTGATCTAATTTAAGTCTGTAAATTTTGGATAGCTTTTCGTTGTATCAATGTTGCGCTACTGCGTGGTGGCCATGCTTGCGCATGTAATTTAGCAGAGTGCTAGTGCTCTGCGTCTCATATTTAGGAGTTCATCAAACTAAACATAAAAAAACGGATGTTTTTCGACGGGTATACATTTTTAAAATGTATTTATCATACATTTTGGTTATCTTGTCAAAAGTTAAACTACAAAACAGGTAAGCCGTTTTTTTAAATTTCGGTGATGAAACGGAAATTATCTGCACCGAACCTATTTCTGCCTGACACGAATGTCTTTCTTGTGATTTAATATTATGGTTGGTGTTCACTTTTAAATGATAGCAAAGAGATTCCTGAAATAAATAATATCATCTGGTCTTTCTGTATCTAAAGTGAATACAGAGATGATCAAAGTCAGAGCAAGCAAACAGGCATTTCTGTGCTAAATAATAACGCATAGTGTCTATAAAATCATAAATTTCAGTGTTTTTCATGTTATAAATTAACGTTTAATGAATTGTAAATAAAGATTAGTTTTTATCATTTACAGTCACAATCACAAATTATTATTCATTTCTCATTTGTCGGGTTTTTTTGGTCATGACTGCTTTGACGCGCTATATCTCCAAATTAAATAAAAACACTGAATTGTAGCCGGAGTTTCCAAGGCAGAATCACCTTTGTTATTTTTTTTTAGGTTTAGTTATCAAAATGTATTTTTGTGTGATGTTCTGTAGATCTTGGCTTTAAAATGTTATGAGGAATAAATAAACAAATGTTGCCTTATATATTTTACCTTAAAAAATAAATATATAAATAAATCGTAAGTTTTGTCTTCGTTCATCACTTGAAAGACAGTTTTGGTCACTTTAACAGAAAGTCGTTTATGTGTGCTGCTTGTGAAAGAAAATAAAAGTTAACAATTTGTACCTGGTCTGGCCCCCTCCCAACCCATGCAGACAAACATAGATATGATTCGACTATCGGTCGACTATGGAAAGATTCGACAATTCTGATTCGAATATGTAAATCCTTAGTCGAGGACACCCCTAATTTTAACATAAAATTGATGGTATTACTTAATTTGCATGATGTTTCTATGTGAGACGGTAAAATTATGTATATACAGGATAGATTTTTAAAGCAGAAAGTCGTGTTTATTTATAATGTGCTTTTTTGCTCATTTCTGGAGCGTTGAATGAATTGTGGATATGTTTGTAATGCGTATGTAATAGGGTTGTGCCGATAACCGATAGTTTTGTGTATCAACGATTGTCAAACATATCGCCAAAAGCAGGCTTTCATGGCGATAGATGGTAATGGTTATTATTATTATCATCATAGTTTCATATAAACCTGCACATTGCGTGCTTTTTTTCCTTGCATGAGAGGGGTTGTGGGCTTTACTTTGCACGAGAGAGTTTGTAACACATGCAAATTTCTTCTCGCACGCATTCTTCCCTGGACTTAATGTGCACGTCTTGGACTCTTGCTTGGACCTGAATGCGCGTGGCATGGACTCCTTCTAGCACTTGAACATGTAATGCGCATGATCCAGACTCTTCCTTGCACATGAGCTTGTAATACACACGGCTCTGACATTTCCTTGCACTAGAGAGGTTGTTAGCGCGCAGAAGTTTAAAACCAGAGAGTGTGTTGTTCCCTACACCTGGTTTCCCGCAGGAAATTTTAGAGCGCATGGGTTTTAGTGATGCACTTGGATTAATGGCATCAGTTTTAAGAAGGTTGCGGTCATGACAGTGTTGCCCTTAGAATAAATCAGCTTCATTTTGTCCACCAATTTAGTGACATGTTATAAATGAGTAAAAAATTTACAAATAAATAAATGAGTTAACTACTGCCCTGTCCCCCCGATTCTATTGTGTATCGTCGATCTCACAAGCTGACGATGGGACGATCTCAAAATGGGGCATATCAACAAACACTATTATGTAACCTTGTATCTATTTGCTGATATAGTATAACAATTACGGTAATGAGCCTACTAAATGGATGCAGGTGTTTGCCTGGAAACATGGCACTGATGAAGGGTTGATCCCGAAAATGTTTTGCACTCTTTGCGACTTCTGGACAATACATTCTTTTGAGCTTTTTGGCCCAATTTTCGTGTGCGGATCTCATTTGTTTTGTTTTTTGTTATCATTCCATCTACGCACCACCAGAAGTTGTGTACAACAACATTTGTTTGAATTTTGGTCTGGGGCTACGCTTCAAGTATATAATGAAAGAATTTTTTAGATTTGGGTTAAATATTCCTTTAAAGCACCGCAACTACAGCTTAAAGGTGACATAGAATGATTGAACGGAGTATTTATTCTTGTTCTGTGATGTGACATAGGGCTGTGCCGGTTTCAGAATTGGTGATGACGGTTATGATGTGAGTCAAATGTGACGGTTCATAACATAACCGTCTGTGGGGGGCGTTTTGTTCATTTAAATGCTTGTGGATTGACGCGAAAGTGTCATTTTACCATAAAATCATGAATGTGATGCCAAGTGTGTTTTTAACAGTAATGACTTTAAGCAATTTAACAGAAAGCAATGAAATATTTAAAAACACACTGTTGACAGACGACTGCGCTGTCACTCTCTGCTCAGCATAAATGAATCCTCTCTCATCTATTTTGATAATCTTCAGAGAAACAGATTTAATTGTGTCTATATCTGTCATTACATGGACCAGAATGTGGGTTAAAAAGCGTCTTGAAGAGGTTTTGCTCATAAATGCATGTAAAGTAAAGTAATATGAACTTGAGATTTTTATACTGTTATTAAACTGCACAGTATGCGCTGCAAACGCAGCCGACAATGGCCACGCGCGGCAAACGCTCTCCACATACACTCTAAAAAAACAAACGGTGCTATATAGCACCAAAACAATTGCTTTGGATCGTAACGATAGAAGAACCATTTTAGTGCCATATAGCACCGGTGAAGAACCAGTGAAGCACCAGTGAAGCACCAGTGAAGCACCAGTGTAGAACCATATAGGGGCCATATAGCACCACATATGGTTCTACATAGCACTATATGGTTCTACACAGGTGCTTCACTGGTGCTTCACTGGTTCTTCACCGGTGCTATATGGCACTAAAAATGGTTCTTCTATCGTTACGATCCAAAGCAACTGTTTTGGTGCTATATAGCACCGTTTGTTTTTTAGAGTGTACAGTACGCGCTGTTCAGTGCTCACACTTGCGAAGTAAACCGGCGTTTGAATAAACAAGACACTGATTAGCTACTTACTCTACGTTTATTTAAAATTAACAGCAAGACAAGCAGTGAATGTGCTTTCAGGAGAGTTAGTAGATTAGCATGGGAGGATTTGAACTTGAAAAGAGGAGTGTACTGACGCCTTTCCGCGGTTAAAACAACATTCCTTCTTATGGTCATTCATGTTAATTTGATGCTATAAATTAACTAGAAGGAAGAGATGATTTGAAAGGTGAGACTTTGTTTAATATGTTTAATCTCAAAAGTAACCGAAAAGTAACCTGGTCTGTCCTGTATGTCAGCGCGTTGTCAGTATCTGCTCCGCTCTGTATTTTAAACTGCGTGAGAACATGGTGGGGCGTATAACACAGACTGTTAACAATTGTTTTAAATAGTATTTAAAAATTCTTTATGATAAAAATGTTTTTTAAATATTTTAATAACAAGGTTTTGCCGGTTATAGAGTTCTAATGACGGTGTTCAACTATAACCGTCGGTCTCACGGTTATATAATGACCGTCACAGCCCTAATGTGACATATAGACAAAATTTTTTTTAATGCCTTAGAAGCTTCCTAAAAACCTCTCTCAGATAGCTCTATTAGGGTGGGGGATTTTAAACAAGTGGTTTTGCACCTATTTGGCTCCCCCTACTGGCTTAACGTGCAATCTCATTACTGATTGGCTGACTTTGCTGCCACTCAAAAAATGTAGCCAATTATTTTAAAGTGGAAGGGCAGTTAGATGCCTGTGATGTCATAAGCATCCGTTTTTCAGATTGGGCCGTTTTCTGGCTGACATTTCTAAAAGAGAATTTCTATGAGACTGAGATGTTTAGCATGTTTAGCACTTTTTGTATGTTTGTGAATGCGGGTAGACTACCATTATTCAACAAAGACAAGGTAAAATTGGTTTTTCATTCTCTGTCCCCTTTAAGATGCTTTTGATGACTACACAGGATTTCACACTGTAAGCAGGTACATCTTTATAATTGTTTTTCTATTGACTGAGCATCAAGGAGAGTGTGATGGTCCAGTCAGCTGAACTTCATCAAAAACAGGCACTGACTGATGCTCAAAGACAGCGTGATACAGACACACCCGTAAGTCTCTCTGCAGTGGCTTCATCCAAACAGTTCTGAGCTCAATTTGAATGTCACCGCTAAAACTGGGAAGCGTCTATATTAAGACTTGTTTATGAAAGACAAGTCCCAACAGAACATCAATATGAGATAAAACAGACTACATCACCTACAAAATGTCTGAGAGGGGCCTTGTTCCCTCTATCCCAGGAGAAGAAACATACAATGGTGCTGACTTTGTTCAGTGGCTGCCTATAAATTTACACTTACACTGAACAGTCTATGATCTTAAATCTGTATTTCAGCTAATATTTTTGTTATCTCTTAAATTTGCGCACAAAAGTTATAGTTTATTATACATGCCGAGCAGTGCTTTCCGCACAGACTATAACTATAATACAAGAGCGCGAGTTTGTTTCTGCATGCCTGTCATTTGGGTATTCATTGTATGCAAACCTCTCCATGTGTATATCTGTGCAAATGAGTACGATAACTTGAGTGTATATGTGTGCGTCTGTGTGTGTTAATAGCTATGGCAGTAATAGAAGACTGAATCACTCAGCTGTTCCTGGATCTCGTGACATATAGCACAACGGACATACCGCACAACTACCAAGAATACATTAAAACCTTTTCTTGATAATAAAAATGTACAATTAAGCAAATACTATAGTAAATCATGAGGCATACCTGAGTTTGTGTTAGCTTAATGCTTTGTATGTGGGGAAATATTAAAATGCTGTCTTTTTTGTGGACTTCTTTGACAGATCCATCATGGATGCCTACCCCAAAAACCTGCGAGAAAAAACACAACCACACATTTCACCACTAAAACATGATACTGTATCACAAATACATAGACTTCAGTAAGATTATTAGTGTAATACTTATTCTTCAAAGTAGTTTTGATCATTTTTTATGTCATGAATATTCTTTGAGGGGCACAAAGGGATGCACCATACACAAGGTACAGAGCACAGCGGGATTTATTGCAACTTTTATGAGGTCTTCAAGGACTTATTATCAGTAAGTAACTGATTATCAGTATGGAAGACATCATGTGACCTGCTTGCTTGACCTGAATGCTAATATGCATAGATTTTTCAGCTGGTGATTTTACTTTGGTGAATCCGTTTGAAAAAGCAGTATCACATTATTATGGCACGACGATCAAACTGTCATTCTTGCCATACCAGAACATTCAAAAGTCCTGTCAACACCGATAAGCTTTATGCTCACCATTGTGTTAATGTACTGTAATCTTCACAATTGGTTTATATTTCATGATGATTTCATTTGATTCTGTTAAATTTGATAATCTAAAAATTTGTAGATAGGGTTTTCACAAATATGTGTGAAGTTGCCAACTGTGAGATGCCAACTAATATGTATAAGTATAATAATTATGCACAAAACTGTTAATTGAATCATTTGAAAATTAAATTGCATACTAAATGCACACAAGGACCCATCGTCCTTGTTGTTCACATCTTTGCTTCTCACTTTTCTTTTATTCTGCTCACAATCTGTTCCTCTAAGGTTTGGGTCATGAATATTAATTTGTATTATGTGACATTCACCCTTACTACAGACAGACTGTGTAAAGGTCATAATAAAATGCCTTGGCAACAAGCACTAGCCATCGGAAAGCTGTACTATGACCATTTTATGAATGAAAGCGTCATGTAATCTTAGCGTGGCAGCTTCAAGGACGCATCTTAAATGTTAAACAAAACCATTTTTATTGGGATAGTGATATATCTGGAGTCTTTATCTCATTGTACATGAGTAGTTTAAATTAAAATTATTTTACAGTGATTGAAAAAGTGGGTGCACTGTTAAAACCTGTAAAAGGCCAAGGGCCAGATTTACTAAACAGGGCAAATTAGCGCATGAGCGCAATTCCAAAAATGCGCTGATGGGAGTGGTGATATCTGCGGGTTATTTACTAAAAAAAGCGCTAATTAAATAACACAGGCGCAACAGCTGATTTCCATAATGACCAACCAATCTACTAAGAGCAGCGCAAATTAGCGCATGGTTGCAAATAAGCAGAGATGATGCTCCTGCAGGTGCATGTGATATACAGGCCGATAAATAAAGGCAGAGAGACGTATGAACTTATCTGGTAAAATGATCCTGGAAATCCTCTCCCTTCTACCATGCAGTCTCTGATTTCTGCGATGTCTCCTCCTAGCAACAACAATTGCAGCCATTTCGAGCGCAAAATGATTTAAGACATGCTTTTTTTCGGCGTTAAATAGTCGCGCAAATGCCATACATAACACATGCGCAAACATTAGTAAATCGCGTTGCGTGAATCATTTAAATAGTCTCCTCCCAAAATGTTTGCGTCTGAAAGGGAAACTCCTAGAAATGCATATGCAATCAGGTCAGTCGCAAAAAGAACTAGACCACACCTTTTCAGCGCTAATGATCCACTGCGCGTCTTTAGTAAATTCCGACATCGCTATTTACCGCCAAAATGATGGTTTACGCTGGCGCAAGCGCTTAGTAAATCTGGCCCCAAGTGTGTAATTTCTCCTTTAGAAGCACAAAATTGCAAACAAAACAAAATGAAACAATCATTCCCCCTCCAAGGTTCTCAATGTCCTCTCGATAAGTATAACAATTCATTGGGTAACAAATATTTAAGGCCAATCATATCAGCAGACGGACTGCCTTTCTCACGGCATACTCCCTCCATCTGCAATTATTCAGGTAAACAAATAGTCTACCACCAAACTTGTGCCATTAGTTTTTTCAAAAGACTGACATGACACCTTCATAATCATGACATGACACGTGCCATGAACACGGAGATTTTATGCACATTTATGATAACTGTCATTAAGTGTTATTTGTTCATTTGGTCATTTTTTATGCAAAGATGACTTTGAATTGTTTGAGATGTCTTCGTTATGAAAACTTGGCATAAACCAATACATCATAACTTGTCATAAATATGTCATAAACATGACATAGCAGAATAATTCTCAATCTTAAGAAACTACCTAACTTTTTAGGTTAACATTACATTAAACTGTCATTTAAATGTCATTAAGTGTTAAAACTCTGTCAAATAATTTTAAAAACCTTAACAAAATGCAACAGATGCGTCAAAGATTACACTTAACTTTATGTATGTGCACAATACATAAAAAACTGACAACTAACAGAATTTGTTCTTCCTCATACGGAGGGTTCTGAAATTTTCTGAAGAAAAAACAAAACATTCAATCAATTTAATTTATTATATTTAACTTTGCCGTGATATGGACCTAACGCTGCATGGCTTTACCCATTATTGTACTGTTTTCATTTAATTTGAGGTGAATCGGTCTCCAAATGCAATAAAATATAATTGTATCAATTTTAATTATTATTATTATTATTATTATTGAATGATTTATTTTATTTGTTAAACGCATGGAAGAAACATTATGAACTAAATGATATGTGATGTTGTTATAAAACTATTTGACAGAGAATTAACACTTATATTATATTTGTACCACTGTAGTTGAGGTCAAGAAAAATATTCATGACGCTGTTAAAAAAAACTATATGACAGAGTATTAACACTCAATGACATTGTAATGACAAATTATATTTGTATCACTGGTAAAAAGTGGTCAGTTATGTTGTCTTGGTAATGTCAAGTTGTCATAACAAGTTATGATGTACTGCTTAATGTGAAGTGCTCATAACAAAGACATCTCAAACAATGTCATCTTTGCATTAAAAATGACATAAATGAATGAATGACACTTAATGAATGTTGTCATAAATGTGCATAAAATCTCCTTCATGTTCATAGCACGTGTCATGTCATGATTATAAATTTGTCATGTCAGTCTTATGAACATCCCTTCAAGTAAACTGTTACCGTTTATTCAATGTTTTGTATCTGTGTTTAGTGTTGTTAGTGCCACAGAACTTACACGCTTCACCTTTAAGCATCTCTATAAAACTTACCTGGTATGATATAACCCCATGGGTTGATGTGTTAATAAATAATGAGATTTCTTCATTGCCCTCCACTGTGGGAAGGAAAATGATTTTTAAAGATGTTCTTCCTCTGGGTGGAATCACCTGTAATGAAAAACACAACGCATTCATACTCTATACAAGACACAGTCGAGTCTGTGTTACATTTATCGGCATGACAAAAAAGTATACCGAATGTTAAATGAGGCATGCACATACCCTTCTGTGGAAGGCAGGCATGTGAAAATGTCTGCTGGATGTAAACACAGAGAGCAGAGAGACAGGGAGCTCCTGGCTGGGATTGTGGATATATACTGTTTCAGCTCTTGGCAGCCCCACCGGCCTGCAGAAAGACAGATTCGCAGTTAGAAATGAAAAACAACAGCATCCTAGACTTAAAAATCACATTCATTTAATTGTTTCTTTGCCTGTAGCTTTAACAATGAACTCTATCATTGTATGCGAAACAGAAACACTGATCTAAATGACGAATATCTTGTGGAATGTTATGCTTATAGAAACAATTCTGCCTTGAAGCACAAAGCAGATTACTTATTTATGTCTCTCCAGACACTAACAGCAAACTATAAGACTATCTATCCATCTATCTTTCTCTAAAGCAATGCAATGCCAGCAGTGCACAAAGCAAAACAACACTTGTGCAAGATGAAAGTAAATGTCATTCAAAGTCGCAGAGAGCTGTAGCACATTTGTCTATTAAAAGACTTCAGTTGACCTTTCAAAGCCGATTCTAACCACAGGAGCTTAGCAGCTCGCCTCTTTATATTGCAATGTTCCTGTGGCCGGTGAAAAGAAATGTGTGAATTTTTTCAGGGTGCCCAATAAAAATAACTGCAGATACTTTAAACTAATTTCGACTTGCAACTTCCGGACATAAAAGACACTGTCAATAGAGAACTGCTGTATAAACAGCTCATAAATGTTTAAAACATTGAGGTTTATAAAGTTTTCAGTTAACCTTAGGTGCAAGGCCTGGTTTATATTAATCAACGAGTGAATGGATAAACTAACCAACTTGAGAATAAAAAAACAGGCTCTAAAACAAGGAGAAAGACCGTCTCAAAAATGCAAACGGATAAAACTCCTAAATCATGTAACAATGCTTGAGCAAAAAGGTACTTCTATGGGGTTTTCCATTTTCACTTTATCTAGTGTCTTTTCGAGTCACGTATTGTTGATGCCACTTGTAAGTGTGGTTAAAGCAACATTTCACACTTGCGTATCTGCAGGTTACAGGATGAATTACAGTACACAGAGTACAACCTAGCATGAAACACGGTGATGCTAGAATGTTACCGGGAACCGACCAATCAGCAACAAAACGATGCTCATATTATATATTTGCACGTACTTTGCAGAAACGTTTATACGTTGTGTTTAATTTAAGTATCTTAGAGTAAGGGGTCATGAATCTTAGATCCTTAAAGCCTTCATAAAGTGACAAAACTGCAACAGATATTGCATGGCATAGCAACATGCTGTACATTACAGATTTGATTAAAAAACACATGAGAAAGGATGATTTATTACACCTTAAAAAGGACTGAAAATGTCAAACACATGAGGTCAAATGCAATAAACTATTTGTTTTTACTTCTCTCCATCACAGGAGACTTAAAACATAAAATTTACAATGTCACATTACACAGACGTATTAGCAGGGTCGCTTGTCTGTCACAAACTGTATTCGTCCAATCAATATTGACCTCATAAATATGCAAATTAGTGTGTCAGCAAACATAACTACATAACTGTACAGCATGAATAAGATAAAAGGCTAGATTTAATCTTAGTTATGTGTGAAAGCATGCATGTTCATGTACTGCTAAAAGCAGTACTGTATCATGGGTGTGTTTGTGTGTCTAAAGCAGTATGGATGGTGAAGCAGGTAGTGATACAATTAGCAGCCAAAAGAAACAAAAACCTGTTTGTGTGTTTTTTCTCTATATACTGCAGAAAAATGTGTGCTAAATGGTGTAGCAGGAACATTAAACAGAAAAAATAGGTGCAGACTATTACAAGCACTTTTACATGTGAAAAAATCCTGTACAATATACCAAGAGAGGTCATGTACTATATTTAGTTTTGCTTGCTTGTTTTCTCGTCGTGATCACAACTTAATTTCTCGTTATCTCAAGATAACAAAAGTTGTTTTCTTGTGATCTCGACATAACAAAAGTTGTATCTTGTGATGTGATAAAAGCTTACGTGTCCTCAAAAGAACATGTGGTTTTGTTTGTAGACAGCAAAAGCATATTTTGATAAATAAACATGGATGAACAAATGAAATTTTTACTTGGATCAGGAATTCGCTCAAGCTGAAATAGATTTGTCAATAATTGACAACTTGATAGTGGTGAATTTAGGGACCGTCTCTAAAGTAACTCCATAATGTACACATTTCTTCTTTTAACAGCATTTAAATGGAATGACTTAAAGTCAACAAACAGTCACAAAACCAACATATTGATGTGATTGTCAGTAATAATGCATACTTTTTTAGATTTTTGATATTTATTTAATACTATTGTAGATAGAAATGTGTACATTATTACTTTAAAGATGGTCCCTAAATTTACAAACATCAAACATCTAATTTTATTTATTTATTAAGTTTATAGGCAATTAGCTACACGTGTGGTAACGGCGAAGACCCCAACTTATATGCATCAGCAGTCCATTCAAAATATTATGGACAGGAAATTACACTATGACATTTGGATTATCATGTCGTGATCACGAGAAAACAACTTTTGTTTTCTCGAGATCAAGAGAAATTAAGTCGTGATCATGAGAAAACAAGCACGCAAAAATAAAAATATATGGATGCCATCTCTCGGCTTCTGTACTGTACAGCTGGAGACATTTGAAGTTGAATCAAGTTTATATTGCTTTTCTCTCTTTCATACATGCATACATACATTTCAAAGTAATGGTTTCATTGTATTACACTTTTAAAAAGCAATGTACTGTGAATAGGGATTTGCTGTCAAATTCAAGAGTCTCAGCAAACGCCTAAGATGCAGCTAAAAACCCACATTACACCTTTAAACACCACTTTTATAATTAGGGGTGTGAAAGATGATATTGTTTGCGACAATACTGTAGTTTTAACGATATGCAAAATCATATTATAAGGTACATCCAGGGGCGTCAGTTTGTGTTGAAAAGTGGTGGGGACAAAAAATCAGATAAAAAAACATTATAGCAGGACGGGAAAAATATTGAATAACGGCGCATCAAAAATGGGCATAGCGTAGGCTAGTCAACAACACAAAAATACTTAGCATAAATCCCTCAACAATGTCAACTAACAGTACCTACAACACCAGTTCAACCGAACAGTGCCAAAGCACCATACTGTAGAAAACAGCAGCACGTTCAGTCAATGATTACAATGAAATTCATTATTATGTAAAAGAAAACACACCATAAGCATACAACGCAACATTTGTGACCCTGGATCACAAAAACAAGCCATACACTGCAAAAAATATTAGTATTTTTGTCTTGTTTTCAGTAGAAATATATAAAAGTTCTTAAATTAAGATGCTTTTTCTTGATCAGCAAAATGACCTAAGAAAAAAAGTCTAGTTTTTAGAGCAAAAATACCAAATGTAAGTGATTTTGTGCATAAAACAAGCAAAAAAAATCTGCCAATGGGGTAAGCAAAAAATCTTAAACATTTTTCTTAAACACTAAATTCAAGAAAAATTCAAGAAAAAAATTGCTTACCCCATTGGCAGATTTTTTTTGCTTGTTTTATGCACAAAATCACTTAAATTTGATATTTTTGGTCTAAAAACTAGATTTTTGCTCATCAAGAAAAAGCATCTCTTTTACTGAAAACAAGACAAAAATACAAGAAAAAAATTTGTCTTGTTTTCAGTAGAAATATCAAAAAATTCTTAAATTAAGATGTATTTTCTTGATGAGCAAAATGAAGTAAGAAAATAAGTCTAGTTTTTGAACAAAAACTATACAATTTAAGTGAATATGTGCTTAAAACAAGCAAAAATATCTGCCAAAGGGGTGAGAAAATTTAGCTTATTTTAGATTTTTTTTTCTCACCCCATTGAAAGATATTTTTGCTGGTTTTAATCACAAATTGACTTAAATTGTATATTTTTCGTCTAAAAACTAGACTTATTTTCTTTGGTCATTTTGCTCATCAAGAAAAAGCATCTTGATTTAAGAATTTTTTGATATTTCTACTGAAAACAAGACAAAAATACTAAGTAAGAAAGTCATTTTTGCAATGTAAGTCGTACAGGTATTGTGTGATTTTTCAGAACATTTTAACCAAATACTTTCAAAAAGTGGTGGGGACAAAATCAGCCATTTCAAAAAGTGGTGGGGACATGTCCCCAGCGTCCCCAGTGTAAATGACACCTATGGGTACATCACTCATTTCAAAAAGAAAAAAAAAGAAGAACGCATTCAGTGCCCACAAATTCACAGTGCACATGCGTGATGTTGTAGCACATTTCATTTTGGTGTGTATGACCTGCAAAAATGTCACATTAATTATTAATACTTTAGCCATTCGTGCACTGTCACCTCTGGACAGTGACAGGTATAGAGAAGTTACTTGAGAAAGTACACTGGGTTGTTTTTAACCCAGGGATGGGTCACTATTGGACATAACACACTGCCGGGTTAAAATGACCCAACTGCTGGGTTGTTTTAACCCAATTGCTGGGTTATTATCAATCAACCATGTTGAAACAACCCAGCAGTTGGGTTAAAATAACACAGCAGTTGGGTCACTTTAACCCGGCAGTGTGTTCTGTCCAATAGTGACCCAGCCCTGGGTTAAAAACAACCCAGTGTATTTAGTGTTTTTCTAAACTAATATAGTCCGTTCGTAAAAATGGTTTCAATTGGATCATTAATACAGTATGTCCTGTTAACAATAAACTATTATAAACATGACCGCGTGAAATGGCTGTTAGAGGAACTCGCTATATTTAAAGCTGTGAGTGCTTTACTTCTTGTGCTGTGTTTGACAGAAATTTGCATTTGCTGACTTGTATAAAAATGCAATTTTTTGCATCTTGAATGCTGCATGGTTTACTGTTTAGTAAAACAGTGTTTTGTAATGTTTTTACATCTTTTGTTTCCATTAATAACATCAACAATAACCCATTTACATTATTTTTATGTAGTAAGAGGAAGCTAGAACAATATCTTTAAAGTCTTTTACACATACATTTCCGAAAGATGCAAAATATGGTCTGTTATAGTATCAGCAAATCACAGATATTATTTACATCAAGTCATTTTGTAATTATCACAAACCCATAATTCTACCTATCTGGATGAAAGAAGCGCAGTAATCTTCACTATCTTTCAATCAGAAAAAAACACAGCCATATATAGTCATCCTGTCTGCAGAGGAAGTGACCTTTAGCTTAAAATCATAGCTAACACTCTGAAACCAGACGATGGGGTTCTTTTGTAAGAGGAATGTATACTATAACGCTAAACATGTTGTTGATGTTGATTAGCAAACAAATTCGGCCATAAATTCGTAAAAAAATACAATAAATCATATTTACATCAATGCACTTACAATGAAAGCCTAGCAGACAAGCACAAATAAATTCATCACATGATTTTAAAAACCCACTTTGTGGGTAATACCTTGTGCATAATACTGACCACATTTCAAGAAATTCATAAGCAGCTACACGAAGAAAAACTTTTGGTTAAAAAAAATACTCAGATGTTTGTGAGATAGTCATCATATTGCAAGTGAATTATTGTACACTTTATTATAGGAAATAGCTTTCAAATAGCAACTTCCAACGATCCAATCAGTTTTCGAAGGACAAAATCAAGTTCCACTCCACATTTTTGTTTTGAAGTCAAATATAAATTAAACTTTTGTTCAAGGCTAGTGCTGTAAAGTTTAATTTATATTTTTGTTAAAAGTCTTGAATATGTACTTTAACTCAATATTGCATTAACGGCTCTGCAGAGAGCTTGACAGCAGTCCTTCAATTTGTCCTTCACATGGTTGTCTGAAGCATTCAAATCACTGCAATTTATGCAAAAACTCATTATTGCATAAACTATCAAATAATCAAATTATTACCAATGAAGACAACATCTAGTATGATTTATAATATCACTCAGTCAATGGCCCTGACAGTGTCAAAGAACCGGCAAACATTTGCCCTAATCAATATCTTTATATATATAATAACTTTACTTTAGATCGATGGAATGATCACATTTGCTGATTCTCATCTTAATTTAAATGCAGTTGTCACTTAAGTTGTGCAGTGTGTTCATGGTCCATGATGGTGTCGATACAGTTTAGCTGATAAATGAAAAATTCTTACTGTGGTCCAAATTCCAGCGCTGGCGGCCGAAACAGGAGCTGTCTCCCACTCTCCTGCATGTAAAACGAGGAGCTAAGGAAAAAAAGAGAAAGAAAATGATGATGTGAATATCAGGTCGATTGGTGACTTTTCACATGAAAACAAACATTTTAGCACGCACACACACACGTGCGCGTGCACACAAACACCCACACGTCAGATCTCATGATGCAAAACTCACTTTGTTTATCTTTGACTTCAGATGAACATTTTACATTTTGCTGATTCAAAGAGCCGATAAGGCATGACATCGGCTATCACGCAATGTCACAGCAATGTTGCATATGTGAAAAATACCGCAAGATGTGTTAGCAGCATCTGGTCTGTCAAATTAACCTATACGACACAAGACCAATGCACAAAGACTATTCATAGTAAAATTTGAAATGTACCACAATTGGTTAGCATTTCCATCCTTAGATTTACTCTTAGATCAAAGACTTTTCCGTTTGTGTGTCTTTTAGCAAGATATAGAACAAAATATAACACTCTGTACACCAGTGGTTCTCAAACTTTTTCTGCGTGCGGCCCCCCTCGTATACACTTTCTTTGCGGCCCCCCCAAAGAAAATTTATGACAAAAACAGTTCTAAAATGTAACATTTGAATTAAACAAAACATATTAAATTAAGCAAAGTAGTGATGTTGGTTAGTAGGCTTATTTTTTTTGTTTAATTACACAAAATTTATGATAAATTAATGTATTGTATAAAATGTCCGAAAACTGGGGCCCCCTGGCACAGTCTCGCGGCCCCCCTGGGGGCCCCGGACCCCAGTTTGAGAACCACTGCTAGCTGTACACCATACAGTAAGTGTGAGAGGAAGCCAAAAAGTGCAGCAGGTCAAAGCGGAGTCAAATATCAAAACCCTTATGTTTATACCTTTTTAATACTTCTTTAATACTTCCAATAACTCCAATAGTTTGTTTCTCTGAAAACATCTACAGTAGCAGCTGTTTAGTGCAAACAAAAAAAGCTGAGTTTGTTTTACAAAGTTTGTTGTTAATAAGCCTTAAAATCAATAGCGTAGTATAATAAAATATGGAAATATATGTTCATATCTGCTAAACATGGTGGTGTTTGTACACAGGCCTCTGTGTA
The DNA here is from genome assembly GCA_025389145.1 of Misgurnus mizolepis. Taxonomy (NCBI): domain Eukaryota; kingdom Metazoa; phylum Chordata; class Actinopteri; order Cypriniformes; family Cobitidae; genus Misgurnus; species Misgurnus mizolepis. The sequence goes on along the minus strand of JAIFKI010000006.1, from coordinate 32,885,243 downwards.
TATTTCATTATTTTTGTATTGTTTTAGGGTGCTTGTGACGTTTGTGAGCCTATACACCAGAGGTCTCCAACGTGGTGCCCGCGGTAGCTCACAAAGAGTCTGTGAGGTGCCCGCCAAAGCACATTTTATTAATAGTCTCAACCGTTTCATCTATTTATTGTATTTTTTTATATTATCTTGGTTTGGTTTACAAATGTAAACATTTTAAACAATACTTAAACATATCAACAAGTAAAATAACATAAAATCAAGTTTACTAGAGTACACTATATAAAGAAGTAGCTCTCAAGATTGTTTAATCCTGTGGTAGCCCTTGCCCACAAAAAGGTTGGAGACCCCTGTTGTACGTCATGGGGTCACCAACCATGTTTCTGGAGATCTATGCTCCAGCAAACTTTAGTTCCAACCCTGCCTCTAATTATTTAGGTAACTATGAAAAGCTTGATTAGCAGGTTCAGGTGTGTTTAATTGAGGTTGGAGCTGAACTCTGCAGGGTTGGTGACCACTTCTCTAGTCTAAGGCGTAGGCTATGTGTCAGTTTTCATTTATTCTTCTGCATTATTGTTGGCATTGACAAGCAATTACACATGTAGATCGCTAGTAGGTCCATGGGCATTACAGTATCAAGGTGAAAGCTGAAGAAGCAGCAGTTTGTTGTGAACGTTGTTAGGGAAGTATCAGTGATGAAGGTAAATAGACGGTGACTTTTGTTGCAGCTTGAGTTGTTAAGTATCGCTGTTGTTAAGAGACTTAGATTGCTCTTCTGATTGTGAACATACAGATATGATTTATAAACAGTTTCAGCAGTAACAACATAAACAAGTGGCTTTCGTGGTCAACACGTAACTTCCGGTAAACTTTATTTATATAACAAGCTAAATAAACAACAGGTAGATTACCTAGGAAACCAAAACATTTGTTATTTTTAAAAAGGTATTTGTTTAAGAGTTCAGTTTCAGCAACTAGTCAGACCATTAAACAAACAGAAACCGGAAGTAAAGTTCGGACCAGACGCGTAATCGTGTCACCGTACGTGCGTCCGATGAAACGATCTATACATCAAGTGTCTAGTTTTCTTTGTGTCCACTCCCAATAATAATAAAATAATAATAATAAAATGTTGTACTTTTCGCAAAATACAAAACTTTGAACTTTTGTATATATGAAGAGTTTCGTTGCAAAACGAGATAATTTTTTAATTTTTCACAAATCTCGTTTTTTGGTTGTGCATTCCAATTAATATCAATTCAACTGCAGTTGGTTTGTTTTGATTTAAACCTTCATAACTTAAAAAATACAGCCAAGTAGCACCATAAAACAAAATAATAACATCATGATAAAATAATAAACATGTTTTGACAAAAATGTTAAAAACGGCGTTATCTCGTTTTGCAACAAAACTATTCATATATTTGTAACTGTAAATTCAGTATTCATACTTACTAGTTAAATATTAAATTTCTTCGTACGTGTCTGCTGTGTTTGGCCGAGAGTGGAGCAAAGTATAAATATAGTGTAACTAAAAATCATAAAAAGTAACAAAAAAAATCATAGACATTGACTGCATTACTATCTCTTCTCTCTTTTACTAAAACAAAAAACACTAACTTTCATTTTCCCCAATAGGTATTGTTTCAAAACAGTGAAAACTTGTATCTTAGTTAGTACAAGCTTCTTTTGTACTATTGCCTCCCTATGACACATTGCATTTATTGTTTCCTAATCTTTGTAAGTCTGCTTAATGCCTAAATGTAAAGTAAATGTAAATCCTGCAAAGTGTACATAAAAAAAAATAATCAGTGTATTGATTGGGGAAATAAAAACTTAAAAACAAATACAAACACACAAAATACAACAATCCTTAACTGTGGTACGTGGGATGACACATATTCCTCTATGTGTGGGAAAGAAACAGAGATTGTAGACTGAAGATCCAATAAATCAACACTATGAAAGCCAACGCCTTGAGAAAACTTCTAGTTATGTACTTTAACCAGCTTAGCCTTTATTCTGCAATTAGTAATTTATTAAGGAAACGCCAAACCCTGTTTTCTCATAATAATAAATATCATAAAGTGAAGGTTTACAAAATTTCAATGAACAAAACAGACCATCTGTTAAGTTATGGAAAATCCTTCCATTCTGCATATTGTCATTGGCTTATCCAAGCTTTCAACAGCTGGTATTCTTGACAGCATTATGCATAAAAGTCTCTATTATTGACAACAAACAGTAAAAAGAGGAGGTTGAACTTCTGTACTGCACTGTAAAAAAGTTGGTTGAACTTAATGATTTTTTTCAGTTAATTCAACAAAATGAGTTGACACAATTTTTGAGTCAACTAATATTTTTAAGTTAAATGAAATCAAAATGTTAAGGCACCAAGGTAACTTACTATTGCACCAACAAATATATTTTACAGTGTAGGAAATAAGATGACACCTACATGACATGAAACTAACACTACATACACTAGGTATTAACTAAAGCTTTTGACAACATGTTTATAGCTTAAGACCAATTTTAATGTTCTCCATAAATAAATCACTGAATTCCAAGTAAACCTGGAGCAACAAACATGGATCGACTTCAAACACCGGTCACAGGTTGATGGCCACGGTAAGCCCCATCTGCCATTATCACACTGGTAAAACAGCCATATAGACACGCACATGCACATTCACATCATAAACAACCTTCAAGGCAGTCACCACAATCTAAACTCTGGACTACACAGAATTCAAGTGCCTCAACTATCGCTGGGTGAGGGTATAAAAAGGCACAGGGTAGATCCGATGCCTGGTCAAGCAGAGTTCAACAGCCACATGCGTTATCAAATGGCAGCTGGCGGGTGGTGAGAGATGCTAAAGGAGACATCAAGATGTTCAATGACCCTGTCAAGCAATGAAACACCAACTCTAAGAAGGAATCAATATTGATTTTTTTAATGAACCATTCATTCATTCATTCAGTAAACTTTCAGTGAGTGCCTCTAATCTGCAGAGAGTTTTTGACTTCTATTGCAGTGGTCTTGGGGAAAAAGGTTAAAAACGAATGCTCTACTACTTTAGTTTTCTGTTTTGTGACAGCTCTAAATTCAGTGACATCCCTTATTTAGGCATCCCTCAGTTGTGAGCTATTGGGTAACTTTTATTTTATTTATTTATTTATTTTATTTTTTTTATGTCACTTGTGTGCCCTATAACTCCCCATCTAAATTTTGCTGCATCCATTGTCCAACAGAAAAGCATCACCTTAGCTCAGTGTTTCTCAAACTTTTTCAGCCCAAGGACCACTTTATCTTCCAATTTTTTTTCTGAGGACCACCTAACAGAATCCCACTCTAACACGCCCCCAAAAAACAACAAAATAGGAAGGATAAGCTAAATTTAAGTTTAATATGCAACTGTTTCAAGTCAAAAACTAATTTTTTAAACACAAATGCAATGCTATGTTCAGAAATTATTATATGAATTTTAGTTCATTTGAAAAAGTAAATGTGAAATGAGTTAGGGGCTGGACACACCAAAACTTTTAAACGCGGCTGAAAACGCCTTGAGGACGCCGAATGCCAGCTGTTTTTCAGCTGAGTGCCAGCTTTCTTCAGCTGAGCGCTTTGGTAGCTGTGATACTTCAGCTGCGAGCCGGTTGGTTGCTGTGGTAATGTCCCGTGTGAGAACTGACATTGACGAGCGGAGCTTTTCTCCCAAAGTTGAATCTCTTTCAACTCTCGACGCTTAGCGCCGAGCGCGGAAAAAACGCAGAGCGCCGGTTTTCAGCGCGGAAAAAACCCGCTAGCTGCTGGCTTATTTGAAAAACGCAGAGCTTCCATTGGAAACAATTGAAAACATGCGCCGGCCGCGGGCGTAAAAGTTTTGGTGTACACAACCCCTTACAGCTTAATATGAACAACAAACTGCAATTAAACATAGTATAACAGCCTAGGTCCGAGTTAATGTAATTCCAAAGAGCCATTAGTTTAAAACTGAGGTGGTGGGTATATAAAGTCTATGGTTGTAACTATGGTAACAATAAAATGGTGAAAAAAAAAATGTTCCCCTTAAATGTCCAAAATCACTGAAATTACAGGGATTTTACACATGAAACAAAAACTAGTACATTATAAAACTAATAGATCTGTGGATTTTAGCTGCTTTCAGTTGACGCTTGATCTTTTCTTTTGACTGCTCTTTGGTTTAGCCACCAATCCATTTTTACGTTATTAAAACAGAATGGCAAGAACTGATATCAGTTTTGCAAGTGCATTAAAAATCTACTTAAATAAGTGACGATTGTATAAACACTTCATCTTTTGGCGGACCACTGGGGGGTTTGGCGGACCACTAGTGGTCCGCAAACCACACTTTGAGAATCACTGCCTTAGCTAAATGTGCTGGAGGGATGGACGTAATCGTAATAACACTATTTTAACCATCTATATTCGACCTGTCGGTGTGATTTAAAATCAGTGTGGTTAGTTTTACCTTTCCACTGTACATGACCAATGGCGGCCAATAAACCGGAAGGAGAGACGAAAAAGAGCTACATGGGGTACCAACCATCTGCGGGTGCGTAATTATCAGATCCGATTTGAGCTTTGGATGCATAAAAAAACTTGTGCAACTACACCACATGTGACACGCTGACCGGAAGTGATGTATTTCAGTGAGTTCCAATCAAAACACTGTGTGCAAGATAAAAATTAATAATCCTTTTTTGTTTAACTTTATCAGTAACACTTGAATCCTTTAAAAACTATTGATTACTGATATTACATTACAGCATCCCGTTACCGTTCGCATGTCACGTCTTAAAACACGTGTTAAATGCCGGTCAATGCGCTTCTTCCTTCAGAGCGCATGGCGTCTTTCGCAGCTAAGCAACCATGAGTCGTGCATTCCGGAAAACGTAAAGCTTGATTGGATTTTAATCGCTCATCTGTGCCTTGCGTCAAATCATATTATTGTTATTATGCAATCAATGAATCTGGTGTTCGCCCAGAGAAGAGCTAGGCGAATACGAGGAGGAGGTTCGGGGTTAGTTCGCTTCAATTCACAGCTTCCAATGGTGACACCATAAAGGGAAGGAGAACAGGAGATGTAATGCAACACAAAATCAACTACGGATAAGAAAAATGAGGTTCATGTGTTAAAAAAGGGGGAAAGAAACGTGCAATTGATAAAAGTATGTACACAATAAAATAGGGGTAAAAGTTGGCCCGCATTATATTTCCAATTTTAAAATCTGGCCCTCAAAAAGGGAAGACCTGCTTTAGGGTATCACTAAGTAATTCACTTGTCCCTATTGGGCTCTCATGGAGTGCTGCATCATATCCAAGCTATCTCAGGCCAAGGCAGGTAAAACTTGCTTTGGGCTCCTAATAACAGTGTACATTGGAAGTGGATTGTCTCTTAATGTTTTTAAACAAAATTACTTTGAAGACATGATAAATACACACTCCACTTAAAGTGTGTCAATCATACACCTACATTAGGTAAACACTTACTGTCTTATTTTTGGATACTTGGCCAGCAACAGATTTTTGAACAGATATGCTGTCATTTCCTCCTCTGTGGCACTGCATTACTAGCCTATATATTTGTTCATTGTCCGCTGTGTTACAGTCACAATGCATGTAAGAAATGGCCCATTATGTAACAACTGAAACAGGCCTGTTGATGTCGTACTTGGTAGGGTCACAAATGAATTGATCCTGAATCAAATCAAAACAGAAACTAGACTGTGAAATTGTAAATTAACCCATCCCTATAACAAAGAGTTGGCCTGTAGCTGGTACTGTAGTTTTAGCCATGTTGTTGTCGGTTACACAGCATTACTACAGTTTGTTATATTGACTTCCTGTACGTCATGGGTTAATCTCAGTTTGCACCTTGAACATACTGTATATTATTCTAGCTGATGGCAAAACAGTGTTGATGCAACACTGTGCACGGGTTCCAGAAGTGAGTAAACATTTAAAGAACAGCTTGACAGCTGTCCTTCGACTTGTCCTTCGCATGGCTCTCTGGAGCATTTAAATTAACTCATTTCCATAAAGTATCAAATAATCAAATTATTACCAATGTTACCAAGACCTGTAAAATATATGCATTTCCTGTGAGTGCTGCATCAGGAACCATACAGTTTTAAAGCTATTCTTCTGTCGCATCAAATCCATTTTGTAGTTTATACTGGTCAAGTACCACACATTTAGACAGAAAGCTATGAGGTCACAGAGATCGCCCCAGTATTAAAATCCTCTTTAGACGTAGTGTTTAGTGTATTAGCAACAGTTGTGACACTTTGGGAAATGTATAAAGTGAGAACTAGGTGCATGGTTCTTGTTTAGTATCTTGTAAAGTTCATGTTCATATAATATTGCTTATTAAAATTATTACAATAATAAGCATTGTTGCATGAAAAAGAAATAAATAATCCACCATTTAAGTCAACAGTGAAGTATTAACAAATGTTAATCTAATAAATGGGGGCTAATATAAAAATGTCTATCCCCAAAACAGACAATGTGTGTATCCAGGTGTAAAACGACAAAAAGGTTCATACAAAATACATTAGATCCCAGGTAAAAAGAAATTACACATGAATAGTATAGTTCTACTTCAGTAGTACTTCAGTGCTCCTGAAAAAGTATACTAAATACCAGTAATACCCAAATAGATTTTAAGTAGATTTCTCAAGAACATCTACGTTTACAAAATCGTGTTATTTTAAAGGTGACATAGGATGATTGAACGGGGTATTGATCCTTGTTCTGTGATGTGACATGTAGACAAATTTTTTTTAGTTTGGGTCTGTAATGCCTTAGAAGCTTCCTAAAAACCTCTCTCAGATAGCTCTATTAGGGTGGGGGATTTTAAACAAGTGGTTTTGCACCTATTTGGCTCCCCCACTGGCTTAACTTGCAATCTCATTACTGATTGGCTGACTTTGCTGCCACTCAAAAAATATAGCCAATTATTTTAAAGTGGAGGGGCAGTTAGATGCCTGTGATGTCATAAGCATCAGTTTTTCAGATTGGGCTGTTTTCTGGCTGACATTTCTAAAAGAGGAATTTCTATGAGACTGAGATGTTTAGCAAGTCTAGCACTTTTTGTATGTTTGTGAATGCGGGTAGACTACCATTATTCAACAAAGACAAGGTAAAAATGGTTTTTCATTCTCTGTCCCCTTTAAGTTTATCTTAAGAAGTACTTAAACAAATTTTTGGTATATTAACTTCAAAATTAGTTCACGAAATAAGTTCATTTACTAAGTGTAATAGTGTATTTTAGTGCACTTTTTCATACGGGAAAGCATTTATTATCTCATCATGCAGGGCTTGACATTAACACCTGCCAACCCGCCAAATGCGGGTAGATTTCCGCTGTAAGACAGCCAATCCCACTTTGGCCAGTTGAATATAATTTTTTTTGTAGTTTTCTTAAAAGTTATGCGAAATGATAAACAGTGCGTAATGTGACACTGGGAAACTACCACTCCAATGAGCACTCCCTGCACCCAGCGCAACATACAGTAGGGGTTATTTACCATAGAAAGCTCGAGCGATTTAAAGTGTGGGCAAGAGCGGAGAGAAATTCGTAGCGGATACGTGAATGCACACGTCCCAGTTCTGTCCAGAGTCAAGGGAAACCTGCGAGCAGAGAGGTTCGCACATCATATTAATGTAGGCTACTTTGGGCAACAATAATGCCCTCTTAACATTCGTCAGTAAAAGAGCGCCTTAAATTCTTAAATCAATTTTAACAGAAATCATGATCAAGCTTAAAAAATACAATCTGCATAAACAAGTAAAATGCATGTACATGACAGTATTTACTGCTGTTGTTAATAAATATTTAAAGTGTTTATCTAGGGTTTATGCGTTTATCTTTTCAGTTAATCTTTTTAACCCCTGCATCACTTTTAATATATTCATTAGAAGTTAATCTATTTATGCCTGACAAGCATGTTTTTCATGCACCCAAATATATAATATGATCTATACGCATATACCTGGTATATACCAGCTAATAAATGTAAATTTGAAAGTCAATCTGCATATAATCTAGCTAAATCAAGTAAAATTACTCAAAGTCATTTTAGGATGCCAAAGTCAAGTTAAATCATATAACATCTATTTTACCAACAACAAAAATGTGGCTAGTTACTTTGGAAAACAACTAGCCACCTTGGCTGGTGAGCAAAAAAGTTAATGTCAAGGCCTGTCAACACGACACCCTGGACCTCACTAACCTTGGCGATGACTGCCATGTGTGATCTAATCAGTTTATTATGTTTTTAGATTTATGATCCACACAAACCAAAAACAGATAACAGACCTAAGTTAAATTTTATGTATTATTTGTGGTTCAAGCTGTATTAAGTTTATTAGGTTTGGGGTTTTACAACAAAACCATAACCAGAATAATATTTATGCTGTCCTGCAAATGCTATAAATGTGACCCTGCCTGTGACATCCAGATTAAAGTCTTATAATCTAACCATGAGATTAGGAGCATTAAAGTTAGAATTTAGTTATTGATTTACCACTGACTTCAGTCTTGAAATGGTCTTTTTCAGTCTATATTAAAGATCTTAAGGGTATATTTGTAGAAAAAGTTATTTAAAGTATGTAGGATGGTTTAATGTAAAAGCAATAAATAACAAAAAATGAGCTGGATTTTAACAGACAGTGTCAACTATTTTACAGGGAAGGGTTAAGTATGCTTGCAGAAAGGCACGTTTACAATCGGTTTCTTTACATGACATATTTCACCAAACAAACCCAGAAGCTTCCTGGCAGCAGCGTCATTTCCCCATTATAAAAAATTCAAAAAGAGAAAAAAAATGATGTTTCAAATCATGCGCACTTCTCATTTCCTCTCTGTTCTAAAACAGGAAGTTGTAGGTAATTTAAATAATGCATGGGACAGAGTGTAGAAATTACGCTTACTAACTGATCGGAGTTCAGGTTTACATGTCAATTTTTAAAAACGTCATAACCAAAAAGTGTAAACAATGTTACTTCAGTATAGACCGCAGATCTTTTATTGCAATAGGACATACAGTGCTGTGCAAAAGTCTTATGCCAGTGGTTCTCAACTCCATTCCTGGAGGCCCACAGCTCTGCACATTTTGTATGTCTCTATTTTCTGCCAGCCTCAGTTCAGTTCATGGAGCTCTCTGCTAATGAGCTGATGATTTGAATCAGGTGTGTTAAATAAGGGAGACATACAAAATGTGCAGAGCAGTGGGCCTCCAGGAATAACATTGAGAACCACTGTCTTATGACACTACCACCAGACTTGTTGTTTTAGAATTTTTAATGTCCATCCTTATTTAATTTTTCAATCTATTTTTTTAAGATACAAACAGAAAAAACAAGAAATATGTAAAATAAAAATTTCAGGATTAAATGTCTTCTTTAGGCATCGTAAGTGTTTAGTGTGACCTCTCTTGGCACTAAACACATCTTGAGCGGTTTTGAGCAGAATGAAGTAAAAAGACTAATTTCTTTAAAATTATAAATTAGGATTAAATTTTATTTAGGTTTAAGAGATCCTGCAGTTTCCTGCTATTGCTCGAGTGGAAGGGGAGTTTACCCTAAAAACTTGACACATCAGTTTACATTTTTACCATGTTTTTAATACTATATACACATTTCCTGTATTTTCTGGATGTATTCTATTAAAGAGACTGAGAAACAATTATATATGATCACTATAACCTGCAAAAACAACAAATCTAATTCTAGCATGGAGGCCTAAGACTTTTGCACAGTACTGTACATTTTTCTATATTATGCTGCCCTGAATTTACCATAATTGTCTCTTGTGGTTTCACAAGCAAATTTAAAACCTCTGCATAAGATAATACTTTTTCAACTACTTAAAATATTAAAAATAACTTTTTACGGCCTTTAATACTTTTTTTGGCTTATTAGCAAATAAGAACAGAACAGTTTTATCAGCAGGGTGTATGGGCCAACTTCAGCTGGAGCTTGTTTTAAAAGTTTTGCAAGTAAAATGTAGTTTCACTTGGATTTAAATGAGCAGGTAACTCGATTTTCTCTTCGAAGCCTCCCGATGCGTCAGCAGTGTGTTTTTGCTCGTTCATTGTCCTGTAGAACTAAAAAGGCACATACGTGATCTGCTTAAGGTGCATATACATATAACTATTCAGACAGTATATGTGTGGTTTTTAACTTTTTATGGTTACACTGTAAAAAATGTGCTGTAATTATGCAGCTGGTTGCAAGTAACTTACAGTAGAAGATAAAGACTGAAAACGTTTCATGTTCATTTAACTCTGAACAAACTGTTGCCAGTAAATAACATAAATGTAAAATCTACAGTAAGTTACTGGCAGCTACTTTATTTTAATGTACTTTTATCCAAACGGCCTAAAATGCATCACAAGGTATACATTTTATCAGTATGTGTGTTCTATGTGGACTGAACCAATGACCTTGGTTGTTGCTAACCAAATGCTCCATCAAATGAGTTGCAACTCATTAGTTGCTTCGACAGGTTTGTTTGCACATTTTTGAAAAGGCTAGTGATGGATGACCACAGATGTTAGAAGCAATGAACACTCAAGCAATGATTGTAACCACTAATTGACTCCATTTTGACATATCGTTTGAAAAACAAACATGGAAGCACAATCTACCATCTGAAATTCAAACAAGGTAAAATACACAATAGTTTACAGCTGTTAAAGGGATAGTCCATTTAAGTTGTTGACCGTCAAAGTTGATTTTTATCTATGTTCATACTTTCATAACATAAGCACGTAGCTTTAGCTATCAGCGTTTACGATCGAGAGGAGAAACAGGTTTTGTGAAATGTTTTGTGTTAATGGAATGCTGTTGATGCCAGAGCCGAAGCTATTTGTGGTATTGGCAGAGGGCAGAGAAAGAGATGAGAGGGTGTAACACAGCAGGAGGTGTGAAAATTAGCACTAGTAACCACTGAGAGTGAGATGTGAGGTCCGGGGTCTACTTACAAACTAATGGCGCTTTTCCATTGCATAGTACCCCACGGTTTAGTTTAGTTTGGGTCGGGTCAGCTCACCTCACTTTGGCGTGGTTAGCTTTTCCATCGAGTTTAGTATCACTTCGGAGTGGGAGGGATTATAGGCGTGTCATTATATTTACGCTGCCTACTGCTGTGACATCATACACGTGAGAGCGTTGTTGTACATTCCCATACATTCATTTATTTCTCAGTCTGCCACAAAATTAAAATTGGCCACCACAAATAGATGTTTGCACATCGCGTTTATCACTACCTCTGTCTCATATGACAGTTTCTGTTCAAACACCCGTCCCGTGGCGTCAGTCGACGGCGCTCCGCTGAGCCTCATTCAAGTTGCATATAAGCATATATAATGCGGACGTGCACGTCGCGAATGTGCCGCCACAAACTGTAAGTCTGGAAAAAACTGTTATGGTGTCCCGGATTCTCAACCTGCGGATGTTTTTCATCGCTAAAATGGTGTTTGGAAACTTATAGCAGAACACAGATAACAACATGTTTGCTTGAGACAGCGCAAGCTAGCAGTAAGCTAAAGCTAATATTTACATTATAGCGATGACGTGACGATTCTCTCAGACCAATCAGTGATCTACAGTGTTTTCGCGTCACGTTTGGTATCAGCTCGGGTCGCTTGGAACCCCAACCGAGGTGGTACGAAAAAAAGTATCGGGTACTACGTACTGCACCCAATGGAAAAGCTCCCAAAAGTAAACTGACCCGACCCAAACTAAACTAAACCGTGGGGTACTATGCAATGGAAAAGCGCCATAAAGCTGGTATTAAAGGCGCACTCACACTATCCAAACCAAACCGCGCCCAGGCGCGTTTGACCCCCAAAGCCTGGTTCGTTTGACTATTATGATCGCTCTGTACAGTGAAGTTCAAAATGAGAGACGCCAATTGCGGGACCACTCCCATTCATCTTCCTTCGTAAAAACCTTCGGATGCGCACGGCAGGGGATCACAAATGTCTGAGTTGCAGACGTGACAGATCAACTAAGCAATATGATGCATGTGAGAGGCAACGACTCAGAATCAAAAAAACACAGACTTAACATTATGATGGACTCTTGTGTTAAGAGAGCGCTTTACTTCCTTCAAAACAATCGCATCCTAATGACGAAAGCGTATCTGGGCATGGATTATAGTGTAAGTGCGTGCTTCTAGGGGAGTAGGGAGGAGGGACAATTGCGCTGGGACACGGTTTGGTTGAGTTACCCCTAGGGTGAGTGTGCCCTAAGATGCTTTTTGGGGTGTGTTCACATTATCCCAACCAAACTAGAGTAACTAGTGTAATCGCGCTGTACTGTGCCTGGGCATGGTTTGGGTTAAGGGGTAGGGCTGAACGATACATCGAATTTTCATCGTCATCGCGATATGAACTCACGTGATGAACACATCGCAACAGACAGCCTTGACGCGATGAATGAAGGGAAAACAGTAAGCGCATGTAATAAACGTTTGACCTATCACGTTTAGTCCTGAAGACATGCCCTGCGTCCCAAACCGCATACTTCCACACTATAGTAGGCGAAAAGCACTTCTTCTCGTACTCTTTGCATACTATATAGTATAGAAGTAGGCAGTTTGGGACGCGCGGATGGTTTGCGCGTTCATGCTATTAGGCCAGTCAGGGGAACCCCCAAGTCAGCTACGCTCAGATTGATTTGTGAGGTGTCAGTTGCGACGCTGTGCCTGTTAGCAAAAACGATGGTGGAGAAAGGAGAGAAGAGTGAGGAAAATGTTTTTTCAGACAAAGACCTTGTGGTGAAAAGGAACAGCACTTCAGCTATATCATGGAATTATTTTGGATTTAGGACAGATGACGCCGCCAACACAGATACTGTGGAAGCGGTGATTCACATATTGCGTCTATTGCGCGCTCAAGTTCATTATTTCAAATGTAGGCGCGTAGTATGTGCACTCTGGAAGCACCGCGGTCGCGACTCGCACGCTTTTCAACGCTTTCCAGGCTTTTCAAAAGCATTTTAACTATTCAGAATGACACAAGCGCAGCGTGCAGGTCATGTGACAATAACCTAAGTGTCTAGCGTGTGAATGGCCCCTAAAACATGAAAAAATATAAAATATTTATCGCAACTCACATCGTCATCGCAACATTAAACAATGTCATCGCACATGGCAACTTTTCCTCACATCATGCAGCCCTATTAAGGGGGACATTTCACAAGACTTTAAGATGTCAAATAAATTGTTGGTTTCCCCAGAGTACATATAAGAAGAGTAGGCCCAAAATATGCTGTTTTTGGGTGTGTCCTATTAATTGCAAATGAGCTGATCTCTGCATTAAATTGCAGTGCCGTAGTTGGATAGTGCAGATTAAGGGGCGGCATTATACCCTTCTGACATCACAAGGGGAACCAAGTTTCAATGGCCTATTTTTCACATGTTTGCAGAGAATGAATTACCAAAACTAAGTTACTGGGGTTGGTATTTTTCACATTTTACAGATTTATAGAAGTATTTGGTATAACACAACGTGTTAAAAAACACATTATTTTCCACATACCATATATTTTTGTAGCTCCAGATATACTGCATTCATCAAACGCTCTTATTTTCTACAAAGCTCATCGATCTTAAAAGCACTGTGTCCCTGATTGGTCAGCTAATCTGTACATTGTGATTGGCCTGAATACCTCTGACGTCAGCGGGAAATGTGACGCTCCTTAACATGTTAGCACTCACAATGCAATGCTAACAGGAGTTCACTTACAGGCTGCGAGTCAAAGCTGGAGGAATTATCATAATGTCGGTCTTGTCTACGTAAACAGGCCCAGGAAGTACACTGTTGCCTACAATCCATGTGTTTGTTGTAGTCCAAAAATAAAAGAGAGAGTTATTGTTTACTTTGCGTTATGTACCTTTTGCATATCATTAACATGTACCAACACACACTTACACACCAAAGGAAATGTAAACGCGTGAATTGGACCATAGTTGCTCTTGAAGCACAACTGTACTGCAAGTATTGAAAATCCCTGCACAGCAGAATTACGACTTTACTCGCTAATAATCACAATTTAAAAAAGATAAACATTTAAAATACAGAATAAGCACAGTTCAACAAAGATTAATGCCTTTCATTCTCAAACAGAGAATATAAATTGGCTGAATACAATGACATTTATTCAAAATAACTTCAATGTGCATTTCCATTTATCTGCACATGGATTCCCTTGATGTCCGTTACCACAAAGAATATAAAAACAAAGACAGACATGGCTACCAGAAGATGACACGCTGTACACCCTCTGCACGCAAACTGAAATGGAAACAGAACTGCATATTTTTACCAACATGCACCAGTTATAAACCCCAATAAGGTCAACCCTGGCTTTAAGGTTTATGTCAAGTCTTGCCACAATGCATATTAGCTGATAACTAGCTAGCAGAACAGCACAACAACTATATAACAAGTGAAACATTGTGCAATATGCATAAAATAGCAAACATGTCAAGTGCCTGGATCGCACACTACACTGTGCTTACCTTGATTTAAATATCAGCACATTAAGAGGCTTTGGTCTGGTGCTGAATATACTATAGAGAGATATAAAAGAAATTTCTGTGTTATTAAAAGTACATTTCCCCATAGAGAAATTCTAGTCACAATTTGGTTGTAAAATTTTCTATGGTCTTGTTATGTATGTGAGGTTTGAGGTGTGCCCTGTCAGATATCTCAAGGGCTTTTTTAATCTACAAGCCTTAATGCACACATATAATATTTTGACACCCTAGTATGTTGTCACGCCTGTTTACATTCTTTAGATATGACAAACTGTGTTTACTTTAACAGCCTTACATAATGCACTGGGCTGTCAGTCAGAACGATCAGCCCTTAAGTACTGAACATGAATTTATGCTTACACATCTTTTTTTTCTGTATATTATCTTCGGGAATTAACACATTGCATTAAATTGGATATCTTCCCAATATCTTCCCTGATTCACAAGTAAGAATTCTTATGAAATCATTAAACTATAAACCAGACTTGCTACATTTGCAGTTATGCATTGAGCTCAGAGTATAGTCGGTTTTTTACATGTGTGCTCCCTGAGGGTTAAACCTGATCTTGGTGTTCCTAACATCATGCTGTACCAGTTGAGCTAAAGAATCATGTCTGCATTTGCCATCATAGGAAAGCAATACATTTTTCATGTCAATGCCTGAAAGTTTCTATCAACATCTTTCTGTCTTTAACTGAATTTAAATACAATACAACAATCACACAATGTGATATGAATAAAACAAGTGATACTGAGCATTTCAGGTGACACTTTTGTCCTTAAAATACAAAAACTCTTTAAATTGTCAAGCACATAGGCCCCACTAGTTCACTCAGGTTCTATTGAGAAATGATAAGCACAATTTAATTGCAAGGTCTTGGACATTTCCTGTTTGTCACTTCTCTTCAAATTTTAAGCAATAAAGATCTCGTGTTTTCACATGAGTTTAACTTGTGTAACAGGTTGCAGCACATCATAAAAACAATTTAAAGGGAAGGCACTGCAGGAAATGTTACATTTTTCTAAGATTTGAAATAGTGGACAAAGAAAGTGAAACAAACAGGAAGAATCTGCAATTAGACAAAACTCTGTTCGTTTACATAACATGATAAACCACACTATCATTGTCCATACTTTAATGTGAAAATAAATCTTAAATACTATGAATCGTGGTAGAACTGTTGACCAAAAAACACATTTCTACATTTCGTATTCCCCAATGGTTTGAAGATGACCTGCAGAACATCACTTCATGGCCTGAAATGCTCAAAATGAAACTTGTGTGACAAAACTGGAACCATTTTTCTATTAGTCTGCAAATCCATTGTACTGAAATCCATTACTGGTAAAAGTTAGAAATTTCTGCACTTCACAAGCTGTTTAAGTGATTTTTTCCTGGAAATATTTGTGCAAAAATGAACTCAAAACGTAGCCTTTTCTAAGCGGATTTAAAAGAGGAACTATATTGTATGGCGGAGTAGCACTTTTGGGAGTACTTCGACTCGGGTTTTCAGGCGAGTCGAAGTCCTCCCAAAAGTGCTATTCCGCCATACAATATAGTTCCTCTTTTAAATCCGCTTAGAAAAGCGCTACGTTTTATTTTGTGCCACCATACTTGCTCGTATTACTACTATTGATCTTAAACAGGAAAAACGTTGATGTGTTTGGTCACTTCTAACTTTATCTCTGTTTAGTACCATTGAATGAATGGGGCTAAGCTAAATGCTATCGAAGTGTCACAGCGCGCCACAGCGCTTACGTGCACGCACTAAGATGATAGAAGTATGTATCAACTCTTCTTAGTTAAGGTAATAACAGTTTAATATGGAAAATGGATAGACTATTCTTTTAACTTTCACATTTACTTCTTTCAGGCTAGGACTTTAAATCAGTTTCACCTATTTTCTGTATTTATCTTTGGATAATGACAGAAGATTTGGAGAAGTTTTGTGCAGTTCAGCTAACAGCAGTTGAAACATTGGCACCCTGTACTGTACACCTGACATTAATATGCGTTTTCAGGTCACAATGATTACATTTACGCATTTGGCAGAAAACGTTTATTCAAAGCTACTTACACTGCATTACATTTTACTAGCATGTGGTTTACTTAGGAATTAAACGTAAGGTCTTAACATTATTAGGCCTGGTATCACAGACCAAAAAATTAAAAATATTTTAGGATAATTTAGGATTTTAAGACAGCTTAAGCATGCATTTTAGTCAAGGACTAGGCTTAATTCTTGTCTGAGAAACCGGGCCTTAAAGTCATGCTCTATCAGATCAGCTAAAGTAAACCATCGGTTGGTTCACCATTTAAATCTAGGTGTAA
The DNA here is from genome assembly GCA_025389145.1 of Misgurnus mizolepis. NCBI lineage: Eukaryota > Metazoa > Chordata > Actinopteri > Cypriniformes > Cobitidae > Misgurnus > Misgurnus mizolepis. Next base: position 32,868,341 of record JAIFKI010000006.1, on the reverse strand, counting down.
ATGCACCAAAAAACACAATGGCTATGTTTACATGCACAAAATTTGGTCAATCCGATTGAAGTTTAAGACGATACAGTTTACATGCATCCTCAACATTGCAATCTGAATAAAATGTTTGTTTACATGTACATTCTATAGAATCCGAACCGAACGTCTGCACAAGCGCACTGCCAGGGTTGCCAGATTCGCGTATCAGAACCATCCCAAATGGACATTCAAAACTAGCCCAAAAGCATCCCAAGGACTATTCACAGCCCAATACCAATATCTAATTAACGAAATACTGTCATCTTTAACCCGCAGAAGGAAAACAACTGGTGGAAACAGTTTAAACAGTAGCTCATATCTAAACTCGAAAAAAGCAGAGGACTTGGCAACGCCTCGCTGCAGACAGCATCTCTCGTCGAGTTCAGGCTTTATCTCTAGATAAAAGTCAAAGCGGAGTTGGAGAAAGTTGTTCTTAAGAAGTTTTCAGACACAGGTGATGAAAACACACTTTTCAAAAGGCACAACGCTATTTTATTGCTTCATGTAGCCTAATGTCATAAAAGTACACATAAACGCGGCAGAATGTACATTGCGTGACACCAGTAATTCCTTGATAATGCGTGATGCCACTGCCTTGCTATTTCGTGTTTCTGTGACGAGAATCATGTAATGAGCAAAAATGTTCTGCACATGTGCACAATGTATTTTTGCATCCGATTGAGAAAATACTATGATTCACACGTTTACATGCATACTTTTCTCCTGCTGATCGGATAACAGATCGGAGTACACCACCCCCTTCAATACGATCCAAATTTGCATCCGATCGTCCTCAATCGTACTGATTAAGGTGTTTACATGAAGGCTTTTCAATAGGATTGAGCCATCAATACGATTACAAACTGATTATTTGGTTGCATGTAAATGTACCCACTGTAATTAGATTCAGTGTAATTGAAAAAGATGGTCAGGGATGAAACCTGTCCACAGTATTTCATTATGCATGTAACAGGCAATAATACATTACTTTGAAAGACTGGGCTGAACTTCTCATTATGCTTATCTATATCTTTGAAGTTCCTTTTCTATCCACTCATACTATCTAAAAAAAAAGGCAACAGATTCTGCTGTCATAATACTTCATCACGTTTTACAGAACAACATCCCATGAAATTCATTTGGAAAGTGAAATTCTCACAAAGGTGCTTTAAAACTACATTTGTTATTCACTTCATTCCTATTTCTTCCTCTCTAATCTTTATTAGCACCTATTGGCACCATTTACTGAATTGAATTGATCTAAAAATATAAGAAAATTTAGATACAGTCCAAATAGTAACTGCATCTTTGTAAAGTGGTGCACGGTTGCACATCATTCTAAACACACTATCGCTGCCTTTAATATTCAGCTTGTTTGAATAAATTAAATATGTTAAAAACCAAACAAGCATTTTTTTTTGTAAATTCAAATAAGGCTACATGTAATTGCTAACAGTATGTGACATTAGCTTCTATACTCATTCAACAGCACATACTGTACAACGTCTTTCTATAGGTATACTGGCATAGCGAGGTCATACTGAACACGCATAATGATAAAATGTACCTTGAATGCACTGTAAGTCACTTTGAATAAAAGCGTCTCCCCTAACGCATAAATGTAAATCTAATTCTCAATCTGAAAAACGTTTTCAAGTTTGCTATTCAAATTCATGCGTTCTCTTCAGACCCTGGACAACTGCACAGAACATTTTCTTTATCTTTGCACTGCATGATACATGATAAGCTAGTCAATAAACTCCAATATACCACATTAGATGCCATTACAGCCACCGTGCCAAATGGACTCACACACACCACAGGGCCGAAGTTCAAAGAACAAACTCAGAATATCACCAGAGGTATTAAAAGAAGTATTATACACTCCACTGCACAATCCAACAGTGGACCACACACACAAAATAAAATGTGACTAAATCATAAATATAGTTTGTTTGCATGCAATAAAAGAATTTACAATATTTGTGCAATGCATTTGTATTAACATTTCAGGATTCCACTAAATCTTCCTGTTTTTTTGGTTTTAAGTTACTCCTAACTATAGTTATGCAACACAGTGCATAGAAGGTATCCTTTAGGTCGAGTGCTATGACAGGTTAAATGTCTATTGAGCTCATTTACACAGAGTCATGAGTCATAGATTGCAATACTGCAGAATCCACCCGTGAACTCTGTGTTTAGCATGCAGACTTTTTATTTACATGTACACATACGTACAAATGTAAAAGATTTTACAATTAGATCCAAAACAGTCTTGGGTAATTTTTCTAAATGCAGAAGATCTGACATGTTTCTAAAACACAACATTGTACAGCAGGGTGGTCAAATAATCTCATGTTTCATTTCTCTGTTTGGGAGCCAAGATGACACCACTTCTGCTTGCGTGACTGACACAATGCTCCCATGAATTCACCACCATGCTTGTATGTGTTATACCATTCTGCTGCACTCCAGGTAATTCACTGACACATTCACTAACATTTACACATTCCTTGGGTCTCATGCATTTGTTTATTAGATATTCGGACCAATCTGCTAATGCTATCTGCTTCCAATAAAGTCTAGTTGTCCAAGTTACCTCTAATTCTGAAACTTACATTTTCTCCAACAACTGTCTTGAAGTGTTATATATCATTGAGGCTAAGATAAGAACAAGTTTATGTCTTGTAACTAAGTATAAACTGTATATGCATAAAGCTTTTTAAAAGAATGACGGTGCTAGTGTTTTGTATTACATGCATTACAAAAATATACACTTATGTCATGAACAGTTTGCATTGTGCTAATTAGACCCTACTACGAAATAGGAGCTAATTTAGTCCTAGAAATAGGCAGTGCATGTACCAAAATGCCCGTTCCTGTGGTCCGAACATGCCACAAAGCGAGTAGACCCACAAATAGTAAACGAAAAAGTTCATGCAGTGCGAAAGGCCCTATTGTTACCTCAACATTGCATATCTGTATCTAAATGGTACATATTTGGACTTTTTAAGGGTATCTTCCCAGTGACAGCTATTGTCCATTTTTTCTAAACGCACTTTCCTGTTGTTAGAGGAAAAGAGCGTTGTTGACGCCATTTTAAATGCGGTCATTGTGCTCCTTGGTGATAGACCCTGATTAAAACTTAACCACAGAGCATGCTGCTACCTACAGTCATGTCAAAAAACTATGAAATGACAATGTGAACTATGAAGACCATCTGTTTTAGGCAGATAGGACAGTTGGGGTGGCTGACACGAGAGGATGTGGCAAAGACACAATGAAGAGAAAGTAAAATAGTGCTTTGGTTACTTTAAGTGTTAACAAAACTTGCATGCACAGTGACTATGAAAGGTGTCAGCCACAGACGCTTCCAGTCTACGAGCACGATCAGGCAAAAACTCATGTCGATTTATTACTTTAAAAAGTCCCTTAAAGTAAAGCGCTTACTTGAGTCCACAATTCACAATTGTGATTTTTTTAAAATAATGAATGGAGGTTTTACGTCAAAATTTTCACCTGCAGCCTTAAAACATCAATTCAAGTAGATAATATATTAATCAGCTTAATTGATTTCAATGATGCTTGAAATCGAAAACAAGTGAGCTGACACCAATAGGAAATGTGAAAATTTTTATGATGAAACTGTCATCTCATGTTCTCAGCATTTACATAATGCTCGGCAGCCACTCTAACCACCATAAACTTACCACCAATCTCTCAATACTCATTGGGTGTCACATTTAAACCATATATAAAACGAATTAACAACAACGCTGTGAACAAAGAAACTCATCGAAAATTACTCAACAAACCTCCACCACATCTGAAAGCTCTGAGCTTGAGAAATGTATAGTAACGTTTTTCCTATCCAGTTTACAGTCATTATCTTTCATCTACACCTACTCTGTTTTCTACCACCATCTGTAAAAACACACCTGTAAACCGTGCATCATGCAGGCCTGTGTTAACAATGGTATCTTTCCATGGAACTCACATGTACTTGTTAGGTTAATATTGTTTTCTTCTTTCTGCAATGTGGTTAAAAAAACACTGTGTGTTGATTTTAGATCATACACAAGTCACATGGATGCAAATGGGCAAATAATAAAACTGCTCTCCTTAGAAAGCCTGGAGAGATACAACAGCCTACAGCCTTATATTATTATATTGATTAACACACTTCAACAGTCAAACGTGGGGACGTTTGCTCAGTGGTCGGGTAGCTTTGCTCATCTACCCAACGTGGTGGCGGCCGACCCGCGAAACATCTCAGACCACTGTGTGACAAAAAATTCCACTGCTTAAATGCAAAGATAGAAAATAGAAAAACAACAACATAAAAGTCTGCTTGTTCAGTGCCACTGTTCTATTCGGGTCTATAGTTAATGTTTTATGAATTTTGTCTTTTGTGTAAATGCTCCAAAAACCTCTCAGGAGGTGCTTTTCCTGTCGTTCACTTGATGTGGTTTGCTTATAACATGCATTGTGAATGCAGTAGTATTGCAAATACTTCGGGTTTATATTTACTGGGTTAAAAAAACAGTATAGACTGCCATATTGAACATTAAAGGGATAGTTCACTTTAAAATGAAAATTCTGTCATCATTTACTCATCCTCATGTTGTTCTAAACCTGTATGAATTTTTTTCTGATGAACACAAAAGAAGATATTTTGAGAAATGATGGTAAACAAACAGCAGTAAGTGACCATTGACTTCCATAGTAGGAAAAAATATTTTGGAAGTATTGTGATAAATGATGAAGAAAATATTTTGATAAATGATGGTAAGCATGCAGTTGACAGTAGCCATTTTTTTATTCCTACTATGGAAGTCCATGGACACTATCTGCTGTGTGTTCACCATTATTTCTCAAACTATCTTCTTTTGTGTTCATCAGAATAAAGAAATTCATACAGGTTTAGAACAACATGAAGACAAGTGAAGGATGACAGAATTTTCATTTTAAAGTGAACTATTCATTTAACTAAGAACTATGTCTAAATGTGTCTGCCAATATTCTGCATTGAACGTCCATTGTTTAAGGAGAGAAAAAGCCCTTTAGCATCGCTATTAAATATTAAATCCTTATTATATACATCTTATGGGTTATTTAAAAACAATGTATTGTATTTGTAAGTGTACCAACCATGTATGAAGTAACAAAATAAATAAAGGCCGCACTTCTCTTGTGAAATATGCCAGTAAAGTCTCAAAGGGATTGTGGTTTGATAGAAAACTCTCACCTTTCCTCTCGAGGAACATTTTCTTTACCATGCTGCTCCTCTGCCTGAAGAAAGTAAAAAAAAGGATATTTTTATTCAGCAGGTCATATGACATAACAGTGAAAGAAATACTTTAAACTTGGGTCATATGTTTGTGGTTTAAGGTTAAAAAAAACACATTTTGTCCACATACTGAACATTATTGTTGCTTCTCTATGTTCGGCCTTTCTAAACGCATCGATTTTTACAAAGCTCATTGTTCTGAAAAGCAAGTTGGCTGATAGAAATGGTATGCCCTTTACCAAATTTGAAATATCAGCTCCCAAAGCATATCTTCGCCACAATATGGCAGTGGCAAACAATACAACAGTGAGAATTAAAGATACGCCTTCTTTCTTTGTGTATACATTTGGGTAGTGTTATGCAAATCTTCCCACACAGTGAAATAGATATGTGGGGGCGTGTTTATATGAGGCATTTTAGGAAGGCATGGATGAGCCTTCACGTTTAGAAAGAATATCTATCTTTTATATGCACAAACAGTGACAAAGGAAAACATGTAATCGCAACCTATGACCCCTATAAGTAAAGAACATGTGAAATTAGTAAATGTAAAATGAAAATAAATAAATAAATAAATGCAATGCATGTAAACAAAGACATACAATTGGAAAACACAATACTATTAATTAAAATGTATATAATTTATTTATTTAGAGATTTATTAATGTACTGTTATTGACCTTGCTTTGAATGTTTACTCTTTTTTATTATATATAACCATATTAATATAGCAATAAAGTATTATTATCGTATTTCAAAAATGCTTTTAGCACCACATACCTATCTAGTATTAAAGTAAAAAATTCTCTCATCATTTTCTCATCCTCATGTTGTTTTAAACCTGTATGAATTTATTTTTTCTGATGAACATAAAAGAAGATATTTTGATAAATGATGGTAAGCACACAGCTGATTGTAACCACTGACTTCCATAGAAGGAAAAATAAATACAATGGAATTCAATGGGTACCGTCAACTGTGTGCTTATCATCATTCATCAAAATATCTTCATCATCGTTAATCCCAAAACTTCTATTATTATTCGTTTTCCTTCTATGGAAGTCAATGGTTACAATCAGCTGTGTGCTTACCATCATTTATCAAAATATATACATACAGGTTTAGAACAACATGAGGGCAAGTAAATGATGACAGAATTTTCATTTTTGGGTAAACTATCCCATTAAAGCCATGTTAACCTGATAAGTGTTTATGTGCTTTGTTAAACCAGGTTTCCGTAGAAACTTACTATAGCCCTCCAGCCAAACAATAAATGCTTATAAAGGACACCTGGTTGCCAGGCATCAGGTGACTGTTTGGTACACATTTTACAGTGATTGGATGACTGTGAAGATGCAAAAACTGACAATGGGTTTCAATTATGAACTGCCTCTTACTTATAAGGCTAAGTTGTGATCTACTGGTTTCCAGTGTAGTATTTACAATTGCTATTAGAGTGCATTCATCATATGAGGGAGGTTCTCTTTAAATGGAATGCTGCAGGTCCACTCAATCACTCTTGACATCTATGTTGACTTCAAATGAATCAAAGTCTATTTATGGGTTTGCCTTCAGCACAGTGTGGATGTTTTGAAGCTGATAATGTCTAGAAAGCGAGCTGCTTGTGCATTTGACTTACATTTCAAATGCATTTTTCAAATTCACTTATTTTGTTTAACTAGGTTCAGAAACCAAAGAACAGGTTGCTCTTGAATAAGATTTGAAGGCGTATCTAAATTATTTATCAGTATAACAATTAGGTTATACTGGAACCCCCACCTGCATCAAAAATATGGAGGTTAAAAATATAAATCTAAGTAATTTGAATAAAGTGCCATATTTACTCAAATTACAAAACCTGACAACATTTAAAAAAAGCTTATGTTCAAATGGGCTTAATCTGATTTCAACCATTTAGAGAGCCTAAAAGACCTCTTGAACTTTAACATGATTCAGTTACACAGTGTAAAAGGGAATAACGCAATTTCATTGATTATCCCTTTAACTGTAGTTATGTAATAAACCACAGCACTGCTAGCCATTCAACAGCAAGGTCATTTAAGTATTACATTGATTCTGACAACATCCATCAATATATAGTCAACATCATGTATTTCCCAAAAATTCATTAATATAGCCAATGCCAATGTTACACTTTTTAAATGAGCCACTGGTTACATTTCAGTAAGTTATAGCCATGTTGCATACAACTATTGGGCCAATTAGGGATGGGCGGTATGACGGTATATTCCGTTACCGTGAAATAAAATGTCAGATGCAGCAGGCGCAATGATATTACGTAGCTTCTGAAAATAGTCCCCTGCTATTGAAAGTAACCAAGGGGACTATTTTCGGGCAATGCGTATTATCACTACGCCTGCTGCAGCCATGTTACAGCAGCAAAGTCCTTGACTATTACACCAGAATGAGAGTATAGTTCCTAGCCATATCAGCCTAGAAAATCACAACTTTTAATTTTGCATCAGTCTTAGTACACAATGTAACTACAGAAGAGTCTTTTTTAAATAGGAAAAAATATTGAATATCTTTGGTTATTTTTTTAGCATGATGCTAATGGTCTAATCAGTTTCAATGGATTATGCTAAGCTATGCTAAAAGTGGTACCATCAGACCCAGAGATCGGCCGAATGGATTCCAAAACGATAAAAATTAAATGTTTAACCCAAGGGGAGCTGGAAAATGAGCCCCTTTAAGCAAGCAAACTTGCGTTTATATCAGTGACACGTGCAAACATCTTTGATCAGAAAGACAAGATAGAGACACGGTTAAGGTCTAATAGAAAGTAAAGGGCGTCAAGATCTTAAAACAGACTTCCTGGTCATCACATCATAGCACCTGTCATATTTATAATATCTATATCTAGAGCTCCGTCTCTTATATTAAGGTATTTAAAGTGTCCTGCCTGTAGGTTTGTGCATATTCATACCTGTTCATTTTACATATTGCCTATTTTTAAAGTACTGTATGCATAAATACAAAATACACAATGAATGCATACTATAGCTTCAGTAGTCGATAAAATTAATAACTTCATTAAAAACAAGATTCTGTCTAGCAAGACTTAATCTGTTGTTATCATCTTGGCATTTTTAAAATACTTTAACTTTCTCATATTTTAAAACTGTGGTGAGCATTAAGTTAAAAGCTATAGTGAGTGGAAAATGTCTGCAAATTTTTATATTCCAAAAACAACATAAACTGAAAAACTAGTATAACGTGAAATAAAATGACTCATTCCGTGAAATGGATTTTTGGTCATACCGCCCACCCACCCCTAGGCCCAATATAAACAAATATTAAACACTGACCCTAATACTAACACAATTTCACTACTGCCACTGTTGTCAACCCAGCAGACTAAAACTAAAATGAATGCTGAACTATAAATAGAACTTTCCGTCCCCTTTGATTGCAGCCATTCTCAAGCCATAACACAAATACCCCACCAAAAACAGGTTGCTTACGTAATTGTCAACCACTAAAGTGGTAAATTCTCTGTCATCCTCTGTAAGAGCAACAGTATGCTTATTTCTCTCCCTGTTCTGAATAAAACATACGCCATATACAGAAATAAGCATTACAAACATCCACCACAACCACAAGTTGCACATCTTTGGTCAGGTGATGGGTGAATGTGCCAATAACAACATTTTGTTTCAATCGCCCTATACTTTTTGTAATGGTGTTCAATGTGAAGGGTATTAATACACTGTGCTCAACTGTATGTTATCATGTACAACCAGGACTGGAAACAAGGGGGACTCGGGGGACAGAGTCCAGGAAGTGAATTTCAAGGGGGGATGGAGTTCAAGTTCAAAATGTAGAGGATTTCCATCTTTTATCCATAAAGTAATCTCCAAATGCTATGCACATTCTATAAACATAAATGGGATTTTCTGCACAAATATGTGCTCAACTAGAATTCACCCAATGAAACTTGTCCCTTTCCACCACTGTGTACTGACTACGCCAGCATCCTTACAGCAAACCTCACCAAATCAAACTTCACATAAGACTCGTGAACATGAGGTTAAACAAGGGTGATTAAATGCCGTATCACCAGATTAAAAAATAAATATTACATCAGATATTACCTCAAATCGCTTATCAAATTATTAAAAATAACATCTCTCTGAAAGGGTCGATGACGTCAGAGCACACAGAAGATGCGCGCACTGTCCCTTTAAAACACATGTCTACTATAAAAACACATTTTAGCAGAGGGAGGTCATACTTGAAAACATATAATTAAGTTACATGTTTGTTTGAAATAGTGATAAACCGTATGAAACTGAAAGTATTCATTAGACCCATTCAGAAATCCCAGTCCCCATGGGAACATTCCTCATTCTTCCCGCCGCAAAAGATAACCCATTTCAGCTTCCTAAATAAATTGTCACCCTGAATAAAACAATACATACAGAACCATATATAGACAAACCAAACCAGATGTCTTGTTTTGATTATCGCCATCTGCTGCAAATGCAACAGTTTAACAAATGCAACAACAGCATGCTTTGCAGCACGACTCGCACGTGCTCTCGGCTCACAATGAGGTGAACTTACAGTGTAATAAAACGTGTTGTAAATGACGTCATGTTTAGCAGTTTACATACCTGCGATGGCATGAAGAAGTCTGCGTCCTCTGCCTGCCAAACTTCAACCACGCTGGACCTCTGACTCAGAACTAAGAGAGAAAACGCAAAAGCATAAACACAAAGTCATGCGTGCAGACCAACAACAAATGCCAACCCGACACAGCGCGTCTGTAAACAGATATGCGAAAAATGCAGCCGTTCCCCTAAAATAACGATAGCGTGCGTGTAGTATGTTGCGTGCGTTAAATAATATGTTTGCAATAGTTTAACAGTGAGCACTAACGGGGATTGCTCGGATGACAAAGGCGTGAAATGAAACAGACACAAGCTATTTTAGTCGCGAGCTCACACCATGTCAACAATCCAAATGGATGCAGCTGGAAATACATCCTAATATATGCATTAATGCTGCTTTTGTCTCATGTTTTCTGTTGCGATCCGTCTTGTGGTTTTGTGTAGTTTCCATAAGCTGCACTGAATAACAGCTATATGCACTGAGCTTTGTAGCATATTGCATAGACACAGGAAATAGAGCAAAACCCATAACTGCTCAAAAAAGGTCGCGATGTCGTTCTTCACACTGTAATCGAAAGATAAATCGCAATAATGCAGATAGACGCATTTAAACCCCGCATCAAAACTATCAGAGATGAGGTAAATGTATTGTATATTATCCTCCTATAGCACAACGACTGCACTTGAATACTTGTCAAATCAGCCCTCGACAGTTCCTCCGACATTTTCAGGCTCCGCTTGCCTTCGTGAACGATACAAATACGACAATTCTGCTTTCCAGACCTTGAAACTGAGCTCCTCCATGTTGAATATATGGCAATAATAGCTGTAGGAGTCGCAGAAGGACATTAATCCATGTTTTTCTGTGCGTGAAGTCCCTTTGGCTCGCCATGCTGGCTGTGTTGAGCTCTCTGGCTTCACTTCTTTCTTTCTCACACCCTCCCTCCTCTCCTCTCTCGTCAGTGACTGTGTGAGTTTGCGCCCACTAGAGCCAGAAACACACCATGTACACAATACGAGCTACACTGCACGCGTTCAACGCGACGCAACAGTACAGAATGAACGCTGTACTTCCAAACGCCTGTTCGTCACGTAGCGTCAAGTCGCTTGCGATTTTCTTTTAAAAGAAATCATTCACACATACAGAACGCTGTTAGATCAGAAAACTATGCCATTTTCGCTTAACTGGAAGATAACGGATACATTTTTTTTTTGAAAGTATACATAATGAAACACATATACATAATTTCAGTATGGGCTTTATATTATGAAAATAACTATGGAAGGTTTTTTTGGTGTACAACACCAAGAAAATAATTCATACAAAATATTAAAAGCCTGTGAACAATATAAAGTAGTCAACTTCCTCAGAAAAAATAAAAACAAACTGTGTTCTTTCTCCACTAGTTCTATTTCAAGCCAATCAGATTTTTTATTCAAGTTCAGCCACGCCCACTGCTGGTGTGGCAAAGCTACGCCCTTTGAGTACCCAAGCTATGTTTAATCCTTCTAGAAAGTGCTTGATTAACTTAGATATTTATAAGTATTGTAATTATTTAGGAATTATAAAAATGACGCAACAGATTGTAACACTAAAGAACTCATTAATGCTTGAATAATATAATGTACTCAGTTTTTAGAGCTGAAAATAAAAGTCCTCTCAGGTTGAGTGTACATTTGTACAGTTCCTGCCTGCAAAAAGGGAGAGCTGAGACATTGCTTTGAGAACTAAACAGGTTGATGCATGTCAACAAGAGGTGTCGCAATAAGCACGAGCGTTATATTTGTCTTCAACAAACCCCTAAGAACTAATAGCATCTTTACATGTAAAAAATTAAACACGTGTTTCTAAAAATATAAACTAGTTAGTGTTGTTTCATTATATTATTGTGCAGATTTTTTTTACAAAAACAAAAGACTTGTATAATTATAATATAATGTTCATTTATATAATGTATTGTATAATAATGTATATTTTTAAAAATCAGAGTACACAAAGCAAACGAAAACAGTTTTATTTATTTACAAGATATACAAAATAGGAACATTGTGAAAATAAGGAGAGAACAAAGACAACACTGATAACAACCCAACAATGGAAAATGTATATGTATAAACAGTTAGCTTTTTTCATCAGTTAATGTAGTCAAAGTCCTCTGGTATTCCGAAAGCTTTGTTTAAACTGCTGTCCTCAAAGCCAAACTTCCTCTTTGCCCAGGATTTGATTGCAAAAACATTATCTGCAAAAGAAAAAAAAAAGAAGAAAAATAAGACACATTAGGATGCCAAAAAGTGAAATCCCTTTGTCAGTTACACTATGAAAACTTGCCAACTTAGTAGTTACTGTGACTGTGCAATTACTCAGAAATTCCTTTTAGAGATTACGTAGATAGCTACACAAAACTCTGAAAAACAGAGACATTGCAATAAAACTTGATGTTATGCAACACATTGAGTAACTTTAAAACATGTGTTGACTTTTATTTTGTATAGTTTTTAATTAAAGACATATTTTATTTAATTTTCAGTGCATTAAAATTTTTACACACGTGGTACACTAGAGAAAACTCCACAGATTTCGGCAGAAATCACATATTTTGCACAGTTTTATTATGCTTTCTGCAAACAATTAGTAAAATGTGTTAGTACTACACATTTTTAAATCCATTCCACAGAGTGTCCCACCAAAAAACAGCACAGAAAAATCTGGAATTACTTGTGGAACTGCATATCAAAAAGCACATTATAAAAAAAATACTAAATGCATGCACCTTTTATTTGATACTAGTTTAACTGCAATGACCAATCCGCTTAAAATGACATACTGTATGCATTAAAAAGCACTATCAACAGCATCAAAAACAACCAAATGAATGAACTACATGACCCCTGTGCCTCCACAGATGTTGACCAGTTAGTCTCCTGAGAAAAGCCTGATCTCCAGGCAAATAATTGAACTAAAGTCTGAAATCTAAACTTAGACCATTTACTAAGGCATTACATATCACCAAAGTGTGCAAATGTGTGTGCACTCTCTCTTAATGCAGCATGTAAGCTGTGTTCAGCTCTGGGCTGAAATCTGATCTGCTGAGTGTAAACCGAAAATTGACTAAGCCCTCCAGCATAACTGCCGTGTTCCCAAATGTAACAGTACAAATGTTTTATACACTGCTCATCCGGACGTTTTGTAGTCAAAAATGTGGAGTTAAGTGAAATGAAAGTCTGTGTTTGCTGCATTCTTGGAAAAGCATGCTTGAGAATAACTAAGGGTTTTTATTGCACTCTTAGGTCAGGAGTTGCAAAATGTGCAAAAGGAAAATTTTACTTTGAGCTTTTTTAAAGAAAAAGGCAACAACAATATCTAAACTTTTAGGCTGTAGTGCCAAAGTCAACAAATCAGCAAAACAGCAAGAAGGTCTAAAGGCAATCACGCCTACAAGAATTTCACAGACAATTTTATATAATTGGAGCTATAAAACGTGTACATGCAGCAGTATTTAACAATAAACAGGCAGATTAGATTGGATTCCAGCTAAAATTAAGTATTAGTGGATGCAAAACTGGATTGTCAGGATTGCCTGTGGCCTACATTTCAATACATTCTCTAGATACACCACATGACTTACATAAGCAAAAAGAATTATTGGTTTAAAATGTATTGAATTGTGGTGCAAATGACTTACCGGTCCATCTGGAAACGGCCTCCTTTGCTGCAATGTTGGAATTACCTAGAAAGAGCATGAATGTGTTAGCAAGGCCAGACTTTTCAGGTTAACAATGCGTTTTCAATAGATGCTTTAATTCAAAGTGCATTTAATGGTTACATCCTATCAGTTTGTTTCATGGTCGAACACGACTGCTAGTGCTTGCTAGTGTCAAGCGGTAGCACAACCAGCTGAGCTACAGCAACGTATTTTAAGTCTTGTCAATACGTGCCTACTTGCTGAATGCAGCTGGTGCTTTGCTAAAGCTCGACTTTGCAGATCCTACATACAGTATGATTTGTAAAACTGAAAAACCTAAAGCTCTGCAGATGGTTATAAATCATTATAAGTTCTTCTTCCATAAAGTCCATAGATTTACTTCTTAAACGGACCAAATGATATACAGTCCATCATTCTGAATGTGCTGGCCAGACCACTTCAATTCCAGAGCTAGATTAACAAACCCTCAAACGTCATTTCAAGGCTTTGGATTGCATCCAATCTTGAATCAGGCACATCAATCTGCAGTCGCAGTGAAAGTCAGTGCCATGTGTCCTGTCTGAGCCTAATACCAGCAGATGCATGCAACCCAAAGCACTGCACACTTGATGGACATTGCAGAGACAATGGAGTAGTTCAGGTAAAGGAAGTTATTCTGGGTGGTCCCCATAAACAAATAGAGGGATTCTTCAAAATTTACAACAACATTAGGTTTTCTATAGACAAGAACATCGTAGTTTAATTCAATCACATTCACAAAGTGTGAAGACACCACTGTTATGTTCAGCACCCCAGAAGCAATCATGGTCATGTATCTTACTCATTATGTTGTGCTTTCATGACCACATTGCGGCACTCCACACACTATAGGAACAAATCTGTTAAATCGTCGATTTGTCGTCATCACGTTTGTGGTCTCTTACATTTTGATAATCTGATAGTGTGGCCCTAGCTTATATAATCAAACTTTGGGTAGTTTTAGTGTTTTATAATGTAAAGTATATGTTGTGTATTATTGTTTCTTAAATAAATGATGAATTCATGCAGTGAAAAGAGGTGAATCTTTGTTAGTACTGACGAGTATGACTTGTGTCTGTTTCACAATTAATTAATACATTTATTTGCATTTAGTGCTTTTTGTACTCTTTTGGTTCTTAAAATTAAAATGTACAATTTAGCCTTAGGTTTTGTTGTAAGCATCATTTTTTTTCCCTCTTACAGTTGTATGCATATAGTTGTGTGCAGTGGCGAGATTAACCAAAACCGCGCCCTGGCACTGTACGGATTAGCCTGGTCCAACCAGACTCTCGTACATTCATTTCATTTGTACAGAGAGTCTGGCCACGCTCCATTGCAAAGCGTTACTTCCGTTAAGGAGGGTCCATTGTTGAAGTTTAAAACTATTGGATCTGCCCAGAGTCACTCAGCATCTGCCAAAGCCAATCGCTAACGTGTGGTCGTGACGTATATCATGCACCGAAACCGGACGGAAACAACAAGTCAGAATAATCAGACAAACAAAACTTAGCAAACCTGGTTCTTGCTCCGGCTTTAACTTCTGTATATTCCGCAGTTATCAACAACGGACCGAATAGCTTTTCTCACGTCTTTCTCCGCTGCCATTACTGAACTACAACTCAAACTGACGCACGACCTCAAGGTTATCGTTCTTAGCCACCACCATCTGTTCGCTGATTGGTCCTGCAGGAGAAAACAAAACTCTATAGAGCAATCCCAGACGTACTGCTGAAGCGAAATGAAAATTAAGCGGAAGCACGTAGGAGGGCGGAGCCAGGCTATGTACGGATTGCTCACATTAATCAAACGACCCAGTTTTTGGTGGACATATGTACTCTGGCACGGTTTGAATAGTATGAGTACGCCCTATGTGTTCTTCTCAGTTGAGGTCCAGACAATACTTTTATGAATTAAATGCGAATTAGCTTGTTATAGCGCCATCTAGTGTCAAAGAGATGTGTGCCGTGTGCAAATGTGCCTTAGTGGGTGCAATTTCTGACTACAAGTTTGGTATCTCTACATTTCTGATGCCCAGACATATTTCTTCATGCTTGGATCCCTAATAAAGTGACTTGACCATAAAGAGACACCTTTTTAAATTGATTTAAAATGTTCATAGATATGGATTTAAATATAGACCTTTTAACAATTTTAAATGATTTATCACTTTTATTTGTATGTAGAACTGCGAAACGATATATAAGAAATATTTGCATGTATATAAACATTTGTATATTTACATATATATTTATACCATATATAAATATAAATATTTATTATATCAATATATTTTTCCTTAAAATGATACAAACATGTGTTTGTATTTATATGTACATAATATTTGTTTATGTACTGTGTATAATAATAATTATGTTAACAAAAACTTTTATTCTGCAAACGAATAGTTGTGACTAGGGGTGGGCGATATGACCAAAATCTTCTATCACGATAGGATTAATTTTATATCATGATAACGATATGTATCACGGTAGAGTTTTTTATGTTTTAATAAGGTTTAAATCTTTAATACCATAGAAATGTTCATAATTCTCACAAAAAACATATACAAGCATAGAAAGAAGATAAAAACAAACAAAACTCAAGCTCTCTGAAGATACACAGTCAATAAGAATGATAATAAATAATTATGCATGTATGTATAGGCCTATATATATTTTTATTTAAGGTAGAAAAGTGATTTAATCAGGAGCAGTGAGAGATTTTTTTCTCAATCCTGTTTGATTAACACGAGTGACAGACAGGAGCAAAATTAGGTAACTTCCCCTTTAAGACCAAAGTCCGGATCCAATACACTGTTACACATGCGCTTTCTCTTTTAGCTGTTTACTTTCTCTTAAGACCTTACTGGTCGTGTTTATGATGATGCTTGCAAAGACGGGAATTTTGACGCATATGTGTATTTAAGGCCAATAAAGCGGGAAAAATGCTCACAAGCTTAATAAGCAGAGGTCGCGCGACTTGCGCGCTCCTCAAAGACAGAAAGAGCAGCGGTTGCGCGACTTGTCCGCTCCTGACACACAGAAAGAACGCACGCATACAGATCTGTTGTCTGTGTTTCAATGGCTTAAAATAACTTGTTTTAAAACTGCAGTGCTTAAATACGTGTACAAACGTTACGTTTTCGCGACCACACGCACAGGAGCGTGACGTGGGCACGTAACCTCGATAGAAACGATAGTCCAAAATCTCTACCGGTTGACAAATTTCTACCGGTTAATTTTGTCTACCGGTTTATCGCCCACCCCTAGTTGTGACTAATCATTAGGCAGTCCTATTTGTATGACCAAAATTAGCGGAGCATTTCATATCGCAGCTGGGTGTGCAATTAAAAAAATGATGTGCACACCAACCTGCGAAATGGGGTTTTGCGTAATGAAATATGCATGACCGCCTTCTCAGCAATGTCGTTATTTTCGGCACGCGCACCAATGTGCTTACCCGGACATGTAAAGTATAAACAAGGCATTAGAGACTCTTCTGATTTGGGAATAGCAGACATGCATCATAGACTTATTAGAAACTTTTTTTGTTGGTGAGATATAATGTGCAAGATAACGTTCATATTGCAATAATAACATAATAATCTTTAATTTTATTTTTACAGTAATTAAAGTAGAACCGATTTTGGAGAACGAAGGCGCACTCACTCAACTGCCTTTGCTCTAGTGCAGGCTTGCTGCATTTTTCCTGTATCTCAACAATTTTCAAGTTAATCATCAAGTGTTTATGTTTCTTTATTTTCTTAAATTAGGCTTATACAGTATGTGCTTAGAACAAGTAAAAACACCTTGTCATTAACTAAAAAAATTAACATAACACTTTAAAGGGATAGTTCACCCAAAAATGAAAATTTTGTTATTCACTCACTCTCATGTTGGTAAAAACCTGTATGAATTTTTTTGGTCTGATAAACACAAAGGAAGATATTTTGAGTAATGTTTGTAACCAAATTGTTCGTGGACCCCATTTACTTCCATAGTATTATTTTTTCCTACTATGGAAGTGAATGGGGTCCACAAAAGGTTTGGTTACAAACATTTCTCAAAATATCTTCCTTCCTGTTCATCAGAACAAAGACATTTATGCGGGTTTGAAACAACATGAGAGCGAGTAAATGATGCAGAATTTTCATTTTTGGGTAAACTATACCTTTAAGGAGAAAACAAAAACATAAAAAAAATGTTGCATTTCATTTTGTAGGTCCCTGGGCAAATATTAAAATTTTATGGCCCCTACAGTTTCATGTATTATAGAGTCAGACCTCTCCCTATTAGTTGAGATGTCAGTTCAGACCCAGCACATAAAAGGGAGAGGATGAATGAAAAGGGAGACACGAAGCTGTTTTGTTTGAATTGGCTTGTGCTGAGACTTGATTCCAAAAACAAGCCATTGCATAGGTTACAACTCACTTGAAGTGAACAAGCAAACTAGGGACTCCAAACTCATATGGTGAGACAACACAATGATTTCATGTCTCCTTGGTAACTTTCGATAGCAGGGGACTATTTTCGGGCGTAATATCATTGCCCCCCTGCAGCCATGGTACAGCAGCAAAGTCCTTGATTATTAGGCGGGAATGAGAGTATAGTTCCTAACCATATAGGCCTAGAATATCACAAATTTAAATTTTCTGTCGGTCTTAGTACATGATGTAACTACAGAAGGGTCTTAAATAGGAAAAATAGCAAAATGCTTGTTGTTATTTTTAGCGTGATGCTAATGGTCTAATCAGATTCAATAGATTATGCTAAGCTATGCTAAACGTGGTACCGCCAGACCCGGAGATCGGCTGAATGGATTCCAAAATGGTAAAAATCAAATGTTTAACTCTAGGGGAGCTGTAAAATTAGCATATTTTCAAAAAAAGTGGAGTGTCCCTTTAAATACAACAAAATGATTAAGACACAAAATGGTCAAATATAAAAATCCAGCGACCGCATTCATAACAAAATATCAACATCCCCCGGGTGCTGACTAGGACTTGTACTAGCAACCTTGTGTTTAGTGGTATAAGTCCTGAGTCACTAAAGTGGAAAAATCAAGACAAACCAGGTTGCCTTGGAGATGTAAACTTCTGCTGAATGCACAGTGATAATAAAGAGCTGTGACATCTCCAAACAAATCTCTCTTATCCAGTTCACTGGTAGAGAACAGCTTCACCCTCCAGGGTGTTACGAGACACATCCTTGTTTGTTTTTTTCTCATTTCATCATCCCTAAGTATAATGATGTTATGAGCAGTTCTGCTTACAAGAGCACTGCCTTGAGCCTGTAGTACTGCAACAAACAGCAAGTTAAGACAAGGTATGACAGCATGCATTACATAACTTGCTATTTTCAAACAAATAGCAAGTTCAGGACTAGTGCATTAAAAATAATGTGGGTATGAAGTTTATTTACATTTTTTTGAAAAAATTTTAAGCTTCCATTTCTGTTTTGATAACAGAACCTAGGCTGCATTAAAATAAGAGAGTTTTCTGTAAATACACAATAAATGCACAGAAACTTTAACAAATATAAATAAGACTTATAGTAATGAACTAGACTCAGATTAACCAAATAATGGGACAAATACATGGAAACGTATGCATGTAACAGAATAAGCGATGCTGTAATTGTGTCTATCTTTGTTATTAATAACCAATAGATAACAAACAGCAATAGTTAGGGACCTTTTGTAAGCCAACTTTGAACATGATAAAATTATAGACATAATGACAAATCTTTAAAAACAGATAAAGCATGAAATGGTCTATTGACATTGTGATGGATTTTGAATTTGTTAAGAAGTTGTTCAAAAGACAGAATGAGGTTCATGGGGTGATGAACAAAGACTAAAGGGAGGTTACAAATGCTATTTTCTCTCAAGAGACATGAGTCATTATCTCTACTAGTGTATGTGTTAATATGATTATTCACAGGCTGGCTGATAAGAGGACTGACTAGCGAGAACGCTGAAAGTAGTTGGAAATTTGAAACAGACCAGGAAAGTTAGGCTGGATTTATACTTCAAATCTTGATGCCCAATTCCGATTTTTTTGATGACCCATTTATATTTTTCAATTGAGTGATATCAGCATTTACAGTAAACACTTGGCAAAACAATTCAAGGTAGACATAAAGGTTTTTCACACTGCATAGAATCCTGGGTTATCTTCATTTTAAACCCCGCTTTTATCTCTAGGTTAAAGGATAATTCCGGTATTTAACACTTTGAGTCTCATTTCTGGTTTGTTTTGGATGAACTACAGTGATGGACACAGAAATTTTGACAATGGGTCGTGTCTTGACTTTTTGACTTGTTTAGAAGCGTCTCTTGACTGCTTCAGAATGGAAGTCAATGACCATGCACAAACATGTCATTAAAACAACACTTAACGTTCATTTTCAAAACTGTGCTACTCACCAAGTGGTTCGTGGTGTTCGTTGATGATTAAAAACAAATATATTGGCGCAATGTATGATTTCAATCCGTGTTATTTGCTATAGTGGAACTATTTTTTCAGATACGGTACCTCACAACCGTGTATATACTTCCTCTCTATATTTGAGTCTGAAGCGTTAGCACACTACCGACCACTTGATGGCGACAACCACTTTGCCATACAAGTGGCAAAACATCCTGAAAGGACATTCAAAACTAGCCCAAAAGCATCCCAATGACTGTTCACAGCCCAAATACCAATAACTTATGAATGAAATACTTTCATATTTAACCTGCAGAAAAAAAAAACAACTGGTGGAAACAGTAGCTCAAATCTAAGCTCAAAAAAAGCAGAGGACTTGGCAACGCCTCGCTGCGGACAGCATCTCTTGTAGAGTTCATGTTTTATCTCTGGATTTAGGTCAAAACGGAGTTGGAGAAAGTTGTTCTTAAGGAGTTTTCAGATATAGGCGATGAAAACACACTTTTCAAAAGGCACAACGCATTAGCATTGCTGTAAGTAGCCTAATGTTTTAAAAGTACACATAAACGCATCAGAAATTTACATCGCGTGACCCCTGTAACCTTACCTTAATAATGCGTGAAGCAACTGCCTTGCTATTGCGTGTTTCTGTGACGAGAATCATGTGATATAAGAGTTTCATATAAGACGTGAACTTGAGCACAAATGTTCTGCGCATGTGCACAATGTATTTTTGCATCCGACTGAGAAAATACTACGATTCACGCGTTTACATGCATACTTTTCTCCTGCGGATCGGATCACAGATCGGAGTACACCACCCCCTTCAACATGATCCAAATTTGCATCCGATCCTCCTCAATCATATTGATTAAGATGTTTACATGAAGGCTTTTCAATACAATTGAGCCATCAATACGATTACAAACAGATTATTTGGTTGCATGTAAACGTAACTACTGTTGCAAAGTTGCCAACATTTTGAGTCATGAGACAAGAACATAACATGAAATTTGAGGTGGATGAGAGTAAATCACTCTTTTGAAAGATGATGATCTTTTGAGAAATGATGAGTGTAATGAGGATCAGATTACTAAAAGAATAAAAAAGTGAAATTACATTTTTGTTCAGAATTAAGTAACATTATTATTATTATCTTGTTTATTGTACATTGAATAAGCAGTCAGTGTTGTAACATTTGTGATTTTGCCATTCACTTATTAGCTTTTGGGGGAACTTGTAGAAAGACATAAAATCTCAGAGCTACAGTACTTAACTTGTGTTAATTCAAAGCAGTTTTACAAAGTTAGTGCCTTACTCTAAGCATTCTATTCTTCTTTCATATAATTTTTCTATATCTATGAATATATGTATAAACATGCATTCAGAATAAATACTATTTCTCTACAGAAATCAGATTATTAATGTGACAGCTATAGTGTGAAGTAGCTCTTCTCCTACCTTAGACACACACTTTACACCTGCAGCTCTTTGTCGAGTTTCTTCCTAAATGCATTACTGTATTATAAGAGAGCGGGTAATAAAGCAGTGCTCGCTTCATTGATTTTATGCACGCAGTAACTTTATTATGGATTGCTTATGAGACGACGTTCAGTCTTTTTGTGCAACGCTACTTTAACTTCATGACTTGCCCTTTGCAGCAGTTTAGGTTAAGATATCCACGATAACTTCATGTCTCGCCCTGTGCAGCAGGTTTGGTTAAGATATTTGCACTTTCTGAACTCATTGAGAGAGGAAGAAAAAGAGTATGCGGCGCGCTTATGCAAGGTATGCAAATGCGTGCGCTTGCGAGATGGACACGGAAAGTCAAGTATACCCCGCTACCTCCTACTCAATGTACTCTGCGGTGTCACATGCATAATTTTCATACAAATCAACCGCGACTCGTCATGCTACCTTCAAAAGTGCATTCGAATTAGGGATGCATAACGATTAATCACAATTAATCTTTAGCAGAAAAAAAGTTTTTCTTTACATATTATAAGTGTGTGAACTGTGTATAATAATTATGTATATATAAATATGCACACATGCATGTATAATTGTAAGAAAAACATATATACTTATATATTATTTATTAATTATACGAATGTATATACACATATACATAAAGATTTCTTAAATATATACATGCACGTGTGTGCATTTATCTATACAAAGTTATTATACACAGTTCACACTGTGAAAACTTTTATTCTGCTAAAGATTAATCGTGATTAATCGTTATGCATCCCTAATCCGAATCAATACAGAAGGTACTGTATCAATGCGCGCATCATCAGGAGTTCATTACGATGTCTCGTCATATCGATATTTTGAACACAGCACTACTTTATAAGGCAAAGTATTTCAGTATTCCAGTTGGAAATCTGGATGCAGATCTGTGTGGTTTACTCACGAATCTCCTTCACCACCTCCGGATCACATTCTTTGTACTTCTCCAAGTCAGCCTTCAGCTGATCCCTCTGATCTTTCAACGCCACAAGCTCCTTCAGTAGAGCCTCTCTTTCATCCTAAAGCACACAATTAATCAGATAAGTATATAATACATATAAACAGCTATGGTGTTAAGCTCAAAGCACTTTAATACAAACATTATGTGGTATAAGTTTTATGAGACAGTAAGGTGAATACGTACGCTAATTTCACGTCCCACTTTGGCTTTGCCAACTGCTTGCTGAAGGGCTATTTTTCGCTGCTTCCCCTCCTCACACTACACAGAGATGGAAAATAAATCTTAATACAATAAACTTCTGCAAAAAAATGCATCTTACAGTTATTACAATTATCATGTAACATGCATTTTAAAACATACAAAATTCAACATCAATTGCACTACAGTACCATTTTGATTAAATAATACACCAACTTGGACAAATGCTGAAATTATGAAAAAAATAGACATGTCCTCACCTGTCTCTCCAGCTCCTCTAATTTACGTTTACGGGCGTGCAGGGCTTTACTGGGAAACGCCCAGTAATAGTTGGAGGTGCCCACTCTTTCTGTGTCCACCAAGTTATCATCCACTAGACTCTGCAGCACATCTTTTACTGACATGGGAGCTAAAAAATAAAGATGAAAGAAAATGTCCTGTAATGATTCTATCACTGAACAAAAAACAGACTGAACAGCCTGTAAGTTAACTCCTGTTAGCACTGCATTGTAACCGAATCTCAAACACGGTAAGGAGCGTCACATTTTCGGCTGACGTCAGAGGTATTCAGGCCACACACAATTGTTAGTCATTAAACTTACCATAAACAAAATGACTAACAATTGTGATTGGCCTGTTTAGAATGGCAATTTTCTCATCATTTACAAGTAATCAGCTGGACAAAATATGTAACATTGGCCTAGTGTTGTTTGGATATTTTACTCCAAATATCTTACAAATTGTACGTTTAATGCATTTAACCAACCAGTTAATAGTTAGAATTGGAAACTACACTTGAGTGTTACCATTATTCTTATTAACTCACCGTAGTATTAAAAGCAAGATGGATACATAAAAAAATGCATTTTAACATTTGACTTTACATTTTGATGTTAAATCCACTAGTGTATTAGATATATTTTTTCTACAGTCCAAACACAGTTTTACCTTAATTACATCAGAAACATAGACTGGGTTCATGTTTTCTCTTGTGAAGAACCAAATCATTACAGGTTAAGGTTTGTACTTACTGATTCCTTTAGATTTTGGGGCGATTTTTTCAATGTCCTTCAGCTGAAACACATCTTTCTGGTAGAAAAAAATAAAATAAAATAAAAGCAATTGTGATACGGCTGTACAATATTAAAGAAAATGTTGCTAAATTATACAATATAAGATATACTATACAATTATGCTTTAAGATTGTAAAATCTATTTGAATAATAATAAAAAACACCCAAAACTGAAAATTATGGGGAAAGTATAATTTTCTCTAATTTACCATCAACCTAAAACTTTAACTATACATAACATTTGGAATGGATTCCGATGGAGACTAAACCAATATTATAAGGGGTTTTACCCCAATGCACAGGGTTAATCAAATTCATATATTCGGTTTATTTACAATTTATTCATTATATCTAATAAGTTGCGTATCAGTAGTAATTAATTATTTAAACAAGTTATCACAAATATATCATCATAAAGCAGTTAATGCAAATGCTGGTGTGTGAAAAAGCATACTTACCGTTTCAAAGAATATTTCCATCATACGACTTCTTTTTTCTTCCAAGCTAAGTCCTTTCTTTTTAGACTGTGGATTATAAAGGATAAAACCTTTTTTATAATTAAGAGGCATTACCGCAGTCATGATGTGGGACTTGCTACAAATACAGGGCTCAACATAAAGGACTGCCGGTGGATGGGGCAGGCGTGAGAGAGGTTCGGGCCAGTAAAAAGTATTGTCACTTGCCCGATCGGGCCAGTGCTTCACCCTCAGTCACTAAAATATATTTTCATCAATGTATATTATTTAACATTTTGGAAGCAGACATTTACTTGGGTAAAACACGACGAAAGAAACAATGCAATATTTTGCACAATTTGCTGTCAGTTTACAGGTAAAGCAGAAAAGTTGGAAGCCTTTTTTTCGTCGGAACATGTTTTTGTATATGTAAACAATTATATTTGACTTTTGAATTATTCTTTTTAAATATGTGACACTAACATTTTTTTATTGGGGCCAGTGAAAATTTTCACAGGGCAAGTGAAAAAAACCTGAACCACTGGCCCGACCGGATCCCTATAAAAAATTATTTGCGTTGAGCCCTGCATCATATTATCACACTTTTTTATATTTTAAACAAAATATTTATGGAAGGGTACATTATTTAAATACTTAATGGGGTTGCTTTTTATTTAGGTCCTTGTAAGTTATTGAGCTTCTCTTGAGAATAAAATTAATGTTATATAAATATTATCAGTAGGGATACATTGTATGTCTTTAAGGCAATGTGTACTTCACCCATGTCATCTATGACGGGGCGTGGCTATTGCATTGTGGTGGTTTTGCTACCAATATCTTGTTTCCATCCAGAAACATGACAAATGTCTGTTTCCCCTCACAATGACATAGCAGGCTATGGCCTTCAACATCTATGACGCTTGTGTGCAACAAGAGAGATCAACAAGTCACCTACTATAAAGCCTTTTGACACAAAATGAGATGTATCACTAACTACACCTAATCTTGTGGTAAGTGCAGGTAGGTAAATTATACAGTTTGTGTGTGTTCACTTATTTATAAAAAACATCATCTATCTAACCCCAAAGTTTAGTAGCTGCATAGTGTCTACTGTTTACACTAAATAAACAACGTTCTACTCCAGTTGTCATACTCTAATTTAATTAATTCAACAAATTAAAAGTGCACACAGGTTCCGTTGACAGGCAAAATTCAACCACACCACAATCTAAAATATTGACCGTATTAAAAAGCATTTTGACTAATGTAATGCCGTTAAACATGTACGCGACGTTTTTAACACAAAATGTAAAAGTTATAGCATAAAACAAACTGCAAAACTACATTTATCATATTCTTAC
This sequence comes from Misgurnus mizolepis, assembly GCA_025389145.1. Lineage (NCBI taxonomy): Eukaryota > Metazoa > Chordata > Actinopteri > Cypriniformes > Cobitidae > Misgurnus > Misgurnus mizolepis. The sequence continues at coordinate 32,842,678 of JAIFKI010000006.1, read as the reverse complement.
CATCTTGGAGAATTCTTTCAGTCAGGCTTTGAGTTTGGCGCGAGCAGCGAAAATATTACACCACTGCGCATGCGTGCGTGATGCAACCTAATGATAGTGCGCATGCGCATTTACCAGCTCTTTAAAAACATTCTCTATTAATGTTTTGCTTTGCACATTGTTTGTGCTATCTTCAATCTGCGTCACTAAAAGTTATAATTTGAAAATGACTGAGCTTTAATTTTGTACACTTATTATGAGACAATGGACATTTTCGGAGTAAGTCTAAAAAGTTCTCGTGCATAGCTATCTTGATATTATAGCGCCCTCTTATGATAAAATATAATAACCGCAACAAGATTTTTGTCATTGCGGAGAATGGGCATTTACGAATGAATAATAATAATAAAGAACAAAGTTATTTGGCCTGTATTAACTAAAAGTTTATTTAGGGAGAGGCAACATGAAAGTGAGACAAATAAGAATTACCAAAATATTGAAACCAGTTAATTTTCTTTTTCTTTTTTATAATCAAATTTTTTTTTACATTTCTTTAGAATCTTATAAGATTTCTAAGGAAATTTCTTTAGAATCTTATAAGATTCACAAACTAAACTTTCTGAATTCTCCCATGACATATTTATAGCATGCTTATCACATAGTCTATCTTAGACAAGTAAATGACTTAAAAGCTTTTGTCTTATAATGATAATTTTAAATGACCATATTTTCTTTGTAGGTCTGATAGCCTATCATACATCTTCATAAAAAAGCAACAAAAATACTTTCATTGTGTACATACATAGTCAAATTTTATTTATCTGTATTTCTGTTTATAGGTGTGAATGTGGAACACAGTTGTCCTGCAGTGACACACTGTGTTTATAAGTGTTTATAATCTCTTCCTTCTTCAACATGCTTGAAGTATTTGAGTTTAAAGCCTCATCTGTTTACTCAGCTCTTTTTTACATTCCACTTTTTTCTGCCTTCTTTCCTCTGGTTTTTGGTTTGGTCACATACCATATATGCAGGAATGTGTTTTCCAAACCGACTAGAGAACAGGTTGGCTTGTGGTAACAAGCTCACTGCTGATTGCATCACATCCGAGGGAAAGAAGGAGAGGGTGGTGTTTTTATCGTAGGTAGGTGAATCAGGTCTGAAAGAGGAAGCAGGATGTCATGAAGGCGTGTTAGCCACCAGCCACCACTATTCAATGACTCTATGTCTGTGTCTACCCTTAGTGTAACCAGTGCTTCCACGGAGAACTCTGGGAAATGACTCTTGTACTACTCCTGATTTTGGCATTGACAGCTGGCTGGACTGGACTTGGTAGGTGCTCACTAGTAGTTTCTTTTTTGTATGTGGAAGCCTTGGTATCTTTCTTCTCTGCCTGTTTTCATCTCGCTCTCTCTCCAATTGTTTCAATTCTTTCTCCACCGTCCTCTCTGCTGTTTTGTGAAAACATTTGACACTATAATTGAACCCTAGGCAACACAACACTTGTGGATTCATGTGGAATTGATGTGTAGCTTCTGAAAATCATCCAGCGTCCAAGTATGAACGTATTAGAGCGCATTCAAATGATTTCTTTTATGTTTCCACGACAAAGATCAGTGATAAAGTGCTCTTTTACTATGTTTGTTTGTCTTGGTTTCATGCAAAACATGAAATAGATTCTCTTTGTTGAATGAACAAAGGAAACATTGATTCAGGACAACATACATGTATCTTCCTTTTGGTAATATCACCTTATTAACTGATTAGAAGTTTCCTCTTTTTCTTATTCCTCTTTCCTCAACTTCATGCTTTATGAAAATTCACAAAGAAGGAAAAGCCATTGGATGTCTGTTTAACTTTCAGCAATGTTTATAATTTCTGAGGTACAGTGCAAGGTTTGCTGCTTAGATAACATCTTAGAAATCGAACGGGCCTGAACAAATTCTCCAAATATTAAATGTATGGTTTTTAAAATTGAAACTTACTTGTTTTGACTAAAATTAATTTGTTACATATTTTGTGTCATTACAGTTAAATGTGAAGAGCCAGAAAATACAGAATGTGAGTATCCCCTTTAAAATACTATACTATATATATATAATATATATATATATATATATATATATATATATATATATATATATATATATATATATATATATATATATATATATATATATATAATATATGATGTGAACTTACATGCTGTAGGCATTGTTGCAGGCAGTTGATTCATCTCTTGAGATATGGGCCTATTTATCTATTTACATTTATCTATTTATCTTTCTTTCTATCTATTGCTCTATATCATAAATATTGGACAGAAAACATTGATGGGTTAAAAATTGCCCAATAATTGTTATTATCCAGCCAAAGGTTGCAATATCCCAGCAATTTGGTTAAAGCTACCCACTATAGGGTTAAAACAACCCGGCATTGGGTAGTGTTTAAAAACAAGGCAGCATTTTTTAAAGTGTTGAATATAACAATGTTACATTCTAGTATCTTTAAAGTTGCCACCATGCTCTGCATTTTATCAAGCTTCTTAAGGTCTCAAACGTTTTAAACAATATTGAAGGATTTTTTTTATTATGGGTTCTTATTTGCGGCTTTTCGTCATTATTTGGTCCATGTCATTCATTTCAAAAATATTATTTAAGATCACGAGAACATTTTGTATATAGATCATCAGATAATTCTGCCATCATTGTCTATAACTGTCTTAAATTGCACTTACCATCTAAATGTCATTTCTTCACATATTTACTAGTTTTGGAAGTAACAACTCCCGTTGCAGGAGACAAAGAAGACCTAGGTAAGACCCAATTAAATATGAACAGAAATTAATTTAGAAACCTCCCCGACAAACATTATAATTTATCATACAACATGTCATAATTCAGCCATTAGTACATTATTTTTAGTACAGTCATCACAACTGACTTGCCTGCACAGATGCTTGTTTAACTGTATATATGTGACTCAATTGCACTTTAAAGAGACTCATGAGGATGCAACAGGCTCTGGAGATGACACAAATCAAGGTACGAATTGTACTTTCCATTACCATTAATGCAGCCCATGTCTTTTCAAGTCTGTGTTCTCTGTCTTCTATGTGACACAAGGAGTAATTTTGAATATTAACACTTCAATGGGGACAGAGTCTGTCACATGCTAATGTTTTTACTTTAACATCTCCATTTGGGTTCCACAGAATAATAAAATCTGTGAACTGTGTTATCAGTATCACTGTGAAGGTGACTTTCCAGTTTAAGAAATCTTATCTGGTTATCTCTGCAGAAAACAAGGATTTAGACCACGGACCCAGGCTTAACACAAATGATGCAGAAAAAGATCCCACTGCTGAGACAACTGAAGAAACAGATGCAGAAGATCTCAACCTACTCATCATCATCATACCATTGGCCCTCGTACTCATCCTCATCTCTGTGATTGTGTGTGGAGTCATTGTCTACCGCAGACGGAGAACAAAAGCTGTTGGTATGTCATTCAAAATAATAGACTAACAGTCCTTAGAAACTTTCATCAGTTTTATTGAAGCTCAAATCAAGCAGTAAGAAGGTGCTTACATATTTCTTTGAATGACACAAATATTTATACATCCTGGGAATTCTCAGAGATAAATACAACTTAAGTTGTGTGTCTTTGCCAGGTATTTATTTGACAGCAGTTTATTAGGCTAAAACAAATTTGCAAAATAACCTGTAACCCCATTGGAAAACATTTCTAAACACTTTTTATCTTTAAACAATCTGGTTTTTATTTAATTTCTCCTTAAATTGTGCAATGGCATGGATTCCCAAATTCCTTGGAAGTTAGAATATGAGCAAATGACCTAATGATCTTTCTCATCTTTTTTTGAAGCCATTGAAGAAGATCATTATTTGGATGATGAAGACCACGAAAAAGTGCCAATGTATGTAAACCTTTACTGTTATAATCATAATGCAATATGCCATAAATGTGTGTGTTAAATGCATCCAGAGTGTTTAATTAAAAGTGAAATTGTGTATAATGAATAGACAGGTTTAATATGTTATAAACATGGTTTACGGGGACACAGGAAGTACTAAATGGTACTTTTTCATAGATTAAAGACTGCCAGCAGGTTTTTGTGACAGTTGGGGTTAGGGACTGGGGTAGGTTAGGAGAATAAAATATACAGTTTGTACATTATAAAATGCATTGCGTCTATGAAATTGTACCCGTAAACCACATATGCCAATACGTGTGTGTGTGTGTGTGTGTGTGTGTGTGTGTGTGTGTGTGTGTGTGTGTGTGTGTGTGTGTGTGTGTGTGTGTGTGTGTGTGTGTGTGTGTGTGTGTGTGTGTGTGTGTGTGCGCGTGTGTGTGTGTGTGTTTAAGAGCTAGACAGAAAAAAAGCTAGACACTGACTCAGTGACAACAAAACTGCTTTAACTGCTTAAGCTGAAACTTATAACCTTTTATAGCCTCTTTTCTTTTTTAGGTGATTATTAATTCAAGACTTTAAATTAAAATATTTCATTTAATTCGTTAACATTTGTATTAAGTATATATTCTGAAACTTAAACTAATAATATAGATATAAAATATAGATGTACTTAGTCATATTAATTAGTCATGTAATGTAATGCAGATATGAACCATGTAAACTACTAATATCTTTTGACTGCTATCGCCTTTCAACAAAGAAATCCAAAGCATCTGTAGTGGCTCTAATAACTCTTATTTAATGTTGTGCTTTGAGGGAGTCGGACTGTTCATCTGAAATGCATAAAATAGATGTTAATTTACAGTTAGTTCCTCTTAAAAAAGATAAAATCTACCACAGCTTACATGAATAATGTGCACCTGATAAAGATAGCCTGCAAAGTCAGCCCTTGAAAATATACATAACCACTATTAACTCATTTCCTTTGCATCTGAAGAGGAAACCAACTCAACAAGAGCACCCTGTTTACAAGAAATGCATGTCTTTACAAATAGTGGTAGAAATCTGCATTTTCAACTTCCACATTACCTACAGTATAATCCTTTTTCACTACTGGGGTCATGTGGATCGCTGGAGCTCATTCCAGGTTAAACTCCCAAAAATTTTAACTATAAGTATTATAACATAAATAAATGTACATTTTTATAAATATATACTTAAAAAAATGTATGTGCTTCACGGTGCCACAGAAGAACCTTTTCGTCTAAATGGTTGTATGAAGAACCATTCTTCAGATTATAAAAGGGGAAGAAAGAAATGGTTCTTTAAAGGGACACTCCACTTTTTTTTAAATATGCTCATTTTCCAGCTCCCCTATAGGTAAACATTTGATTTTTACTGTTTTGGAATCCATTCAGCTGATCTCCGGGTCTGGCACTAGCACTTTTAACAAAGCTTAGCATAATCCATTGAATCTGATTAGCCTATTAGCATCGCGCTCAAAAATAACCAAAGAGTTTCTATATTTTTCCTATTTAAAACTTGACTCTTCTGTAGTTACATCGTGTACTAGGACCGACGGAAAATTAAAAGTTGCAATATTCTAGGCAGATATGGCTAGGTTCTATACTCTCATTCTGGCATAATAATCAAGGACTTTGCTTCCGAACCACGGCTGCAGGAGGCGCACTGACATTACGCTGTGGCCAAAAATAGTCCCCTGCTGAAAGTTACCAAGGGTAATACTCTAGGGGAGCTGGAAAATGAGCATATTTTCAAAAAAAGTAGAGTGTCCCTTTAAAGAACCTTTGACTAACTTGTTAATCTAAGGAACCTTTCAAGCTCTTTTATTTTTAAGAGTGTAGAGAGCAGTAAATGCTGTGTTATTTTCAACCCAGTGTTGGATCAAAAAGGGCCAACTTAACTGAAAAAATGTTTATATTTGACCCAACAATGGGTTAAAATAACCCAGAATTTTGGGTTGAATCAACCCAGCACAGGTTAAATCACAACAGGTTGGGTTCATCCTTTTTTGACCCAATAATGCTGGGTTGAAAATAGCGCAGCATTTTTTAGAGTGGGAACATAAAAGTAAGTAAATTGCATTTATATTTATTTTTCCTGTTCCCAGGCCCATGTTTGAAGATGATATTCCATCGGTGATGGAGCTAGAAATGGAAGACCTAGAAAACTGGATGACAAAGGGTAATATATTTAATATGTGTAAGGAATAACTGACGATGAGCCATTGAATTATTCGAAAATAATGCACACCCAGGGTGGTAATATGACATGAAGCAGAGTGGCTTTACACCGTGGGTGTGCATTATTTTCAAATAATTCAAATGACCGGAGTCAATTATTCCTCTTATACCACGGTTACCACAAACATTGCTCTGGTGCCCATTTTTAAGAAATTTAAACAATTAGATGTGTGGTTTACAGAAAAGTCATCAACATTTCTCAGCCAATCAGAATAAAGCATTCAACAAGCCAGTGGTATAAATAAGATTATACAACAATTATTTTTGATTCTCGAAGCTGATTGGCTAAGAGCACTTCCCAACCATGTGATATTTTACCAATATCAACAGTAACCGCTTTACCATTTGTATCATTCTGCTACCTACTGCTTATTTTACAATTAGTGAGGGAGGCTTCTTTAAACACTTGAGCCATACGATCACATATCTACTGGAAAAAGCTGCCATCAGAGCAGATGGTCATACACAAACATCCACGGGTACAAACGCTGTTTTTAAACACTTTCCGTGTATCTCAATAAGTTCCATAGCTCTTGAATCAGTCTGTGAATCCCAATCGGAAGTGAATCCTATGCCCTTCTTCGAAGATCAGAGCTCTTTGATTCAAACTATCAAGGGAGTAACGCATAATGTCACATCGTGTGGACGATTAAAATACACTTGGCTAATAAAGCAATGAAAACAATCATTTTCTCTTTATATGGAGCATCTGTTTACACGTGTCCCCATCCCAAAGTGCCCTTAAAAGGATGCAAAAATGCTGTTTGGAACTTGTTATGTACAGTAAGGACACTGTATACATTAGGGCACTTGATGACTTATTTTCTGGGGACATGACTATTAAAACATGTTGTGAGAAATCACCACTTATATTTATGAGCACCAAACAGAAACATCTCTCGGAGTTATTAAAAACAAATACTGGTTACAATATAAAACACTTAATTATTCTGTTTTATGTAGTATTGACAAGAACAAAGTCCAGGAAAAAGCAAGTGCTTGTACAATGTTAAGATTAAATGGAAAATCAATAGTATATAAATATAGATTTATTAACATTAACATCCCGCCAAAACAATAACAACAAAAAAGACACTAAATAAATAAAATAAACAAGTAATAGATTCATGAGACCAAATTCTGCTGGTTTGATCAACACAAAACAAATAAAATCTAATTTTTCACCATCGAACACGGATACCCCACATGGAAAAAACATATATAAACATATATGTTTCAATATAGGTTTTGATATAGGTTTTACATATATGTGACATATATAAAATTGGCCGTTTTCCTATATTATATGTACATATATGTACATATATGCACATATATGTTAACCTATATATTGGTAAAATTATTAAAATCTGTAGCTGCTAATAAATTAAACATAAATAAAGGTCCAACCAATGACAGTCTGCACCTGCAGGAGCCAGGATTCAAACCTCCAACCTTCCGATCACAAAAAAAAATGCAATCCCACACACCACTGCTGGGATTCGAACACCCAACCTCCTGATCATTACACAACTCGCTCTACCATCTGAGCTACTGTTGCTGTTAAATAACATTGAACAGTAGCTCTTAAATTAAACCATTTTGTTATATATGTCCTAGACAGCACTTGTAAATGTTTTAAATGTGCAGACATCATAACTTTATTTAATAATTCACATAATTTATGGCCTGTATATGCACATATATGCACCTCAATTTTGCATATATGCAGCATATATATTATCATATATGGGCATATATGCTGTATATGTGCAGCATATATGTGCATATTAGCTGCATATAGGTTTCATATATGTGCATATATATTATTATATATGTGCATATATGCTGTATATGTGCTGCATATATGTGCATATTAGCTGCATATATGTTTCATATATGTGCATATATGCTGTATATATGCAGCATATATGTGCATATAAGCTGCATATAGGTTTCATATATGCACATATATCCACATATAGGTTCTTTCCATGTGGGACATCAGAGCCAGCGGGAAATTATGAGTGACCGAGATCAGGCACTTAATATCAGAGGGATGAGTGAACACTGAGGCCTGTTGGCGGATCTCTCATGTCCGAATCTTTCTAAGCAAATGTTTAAATAGGCGCTATTTACTATTTGACTGCAGATTTGAATATTTTACATATATATTCTCGCCTGAACAAATCTTAAAACTACACTTTGTGACCAAAAAAACAGTAATATTGAGAAACGGATATTCTGTCTGAGTTAATATGACATGCAAAACAAACGGCTGAAAGGATTACCTGTCATTCTGTGCCCGGTTGCACGAAACACCTTGGGTTTCCCCATGAGGGAGAAAAAAATCCCTAAGGTAAGGGATTTCTTTAAGATCACTGCAACAAAAGTCTTAACTGTCATCCTTACCTAAGTGTTTATACTAAGTATTTTACCGTCTCTGCCAAAACACGGCAATGGAGAAGCGGTTGCTATAGTTACAAAATCTCACACCGTAAACAAATCAACGCACGCAGCTCAACAGACGGCGGATTTGTGTACAATACGTCGATTCGCAAATAACAGACTGTAAAGTACCGCATATATAAAACCTCAAAGTAATTCTAACTTGAAGCACTTTGGATTGAATGACGCTCAAACCGATATTCTCCTAATAAATCCGCATCACTTTTCTCTGAGGGACTAGTTAGATCGTTAGAAATGCGCATTGATATACTAACTTTTTTATATAACATATATCCACTTTAATGACTAATGTGCTGCTGACTCTGTGAGTCACTGTCTATGTGTGAGTTTCGGTGTGTCTGATTAATCATCTTATCATATTTGCATATGATTTCCATGCTCTATTTGGAGTTATGAGGAAACCACAGGTGCTAAACACAATTTTGATTTGATATTTTACAAAATTAAAGCTTATTACAAACTGCTAAATTGAGCATATAGGGACTACAGCTGTACACGTTAAACCAGTTAAAAAATTACATCCGTGCGCTTTTAAGTGACACAATAAATATTATTAAATGTCTTGATGTCCACAATCTTTTTGTTCATATGCTACATCATAAAATTTTTAAAAAACAACGTACTTCAGAGTTTTCTGTATTGTTAAAAAGTTATATTTGAGCTTTCACCAGCAGGGGGAGCTATTACATTAAAAACCATTGGCGTTCCAAGCAGGTACAGTTGCTAAATGTTTAAAACATCCCCTATACAAACACTCTTTGAAATTGACTTTGAAGTTGTATCATGTTTGAGTGGGACAAACATGATACAACATTTTTTTTCAAAGAGCATCTTTGTGTTTTTACACCATTTGTTGCATACAGTGGTATGGCCGTGGGCACTGGCCAAATTTAATCACCAGCTATTTGGTAAATACAAATGACTTATTATTCCCTTATGCAGGTTGTGTTCCAAACCTGGTACATCTGCATAATTTACAGAACAAAGTGCAACCACATTCACAGTACTGTAATTGCGTGGACAGCTGTCTAGTGGTTGGTAACAGTACAGTCATTGTCCAAAGTTTCAAATATTTACATTTCAGGAAAGAACTGTGGCAGATGTTGTACATTGGGCATTTCTTATTTTTTATATTCACACTTTTTTTACATTAACACATTCATCCAAATAACTACAGTATATGACTACACTACACTTCAAACTAAGTAAAAAAAAAAGATCTGCAGTATGCACATGAAAACATCACTTTTATACATTGATCAATAGACTATACGTAACGAAAAAGTGAAAATAATATTATAATAACATTAAAAATGTGTTTAAGCAAAACACACAGAGGAGCCACAAGGATCACAGTATTAAACTTAAAGGGAAATAGATAGTTAACACACACACAAAAAAACTCTTTTCTGTCTGTATAAGAATTTTATTTACCTTTAGTATTATCCCTTTAGTTTGATTCTTTAGGGGGTTGACTCATTTGGACATGTTTTAGACTTCATGAGGGTCTGCTAAACTGGATATGGTAAAGCTATTTAAATGTGGAACAAGACGCTGTGTTACCCGTTATCAGTCGAGATACAAGACAAGGCATGTAGATGTGTGTACATCTGTGTCACACCTACTAGAGTAATGTGTGAAGTATCATTTCCTGTAACTGTGAAATGATATAAAGTCACCTCTTATTTTGTAATGTTCCCTGTAAATAAATGATGGGATCATTAAAAAGTTTTACCCTTGGAAAATTACTGTCAAGAAGTGCAATTACACACTTTTTAATGTAGATCATTTCCAAACACAGACTGTCATTCCATTAACTTTATTTTCGTGAAAATATAACAGAATAGCTGTGACTGGTGACTTCTGACCTATGGGTCCACAGTACCAGCAGAAACATCTGGAAGCCATTTCAAGCAGGCATGCATGGAAGTGTGGCTCAGACCAGGCTGAAGATGAGGAGGGCCTCTTTTTTATCCTTTTGCATGCTCAGTGTGCTCTCTCCTTCTCTCCTTCTCTCTCTCTCTCTCTCTCTCTCTCTCTCTCTCTCTCTCTCTCTCTCTCTCTCTCTCTCTCTCTCTCTCTCTCTCTCTCTCTCTCTCTCTCTCTCTCTCCTGGGAACACCAGAGGGTCAGAGTCCACATGCCAGGAATGTACACTTACGTCAGACAGAATGTTTTTTCCCAGGATTCTTTCGGTATCAAACACTATGGGGGACCAGGCTAGACAATGACTAGGTGTTGTCAGAAATAAGAAATTAATGTTTTTATAAAAATAAACAGAGAATGTATGATGTCATGCGTTCAAATCCCATTATCTCCAGCTCCTAAGTCATATCAACATAAATTATAAATATTAGTTAAATAATGTCACCTTTTTAAGTTATGTCAACTATATAATAGTTAAAAACTTAAAATAGTGAGTTCAATTGACTTGCAAAACCAATTTGATTAAATTTGCATTGCAGCATTTTACTGGTGTTAGCAACGCAATCATGGGTTCGATGCCTAACACACATACTGATTTAAAAATGTATAGACTGTAGGTACCGTAAGTCGCTTTGGATAAAGGTTCTGCCAAATGCATAAATGTAAATAAAAACATCTGAGGTCACAGATATATTTTCACAAGAGTACGGATGGTATTCTTTAATGGTATACATGAGTTTAAATACTACTAGGTTAACAGGAACTCTTTGCAGCTTGGTGCCTCTGATGCAAGCAAATATATTAAGAGTCCTTAATCAGTTGTGCATCCTTATTCATTTGTTCTGTTTTCTTCCTAATTTGTTTTACAGGTAACTGCTATGGACATGATGCTGTTCTCACAGTACCTTCCTGATGTTCCCCCATATTAGATGTTGCACAGTGTACATACAGTATTTAGGTACTATATTTAGGTTAATGTAAATCAGTTACTGCTAAGAAAAACCTTAACAGTTTATGAGTTTTATAGTGCTATTATAAATTTAAAACACAACACTGGTGAAAATGAGCTAAAATGTGACCCTGCCTGTAAAACCCAGCTGAAATCTTTTTTTGGTGATTTACTGTTTTCTGCATTAAATCTAATGTAAAGAATAATATAACCTTGATATCTTTAATATTGACTGAGTAAGGTAAAAAAATGAAATTAAACTGAAATCAAACTTTAATGCTCCCAATCTCGTAATTAAATTAAAACTTTAGCATGGATTTCACAGACAGGGTCACACATATTAAACACTGCTGTTCATTGCACATTGCCCTTCTGGACAAAAAAAGAACATGAGTAAATTAATAGTCTGTTACACTGAAACAAGTACAAGAGTTCCTTTCTTGAATGTGAACTATGATTTTATATTTTGGCCACTTTTTAACTGAATGTAACAAACCATGCTGTTTCTTTGTAATGTAATGATTCAAGTGCCATACGAATATACTACTCAGATACTGTAATTTAATCCTGTCAACCATCATTTCATCATTGCGTGTAAATATAAAGCCTTTATTAATAACTTTTTTTTTGTTTACATTTTCTTTAATTGACATTTTGAAGCATTCATGTGTATAAATATATTCATAGGAAAAGCCAATGCAACAAAACTTCCCTACTTTTTTATATTTTAAAGAGGAAGAACAGTCTTATTGTATGAATGCACGTGTATTCAATTCTTTGAAAGCATGTCATCATATAAAAAAGGGGAAATAACTGTGGTGTTTTATTAAAAATATGGAGTGGATGCTGATATGGATGCTTGTCATTTAATTTCAGTAAAATACGGCAAAGAGATCCATTGATTCTGTGTTTCTAGCAATCAAACGTTTAAAGTCACTTGACTAAAATATTTCACAAAAATCATAACCATAAGTGACTATTGGCATGTACATGTGTTTAGGTCAGTGCCAAGTTTGGGACAGATTGGATATTGCATAATCAGTGTAATGTAAAAACATGTCACTTCCTGTTGCCAGCTGGTGGCGCTATGACTATAAGTGACTATTGAAATGTAGATGTGTTCAAAAATGTAAAGGTGAAAGTTTAAATATTTAAAATGACTTTTGTTGACAAAAATATACTTGTGCCAATCATATCTTTCACTGTATAAGTCAGTGGTAGAGCGTTGTGTTAGCAGCACAAAAGGTCATGGGTTTAGAACACACATAAAATGTATACCTTGAACTGCACTGCAAGTGGCATTGGATAATAGCGTCTGCCAAATGTGTAAAAGTACATTTCTTTTAATTATTGTATCCAGCAATCTTCTGAGAAGGGCCAATATTAAGTAATATCCACATGGTGTGTGTCCAGTATGTGAATAAGTGTATGTAGTATGTGGCTGCAGAGCTAAGAAGTGTTTCAAGTGTCTCATAAATAAATAACCCAGAGAGTGACACATACAGTAAGCCAGCACAGGCTCACAGCTGCCAGATCTACAGCTGCATCTCTTCACTGCTGAAGATATGGTATCATTAAAAGGTGTGATTACCTGACCGGAATCAAGTCTGTAATGTTTCTTATAAACAAAAAGTACTACCCATACAGCAGACTTTATAGGGAATTTAACAGAACATTTGTTTGGCTTTCAGCTAGGCTAGCTTTTATGTAAACTTTGTGTTTAATTGAGAGAGTCTGGAATATGATAGGAGTATAAGAGAACATTGTTTACATTTGAGTGGTGCTTGGAACAAAACTTTAAGGAAAGGACGGTCCTGTGGTCCTGTTGACACGTGATGCAGTACAGTGTAACAGTGGTGGAAAACAACACCAGATAGAACTCATTAGATTTTCCCCCCTTCCAAGTCTTGTCTGGTCTGTTTGGCTTTAGAACCCTTGTGATTAAAAGAACATGTGCAGATGCATTTGAGCTCTTAAATGAGTTACTACTCATGTGTCAAAGATTACATATTAGAGTTTGCTTTGTTAGTTATTATCTTTATAAAATGTATTACTTACATTTGATGTGCTTGTAAATTATTTAGAACATAGCTTTTTATCAACATTTTACAGACAAGCAGTATTAATGTTGAGCTATGTGGAGCATATTTTATCTCCCAAATGTTTAAAAACTTCCCCCTCTCTTTTGCTAAAAGTGCTTTAGAGCTTTGGTTGGCACCACTGCATCATCAGTTCCTTGATTATATAAAAAAACATGACTTAATACAAAGGCTGGTTTCTGGAAGTTTAAAACATATAACATTAAAACAACACTGCCAGATTAACAAAACAATGAAATAATAATAATAATAATAATAATAATAATAAAACATTTAATAATAATAATAATAATAATAATAATACATTTAATAATAATAAAATATTTAATAATAATAATAATAATAATAATAGTAATAATATGACAATTATTTCAGTGAACGGTAAACCAGAATACTTGTACGTACATAACATCAACAATGAGGGGAGAAAGTTAATATTGTTTATTTTTATAAACTGAGTTGCCTTACAACATTTTGTATATTGTAATGATGGATTTTATATTATATTATAATAAAATATAATAAACACCCACACCCAACATCTACCCTGATATTTAAACACCCTGTCAAGGCTCAATAAAAAGCCAGGATTTAATATAAAAAATGACAAAATAATTAGCAATTACAGTAGGCATAATCTTCAATATAAATGACTACATAAATTACAGTCCGCAGGCAGGAACATAGCTACGTCATATTTAAGCGACACTACATGGGGGCGCTGGTGACGTTCCAAGACGATACCCTTACGTCATTATCCGTGGACAGGGAGCCTTACAGGAGTCGGTTGGATAAAGGCGATCGCGCTTTAACAGGGAAGCATTGGAGTAACCATAGCGTTGTTCAGCTCGGTCTTATATGACTGTAGGGGTTCTGTTTTGTCAAAAAAAGAAGTTAATAACTACAGCAACCCCTGCTGCGTGGATTAGAGAGGTGCGTGTATCGTGCACACTTCGATCGGATAAAATTGTTTGATTGGTGCCTGTAAAACTTCAGCTCGTTTTCGGAGGACCCTTTCATCTTTCTTATACACACCGTAGAGGAGACACCGGTGACCGTAGTCTGGACTTTGGATAAGATATCTGGAGGAAGCATCAGTTCCTGTACCTTTACACACAGGAGCTTTATATCCCCTTGCCTTCCGACTGTTTACAAGGTAAATGCATGGATTATTTAATATTCAAATTCCTCGTTAACATGGTTTTGCCAAACTTGAGAGGATGATAGTGGAGTAAAGGGCCATGTGATCAGCTTCACTACTACACGACCTCATGGGGTTTTGGACCTGTGAAGCGAACTACATGGCTCTTTCTCCTATGTGTAATAATCCTATTTATCTACCACAGCTTATAGTTTGCAACCGGATATGTTTTCTCCTGCTTTCTCTGTGTTTGTTTTCATATCTAACGTTACCCGATGTGTGAAGTAAAGCTGGTTACATGGCATTTTTAAACTGCAGTACTTCATACAACAAATCGAACACAAACACTTAACGTTATAGGTAAACTACATTAACCTCTTGTGAAAATACTCAATACACAATGTAGGAGTCTAGTAACTACATAAACAAAATCTAGTGCAGGGAATGAGCAAATGATTTCAATCTGATTGCAGTTACATTTTCTTTCAGATTTGTTATATATTATTTTTACATGGTTTAATTATTTAACTAGCTTTTGTTATTTTCTCCTGAGTGATTATAATGTAACTTAATAGCTGATAAAAGAAGTACATTTAGTTGCCCTCTAATTGCACTAAATGTTATACTAGTACGTATTTAATAACGTTTACATATGTGCAAGAATCGTTAGCGTTTTAGATGACCGTCATTAAATTCTTTAATATGTACATTTAGATTTGTTTATGGTTGTTTTGCTGTTCTTTCGCCGGCTAGAGATTGGACGTTTAGCTTAGCAGGATAACATCATTAGCACGTCCACAGCATGGCGATCGAAATGAAAGCTCACTAATCATCATTTTTATAATTTTCTTAATTTACTGGCATTCAGTCCCTCTGTTTATTTTACCAAAGTGCCCTGTTTTAGCTGTATTGTCAATGGCAGCTCATAGCGGTTAGCCTAGCATGTTAGCTTAGCTCGCCAACAATCGACGTTCCTCCTTTACTGCTGCTCTACAGAAGGGCTTTAAATTCATATCAAGTGGCCGCCGGTGTGTGGAGGGATTTCGTATTTTAATAGGTTTTAATAAATAAACACTGTCAGGTTTGGCGCGTTGTGCGTGTGAAATTAATAATTTGTGCAGATTTATGTACAGCGCGTGCGTGGCTCAGAGAAGCACATGTTAGCTCCGACTACAGCCAATGCAAGTTTGTCTGAAGAGTTTCTCCTCTCAAACTCTTTGTAAAGTTTGGTGCCTACTGTACCGAACACAACTGTTAGAAAATAATAGTAAAGACGCACCGTTTCCTCAATCTCTGCATTGACAGAAGGACTAGTAAATAATAAAAAAAGCTATTCATAATCTAAATGTCCTTCAGCATAGAAAGGGAAATCCTTTGCTTTTATATTAGCAAATATAACCGTAGAAGAGTGTTCCTAATGAAGTTCAGGCCCATGAACTCGTGTGTTTATAAAAGTTTGAGACTTAAGTATAACATTATGTAACTTGTTTTTAAAGGTTTGCCATCTATTGGCCAATGTGTTTATGTAATATCTGTTGTCACATAAGATTTTAAGGGAAAGAAGTTTCATTAGGCAACGGATAGGCAAGGTCAGTTTGTATCTCTGGCTTCTGGTTTAATATGATGTCATCTGTTGCAAAGTTAGAGCATCAGATAGCCATAGACTGACACTAATAGTATTTTAATGTTCTGTGTTCTTCTAGCCTTGGTTTATGATTTTGTGTGGGTCATCCTCGGACGCAGAATAAGGTGTCAGAGAGAAGAGTTTTACAAAATTGAAGGGAAGTGAGTGTAAAGAAGGCAGGAAATACAGAGGATAGAGTGTGAGTACTTCAGTCCTTTCACAACCTTTCCACAATATTTTTCCACCTCACAGTTCCGGTCAGAGTCACCTGACTAGCCAGCATCTTTTTTTGTCGTATCCATTCACTTATTTTGCTTGGCTAATATTTTAAATGGTGGCCGATCTGGCCATTCAAGTAAAATAAAAGCTGTGTTTTCTAGAGAAGTTTAAGTCTAAAATCTCACTTGCATTCTGTTTTAATAGGATAATGATGTTGATCATTTGAGCAATTGGTCTTAAAAGAAACTATGACCTTTCTAATGGTGCATGTCAATGAATCTGAGAATAAGTAAGCAATGTAAAGTGTTAACCAACTCTTACCCAGCTTAGATGTCATCTACTGATGACAAGACAGCCAAAACATCTTCAAAGTTGGTTTTACTGAATCCAGGTGGATTTTATGTGCGCAGACTTGATCATTATCATTAAGCATGTGGCTGATTTGTGGACTGAACTTCATGATGCATCAAGGATGCAAAATCTTTGTTTTGCTTTCAGTGCACTGATCCTTGTGCACACAATGCCCTATGAATTCTTGATGTGGTTACATCTTTTTACTTGCTACGCTTGGGAAAAGGCTTGGGGTCACATGACTCTCATCTCTTCTGCTTTAACGGAGGTGTGAGTTGCCATGGAGCGTTGCTGATTTTTCATGTGGTTTCACAGCAATCAGACAGAGAGGATGGGGATTCTTTCAGGAGCGAATACTACAGGGATGTGCATGTTTTTGATTGCTCGCTTTCGGTCAAACCCTGTATGGAGTTGCAAAAGCAATAATGAAAAACTCAACAACTTTAGATGTGAACTTATCAGATATTTATTTTGTGTGAAGGGTTCAATTAAATTTAGTGGCGTGCATGGTTGTAGCGTCTAGACATTTTTGCACACTCATGCTTGGTTTGTGTCGTGGTTGAAGTGTTTGAATAAAATATTTACAGAATGAAATATTGATGTCAGTGTAATATAACAGAGAATGAATGTTCTTGAGTGTTATGTTCCTACAATGCTGCAATTACTATAGACTGTTTCAGCAGTAACAACATAAACAGCTTTCGTGGAACTTAAACTTTGCTAAGAATCAGTAACAACAAAGTATTTTTAGAGTAGATTATTTCTGATAACAGGTAGATTACCGTAGTTCACATTTTATAGTTAACGCATATAAAAAAACGACATTGAGCTAACTTTACTGTGTAAAATGTGTACTAAAATGTATACAATGTTAACTACAAACCGGATGCCAAACCATTACATAGTGGTGATCCATGATCGCCGTCTCCCCTCATTTTTAGGAAACCAAAACATTTGTTATAGCTCGCCAACAATCTTCATTCATCCTTTACTGCTGCCTTACAGAAGGGCAGCAAAACATATGTTATTTTCGATGAGGTATTTGTTCCAGAGTTCATTTTAGCCACTAGTCGGGTGCGTTTCCCAAAACCATATGACGCTTTCCCATTGCATAGTACCCCACGGTTTAGTTTAGTTTGGGTCGGGTCAGCTCACCTCACTTTGGCGTGGTTAGATTTTCCATCGAGTTTAGTATCACTTCATAGTGGGAGGGATTATAGGCGTGTCGTTATTTGCGCGGCCTACTGCTTGTGACATCATACAAGTGAGAGCGTCGTTGTACATTCCCATACATTTATTTATTACTCGGTACGCCACAAAATAAAAATTGGCCACCACAAATAGATGTTTGCACATTGCGTTTATCACTACCTCTGTCTCACATGATAGTTTCTGTACAAACACCCGTGGTGTCAGTCGACCGCTCAGCTGAGCCTCATTTAAATTGTATTTAAGCATATATGTGGACGTGCGCGTCGCGAATGTTCCGCCACAAACTGCAAGTCTGGAAAAAACTGTTATGGTGTCCCTGATTCTCAACCTGTGGATGTTTTTCATCGCTAAAAGGGAGTTTGGGAACTTATAGTAGAGCACAGATGACAACATGTTTGCTCGAGACAGCGCAAGCTAGCACTGAGGTAAAGCTAATCTTTTACATTATAGCCGTGACGCTGGTAGTGACGATTCTCTCAGACCAACAGAGGTGTAAAGTACTTGAGTAATTTTACTTGATTACTGTACTTAAGTATTATTTTTGGGGATTTTTACTTTACTTGAGTACAATTTAAAATCAGTACTTTTACTTTTACTTAATTACATTTTTTAAGAAAAAAAAGTACTTTTTACTCCTTACAATTTTATTTACAGTCAAAAAGTACTTATTTTTTAGAGATAACTTTATTCTATTTTCCCTTACTCTTACCAAACCAATTGAATTGTGCTGACGGCCAGTTTAATTTAAATGTTATTTATTTTCCTTGGCCGAGATACAGCGTCTGCCACTCCCTGAAATTCATACGGTCGTAGCTCAGGCACCTTCAGTCCGGGCTCCTTATCCTACCAGAGAGGGCCTTTTCAACGAGCCAACCCCCGACTCTCTAACCCTTTCTGTGGCAGACGGTCTCCTGAATTTCAAACGTCTGTGGCTCGGTCGCTTTAAGTCCTAGGCATTCGCCCTTGGCGTCCCTTATCCTGAGAGGGCCTTTCCAACGAGCCAACCCTGACACTCTAACCCTTTCCCCGGCTGAGATACAGCGGTCATTCCCCTGATTTTCCCACGACCGTAGCTTGGATGCCTTTGGGTCGCTTATACCCGAGGGGACTTAAGGTGCCCGAGCTACAGCCGTGGAAAAAATCGGGGAAAGGACCACCGTATCTCGGCCGGGGAAAGGGCTAGAGACTCATGGGTGGCTTGTTGGAAAGGCCCTCTTGGGTAGGATAAGGGACCTGAAGGGCGAACGCCCTGGACTTAAGGTGTCTGAGCTAAGGCCAAGGAAAAATCCGGGAAGGGTTGACCATATCTCGGCCCGAGAAAGGGCTAGAGACTCGCGAGTGGGCTTGTCGGATGAAGATTTTTTCGCTTCTTTGATACCGACAACACATTAAGCTATTTTCTTTAATGTGTGCTATTTGCAGCCTCTCTATCAAGACTAAGACCTTGTTCACGCTGTCAGTCCAAATCTGATTTTGTTGCATGTCTGACTGGACAGACTCACTGTCCACATTGTGTATCACAACTGTTTAGGTCCGATCTGTGCGTCCTGTATGGGTTTTGCCATTTTCTGGATTATCTGCACTGTTTCTATGGCAATGACGTCACACTGGCACAACAATCGTGTTTACATTTTACGTGACGCAACAGCATGACGTAACCGAAAAGCTACAAAAATACGATCAGAGCGGTCAGACTTAAATGTATTTCTGGAAATGTGATTTGAAAAGTATTTCAAACCACCTCTGGATATAGGTTGAAACAGAAAGAAAAAACAGATTTCATGTGGTTTTTAGCCCTTCACACGTCCTAACTGAATATGCACCAAAATCAGATTTGGACTGACAGTGTGAACAAGAACTAATACAACTCTTTCTGCACTGGCTGTCTGTGAGATGCTTGATACTCAATTTTGAAAATCAGCTTCTGCTTTAGTTAAATTCGAGGGTTTCAAAACTTTGAGTAGCATGTTGGATACTGAAATTAAGTCGTTTTATAGTTTGATAATGAAATACAATTAAATACAAACAGTTATAAAGCAGGATAAAACCCTGTATGTGGTGCATTCACTTCATGTTTTTAGAGATTAAAAGCTTAAACAAGAATCTCAAAATTTTTCCTGTTACTTTTACTTTTTTAATACTCAAGTAAAATTTTAATGTGGTACTTTTTACTTTTACTCAAGTATGATTCTGGCCAGATACTTTTACTTTTAATTGAGTAAAATTTACACTCAGTACTTGTACTTTCACTTGAGTAACATTTTTGAGTACTTTTTACACCTCTGCAGACCAATCAGTGATCTACAGTGTTTGCACGTCACGTTTGGTATCAGCTCGGGGTCGCTTGGAACCCCCACCGAGGTGGTACGAAAAAAGTATTGGGTACCACGTACTGCACCTAATGGAAAAGCTCCCAAAAGTAAGCTGACCCGACCCAAACTAAACCAAACCGTGGGGTACTATGCAATGGAAAAGCGCCAATAGTTGCTAACTCATTTAGCAACTTTGTTGGTTGCAATACAATTTCGCATTGCCAACCAAGTTGCTAACAGCAACTATGGTTTTGGGAAACACACCCCTGACCATTAAACAAACAGAAACCGGAAGTAAAGTTCCGACCAGACCCTTAACCGAAACAATGCACGTGCGTCCGATGAAACCGTCTATAGCCAAAACAGTGCCAAAGGTTAGCAGAAAAGCAAAACACTGCAAAATTATTTTCAAAAGGCTTTTCAACAAGCATTTTTGTGATGTTTGTGGAGATTATGAAACTTCTCTATCTTGAATTTTTCGAATTAAACTCTGACCTGTAATTACTTGCTGTATGGGCGGTGAATCTCGCAGTTTTGTGAATCCCGCATCCGAACACCAAGCTTTCCTGATAAATTATGGAGTGTTTATTTGCTTTGGTCTCACAGCTTCTCCAATGTAACCATTGGGTCTTTGCAGACTAATTTACAATCAGTCCTTTTCAGCTCAGATACCTATCCACACTTCTCTTTCAACCAAGAATTTGTTAGAAGGAGAAGCAGAATTTAGTTTGCCTGCCCTATGAGAGTAAATGTTCAGTGCGGGGTCTGTGAATTTCTCCCTCTCTTATGGTGCTGCTGTCTTGCAAAGCTAATACCTGATAATAAAGGACCCGATTTTTCTGCACATTGTTGCTCGTCTGGCTTTACTGAAAGCCCCCTGAGCACTGGCACTATTATTTACCTCCTGTTTGAAGATGTTTTTATCACACTTCTATGAAGATGAAAGGGTGGAGGGTGTTATTCTTTACTTTCGCTGTTCAGTTCTCATTCCTCTTTTCTGTATGTGCAGGTGTGTCACAGCAGGCTGCTCATGTGTCTAGAATCCCTTAATAGATTTGATAACCCTGGAGATAACAACATGGTTGAACATATGGTTCAGACTCCCAAAGCATCTGAATGTAGATTTCTGTGTAGGAATCTGTGTAGGCTCTCTAATAGCATAGCTTAACTTTAGAATCTAATACATCCTACATCCCTTACATACATCTTTTTTGTATCTTGCCCTATTTCTTGCTGTGACATGATACTAGCTTTGCTCTGACCAAGAGAAATTGAACATGCAGAGCTCCTGGACACCGCAAGAGCAGTGTCAATAATTCAGAACTCTGCCACACAGCCTTTGGCTTTGATTTGCATGAAAGGTTTTAAGAGATCATAGGCTGCTGGGTGAACATTACATGGACCACCACATCCAGCATACGGTGCAGGAATATCACTCACTGCCAGCTCTACCCTATGAAGATCTCTGCTGGCACCTTTTTGCTTTCCACATCATCTGGAAAGCTTTGTCCTTATATATCCCCTTTGTTATCAACAGCATTCTAAGGTTTCAAGCTTGTGGCCTTTTAGGTGTCTTCAGTCTCCTGCAGGAGTACCCTGTGACCTCGACTGATCGTCTACATGTGTGCACACTTGTGATACACATTTTAAGTAGTAAGGGAGCGATGCATGTGGAAATGGGAGTCCTCAATAACGAAACACACTCGCTCTGTGCATGTTGCTGTAAACACACACTCTCAAAAATAATATAAAGGATTACCTTCACCAGGGCCTTTGCTTTAGCCCTCAATAGACCCTGTGAGTGGTTGTGAAAGGGTAGCCCTCTGCATTGTCTTGAGCTCTTTGTATCCCCTGGGTCTTTGTGGTTTCACCCTTGGACCCAACAGCTGCCCTGCCCCCCAACAACTCCCACAAAACATCAGCACGGGAAAAACTAGTGCTTCACTTGGCACTGCGTTCCGTGAGACCAAATGCTTTCACAATAGTATGGTCAACAAATGGGATTTATCAGTTTTACACTTCGGTTAGTTTCACATCACAGTTCAGGGCATGTTTAAAAAAAAATGGGGCTGTAAATGGATAAAAACATTGTAGATAGCGTTACTGATGTGATTTTTATAAAGTGCTAGAAACCGAGAAAACTGTATACTGTAAACAGAAGTTATGCTTAAGATTGCTTGGGTTTAATAAATTGTAGTAATAATAAGTGTGAATAGTGAGAATTGCAGAATATTACGACTGGCATTTAATTTTTATGTATTTGTTAAAAAAAATTCCAAAGCGACTTACAGTGCATTCAGGCTTTTAATGAATGTATTTATTTTTGATCCGTATGCGTGGACCCATGACTTTTGTGTTGTTATGGTGAAAGTTAAAATTGTGCTCCTGTAGCTCAATTGGCAGAGCATTGCGTTACGAGTGCAGAAAATCATGGGTTCGATTACAGGTAGCACAAACTGCTATAATGTATAGCATCTGTCAAATGCATAACATTTTTGCTCAATGTACTTCAGTGGTTGGAGAAGAAGGGCTCTTAGAGTGAGCTATTTCAGCTCTGTTATGCCAACATTACTGTCTTTTGATTCTCTGAGCAAGCCCCCACATCTCCTGCCCATACAAAATCCTTACACGCACACATACACAGACTAGTGTGATGCAGGACCATCTTTAGAAGAAGGGGCCCCCAGTGAAGGGCAGTTTCCATGGTAACACCTGGCTTTATGAATGGATCTTGGAGATTGTGGTCAGTGGCCTCCCAGCATCCTCCACTGGCACCGCAGGACGATTCTGGTTCAATCAAGCAAACCATCTGCAACACTTGCCTAGTAAGCTTTTTTGGGGCTTTAACTGAATCTCAAATCTGGATTTTTTTACGTGTCATTCTGAGAAGTTAGCAGGAAACATTTGCTTGAAATTCTCCTTTGAGTTAAATCTCTTGTTGTGCATTTTTAGGTAATAATCTTACCATGTGCCAGATCTTGCATAATTTCGAGTTCTTGAAAGAGCCTCTTGCCTTTAGCACAGTTCTCAGAGCTCATGTGAAACAACCTTTCACTGCTTTGGAGAAGCTTCATCTGTTTGATTCCAGATTTCTTTAAATAAAAACGTGCCCCCCTGGAGGTGTATCTCCCACCATCTGCCTTCAGACCTTAAAGTTTAGCATCTGCTTTTCTCTGGCCCACATTCATTCCTTGCACTGTGTTTATACTGGGCACCAGAATTCAGGTGAAGTATGGGAAGTGATTTCATGCAATTCTTTTTAAATAAAAAGTCAGGCCTGTAAAACGCTTACTGTGACCAAGTTGGCTTCTGCTAAGACCAAATTATAATTTAGGTCATCCATCTACCACTACACTACTGTGCATGGGTACATTTTTGTGGATCTGTTCTGCATGGATCCTCAATTGTGAATACACCTAGAGAATAACAGCACTGTAGGTGACACTTCCAACTTCCTGCAATCCTACAGGTGAGATTTGAGTATCAGTAAGCAGTGATGGTGTACACATAAACTTCACTACATTGTCAAAAGTCAATGTTTGCTTTTAAATTTTGTAAAGTAACAAACTAACAGTGGTAATATATTACATTATAAATTTAGTGAGACTTTTGTGCAAGCCTAACAGTTATATATTATGATCTTCAAAGGTTTAAACAATTAAGGCTTCAAAGCTTCAGGCGTTAAAAGGATAAACTGTTCTGGAAGTGTAGGATACAGCCCCTATAAATCACTGTCCATGTGTGAGGTCCATATGTCTGAGATGTTGTGTTAAAGGGCTGGCAGGCTGTATACAGAGTTATGGCATCTGGCTGCTTAGACTGATTTAGAGACTAATTAGGGCTGTTTACACCTGGTATTAAAGGGACACTACACTTTTTTTGAATATAGGAGATCTGGAAAAAAACTAGAGTTAAACGATTGAGGCGCAATGATAATACGCATGGCCTGCAAATAGTCAGCATCTATTGAAAGTTACGAAGGGGATTATTTTCGGCTGCTGGGTAATATCATTGCGCCTGCTGCACCCATGGTTCGACAGCAAAATCCTTGATTATTTTGCCAGAATGAGAGTTTAGTTCCTAGCCATATTTGTCTAGAAAATCGAAATTTTTAATTTTCTGTTGGTCTTAGTACACAATGTAACTACAGAAGAATAAAGTTTTAAGCGTTTCAAGTTTTACATTCATTTATTTTGTTTAATAATACTTTTTAATAATTTAATAATTACCTTATAGGATTATGCATTAGTTGTGCAGATTTGTTGATAGTGCCAGCTGCAAATTATTCAACATAACGAATATAAATATGACTTAAATGGACTTAAATTGGTAATCGATGATCTGGATCAGCCGATCACTGGAAGCAATATCGTCCGATACGGATAATCGATTACCGATATACTCCTATAAAGTAATTATTAAATTAAAAATCCTGATCTGAGGACCCTTAACATTGGTCCCGACTTCTACAGTTTTCAGCACGGTCTTTAGGTTGTCATTGTTAAAGTTTTGTTTCATTTTGCAAACATAGGAAACTTGCGCAGGCTTATTTTATAAATTGCTCTGAAATATCTGAGAAAGCCCTTACATATATTTGTACAAAACATTGTGCAGCATGTTAACTAACAACACAAGCAGCGTAACTCTCACATAATATTTGTGCACAAATTTTTCCGGATTGAGTTTCAGCTACTAGTCCATCCCCTCGAAGTAATCAGGACAGAAGTTGTCGAAAGTGGACAACAGAGACTGATTAAAACGCCAGGTGTGAATGGACACGTGTTTCTCTTATCCACTTGTGATCCAATCGAGCAAAACACATCTTAATACCAGGTGTAAACAGAGCCTTAGTAAAGGTAATCCTTCAGCTACAGTGACCCAAGCCATACTGGATGATATAGGCCAGGGCTATTCAAATCTTACCCTGGAGGGCCGGAGCACTGCATAGTTTAGCTCCAACCCTGATCAAACACACCTGAGCAAGTTAATCAAGGTCTTCATGATCACTAGACAATCACAGGTGGGTAAGTTTGATTAGGGTTGGAGCTAAACTATGCAGTGCTCCGGCCCTCCAGGGTAAGATTTGAATAGCCCTGATATAGGCTTTGTGGTGTCTAACTTGGGAATTTTTATAATAATCATATCCCATGTCCTGCACTTTCTTTACAGGATTTCCTTTACCTTTCTTTAACATTAACATTTATGCATTCAGCAGACGGTTTTATCCAAACCGACTCCCATTGCGTTCAAGCTATAAATTTCTTTATATCAGTATGTTTGTTCCCTGGGAGTCAAACTCTACCCACTGAGCCACGGGAGCAGGTTACTATATGTATATCTGTATATTCGGTAAGATGGGAATGTTCTGCCATCAGTCTATTTGAGTATGAATTCCCTAGAACCATGTTGCAGAAGATTCTTATTATTAAAATATATATGTATTATGTTCTCTTTCCCCAACAGCTGTAGGGAAAAACACTTTAAAGTAAATTTTGTCAGTAGTGTTTTTTTTTAATCATGACCTGAAGTAATGTTTGTCTAGCTGGCGAGTTGGGGTTGGGATATGTACAACTGGCATCTTTGTGTTCCTGTACGCTCTGTGCGCGTGTGTGCGCTTCAACGTCTGCCTGCATTTACTTAACACGCCGGCCCGTTTCCTCTTGCCTGTAGTCTGTGGCTCAGCACATCAAAGGCCGTCTCTCTGCAGAGCCCGAGATAACAGCGTTGAATAAACCCCATTGCTCCGTTAAGCTTTTCCAGAGTCTTTCCACTCG
Organism: Misgurnus mizolepis; assembly: GCA_025389145.1. Taxonomy (NCBI): domain Eukaryota; kingdom Metazoa; phylum Chordata; class Actinopteri; order Cypriniformes; family Cobitidae; genus Misgurnus; species Misgurnus mizolepis. The sequence goes on along the minus strand of JAIFKI010000006.1, from coordinate 32,816,429 downwards.
CCTCGGGCACACCCACTCCCTCTTTTGTCTTCCTGAATCCTCAGGAAAGATGAGCGTGTGTGTGTGTGTGGTGATTGGCTGGCAATGCATCCTAGGTAGAGTTTGTGTAGTGTTGGCTAACATTTCTTTTGCTTTCTTCAGTGAAAGAGAGAGAGAAGTGTGTGTGCGGGCACGTGTCTGTTTGTTTGCTATCCTGCCAGTCCTCTGTTGCCCATCCGTCTGGGTAGCTGCTGCAATAGCCTGAATGATTTGGTGTCTTCTGCTCTTGTATACAATGTCAATCTAATTAACTGCATTAATGCATGCATTTTTTTGGGCCTCATAGGAATGTTTGACATTGTTTAAGCATGGAGTGGGAAAACACATAGATGTTTTAAAGTATTGTATCACATTACTCTATATTCTATGACACATGGATATTTTATCATTAGCAATACTTTATTTTAATAAAACTTATGCATAAACATGCCATCAATATAAAGCTGCAACCGTTAACGTTTTGATTGAAAATTGTGTTAATGGTTGAAAAGTATGTTATGTACATTAAAACTATTACATGTTTAAAACTGTCTCCTTATTTATCCCTATTCGCAGCAGTATGCTATATATTGATGAATAATTAAAAGCGTGTTTACACAACACAGTTTTAAAACAAAATACTTAAAAGCTTTGTGTTTTTGTTGTTCATTTACCCAAAAACAGGTTATGGGGGCCTGAAAAAGCAACTTTTGAAAACAAGTTTCAAATGCAATTTTTAATACTGTTATTGTCTTTGCGTAAACTACAAAAACGTGGTTTGTGCAAGTGTTGCAATTTATGCATTGAGTGGCATTGCCGACTTCTGGCCTGGCATGCCTTAAATAGCATTTTTCATAATTTTTTCAACGTTTTTAAAACACGATTGCTGTTTTTAGTAAATCACTGTCATGTAATATTCTAAGCTATCAGCTATGATGTTGTGGATGATGTCAGTTTGACTCTGCAATATTATGTTTTTTTTTAAACGGAGATGGCGATGGAGAGGTAAACATAACAGATTGCCGCTTCAACCAAACGTGTTCTAATAATGAATAAATACAAAAAACACCACAGTTGTTTGCACAATGCACAAAAGAGAGATCAATACCTTGAACAAAAACAATCATATTGTATATCATTACATCCCAGCCAGGGACCCTAAATCATTGTATTGCCACTTATCTGCTAAATACTATTCTCCTACTAGATTGGGGGCTAACTGACTTTTAAAACTGCCACAATTCTTTTCCTACACTTTAGGAGAGAAGACTAGTAATAGTGTGTTTTTTTGAAAGTGAGTCTTTGGCATGCAAATAGCGAGTGTCCCCCATACGCATCTTTGTTCCTGTAAACATTAGGGCTTTTCACAGTGCGGGAAACTATTTGTGGGACTCACTGCCTGCTTGGTGGCGTGTTCGGACCACAGGAACTGGGACGATTTTAGTACTGGTACTGCTTCGAACTAAATTGGCTCCTACTCTGGAGTAAGGTCTTACCAGCACAACACAAACTATTTGTGACATAAGTTTATGTTTATTGGCCAAAAGCATGTCATACAACACACTAACATGGTCATTCTTTTAAAAAGCCCTTGTTTTGTACTTACTTCACGAACATGTTACAAGAAACAAACATACATAAACATGTTCTTATCTTAGCCTAATATATTTATATTTATATTATAACACTTCAAGACAGTTGTTGTAGGAGATTAAAGCCTTCCTCTTTGTTCTTTAACTCGTGTATAAAAAGTCTGACACTCCACAACACAGCCTCACGTATCTGATATCCATCCAAATGGAATTTAAAGTTCATATATCAACAATAATGCAGAGTTTAATTACATTTCAAACGGCACATTTCTGTATTATTAATCATTAAAACAGATGTGCTCGTGCTGCTCTTTCATGCCATGCATTTACAATAACATCCATGTGCATTTTTATCCTTGATATCCTTCATTATTTACTTTTTCACAAAAGTATATGCAGCACAGTGGTATTTATGATGTGGTATATTTCATGCCTTTGCCATAGTAAATGATCCATTAGAGTCTTTCTGCAGGTTGCTTACGTTTGGGTCTATCTATCTATCAGCCAAGTAACTACTATAAGGTGAATTGGAAATTGGCAATGTGAAGGTGTTAAAGGAATAAACATCGGAGGAGATGCTGTACATACTCTCTTTTTTTTTTGATCGGATAAAAGCATCTGACCACCTGTACGATCAACGCTGTTACCATGGCAATCGGGCCCAACACTCTTGATTTCCTGTGGGACTTCACAGCTTCACAATCGGCACGGGAATCTGTTAATCCTCTGTGGCTTCAGTGTGTTTCTCTTGTGTAATCAAATAATTTTCTCTGAGACAGATGTGAGAGATGCAGCATCATTGTTAAGATCACATCTGTCAGCCAAAGACATTTTCAGTGGTTTCTGGTTTGATGCTGGATGATCTGCGGTTAAAGTCTGTATTTTATTTGAATATTGAATTTTAAAATTTCAATTAATTGTAACACTTAAAGTTAGGTTTGTTTATGATCACATATGCAACCCTGTCTGTAAAATCCAAGTTAAAATCTTGTTATCTTACTTCAAATTTGATTTCAGCCATTGTTTTCACATTGATTTTAATCTTTCACATGGCCTTACTTAGTCAATATTAAAAAAAAATCAAGGTTATATTCACAGAATGTTTTTTACATTATGTAGGATGGTTTGTCTTTGTAGAAACCGCTAAAGACTTCTGCTGGGTTTTCACAGACCAAGAGAAAGGCTAGAAGCGGTAGCTTATAATAGGTCATTGTGGAATAACAAAAGTGGTTGGTTATAAGATTATCTCTATCATTTAATCCTGTTGTAGGTGTAATTGGTATTTGGTAGTCTATGAAAGTAATTGATAAAGGATGATCAGGCAGTGGTAGCTTTTAAAAGTTTACTGGTTGTGGATGCGGGCAGGAAAAAATATAAGTGGACTGCACGAGTGGTTCATGTTGCGGTCTTTATATAAAACGGATCACGTTTCCGGGTACAGAATTAAAATAATGCAGCTGTTGGCTAACGGTCATGAGCCGCTTCCACTGCGAGTGTGTGTGGCTGTGATGGTATTTCTTGCACAACTGCAACAAAAGGACCGGCTCCTATTCGGAATGTCATGGGACTGACCGGCCGGTTACAGGTCCTGACCATCATGAGTAAAGTCTTGATTTTAATTGACATAGGAAAATGCTTTTAGCAACATGTTTGCTGCATTTGCGCACCTTTCACTCTGCATTTGATCATCAAAGACCCCATTATTCGGTCAAATTTATTCTGTCTTTTTACTTATTTGGCCAAAGACTGAAAATAAGAAATAGTTTCGGTTGCCGAACATTCAGTCTATCTGAGATTATGATCCATTTCCAATATTTGTTTTTACTTTTTAAAAAGTTTGGTTTGTAGTTACCCTTTTATAGTTCTACTCAGATTCATTAAATTGCTGAAATTAAAATACAAATACAATTTTACAAAAAACTTTTTTTAAAGTAATTTTTAGCAAGTGCATTTAGAATTTTTTGTTATTCGCTTTGTCCCATAATTTTAATTTCAAAACATATTTGATAACATTATATATGTTTACTTCCAGTAAAAACCAGAATAGGTTTTGTGTGTTACATTTAATTATTTGATATTCAAGAGAAATTGTAAAAGTAATAATAAAATTGTGCATTAATTCAGATAATAACTATTAGACTAACCTGCAATTTTGCAAATTTCTGGTTTATTTTCATATATTTCTGTTAATTCCCAAACATTGCAAGTAATTCTCAAGAAACGTTTTCTAATTCTTGGAATTCTGCAATCCTACTTGTGACACACTTAAATCGTTAGTTTATTTTCAGCTTTAATAACATCAGTGTGTTTTGTCGTTGCAGAGGAACAGTTTCTAGCCATTTCTGTGAACTGTAGGTCATCAGGGAATGATTCTCGCAGGCTTTTTGGGATCAATTAAAATGCTGCTCAATGCTGACCTCAATGTCAGATGCAGATAGTGCTTGTGCCGTCATTGCCAGTTGATAAAATCACCCAGCCCAGGTGGAGCACTGCTTCAATCCCATCAGGCCTTCCTAAAGCCAAGATAAGAGAGAGGATGTGAAGAGATTTGATTGGGCTTGACCACAAAATGTTAAAAATGTGTCAAGAAAAATTCAGAGATGGTATTTGTCTGGGACTTTGTGTATTGCTGATCCATTTTTAACGAAATGCATATTTTGGTAGTCTTGAAAGTGAGAGATTTTTTTTTTTACATTAAAAGCATAGATTTATAGTAGTGTGGGTTTAGGTCTACAACACACATTGTTGGCTGTGGGATGTTCATTTGTTCTGTTTCTGAGAAGTTGGACTTGGAGAAGTGCGTATTGAAGTAAAAATCTGGTTGTGGTTTACAGACAAATGCTTCCCTGGATCTGTCAGTGAGTATAGTGAGAATCTGTGCATGGAAAGAAGCACTCAGCATAGGGTTCAGCTAAGTAAATACGACTATAAGTTTGTTCATCAGACATCAGGTTAGTGTCTGGGCAGACCGCTGCAGACAGTGAGGTTTGCAGTGTCTATTCCCACAGTTCTCCTTTCCCGATTCGGACCGCCTTGGACAATGAGCACCAGTGTGTGTCCAGTGATCTGGGGAGGGTTCTCTAAAAGCATCTCGTCTGACCGTTCTACCTTTCCTCACAGCACTCAAAGAAACCCCTGTTCTCTTGTAAAGCGGGCGAGAGACACAGAAAGGTCCAAAGGGCCAGGCCCAGCCCAGGCTCTGTTGGTGTACTAAGCAAAATTGTTTCCCCAACACAAAAATAAATAAATAAATAATAAATATTTAGACATGTAATGCGTAAAAAGTGATTCTGAAAATGCAAATTTAAAAGCGAAACTTTAAAATGTAAAAAATCGATTTTTTCGATTAATCGATTTTTAAAACGTGGTCGATTAAAAATCGATTCTCAAAGAGCAGAATCGATTTTTTTCATATTTATTTCCGCAAACATTGAATGGAGGAATGGAAGCATTTTAGATTTTGCAAGCAAAACGTGTTGTGTCTTTTTATTTCTTTTTATTAATTACCCACTTGTAAACTGTTCACTGTTCTTTTTTATTAATATAGTATGTGTATTAAATCTATATTCATTGAGTTGAATCGAGAATCGAGTATAAAGACCTACCTGAGAACCAGAATCGAAAATTTAATCGAGAATCGGAATCGAATCGATAGCTTGTTAATCGAAATCGAATCGATCTGGAACATCTGAATCGATACCCAGCCCTAAAGAAATAACAAACATGTTTCTTATTAAAATTATATTGAATATTAAATGTAAATTCTAACACACTGTAAGTCAATTGTGTTCAGCTATTTCAAAATAGTACATAAACACAAATGTCTGACATGAATCGTCCTTAACTTGTTATTCTTACCTGTATTTATCTCTGTTTTTATGCTATCTGCCTTTTGCACCTTATCATTTTCTACTTTCATTCATTTTAATACAAAATTGTTGCAATAATGAGTAGTGTTAGTGACAAAACACAGTCATACATAATTAAATTAATTATAATAATAATGTCAGGATGCAGACAGTATGTTAGTTCAAAATGACATGTTGTCAGCTGTTAAGTTTGTCTGGCTGATGTCACATTTTTGTGTAACCATATATTATAATCTGTTCTAGGAAGTGTGCAAAATAGGCACCAATTCATGTTTCCACAGGTGAGTTCTCCAAACAACCCCCTCCCTAAACAGACATTTTATCAGTTAATGAAATCAAACAACAGTGCAACGTATAACAGTCCTCTTCCACCATACAAAATGACACAAGGAAGATCCCCCGGTTCAAGCTAGATCAGGTTGCCTTTCTGTGTGACATTCACATGTTCTCCAAGTGTCAGAGTGGGTTTTTGCCGGATACTTCGGTTTCCTTCCATAGGCCAAAAACATTCATGTTAGGTAAATTGAAGATGCCAAATTACCCCTCTCCCATCGTGTGTATGGATTAACTTGTGTATGGACAGGACCGGTGTTGGGGCGCTGGCTTTGTGGTCAGAGCTCTAGATGTGTAGCACAACAGTGGCCCTGTCCCAAATGGCGCACTTCATGTGGACTTTTGGTCTCGTGGCCTTAAGTTGCGCGTTCTCGCTTAGTCTACGAGTCCGTAGGGTGTCCCATCTGTCATTTTTACTCTTTGAAGTGTGCTCATCGGTGCCTCCTTTGCCCCCTTGATGCGGCTTCAGCGAAGCCCGCACTGCAGCAGGCTTCGCATACTTTGCCAACCCAGAAGTCCTTGCAAAAGGGCAATCAGACCAATCAGACGACGGAAGGGAGGAGTTCACACTGACGGGCAACTTCTCTACCTATTTCCGGTGTGATGTCGAGTCTGTCCCAAAATACGACTCCGGTGCACCCACGTGGACTCGCATCAAGGGTCCCTAAAGTCTGGACTACGTGATGTCATCAAAGTGTGGACTCTGAGGAGGACCACAAGTCCGGAGTGTGCCATTTGGGACAGGGCGACAGTTCCACGAGGCCCAAGTTTGAGTCCCTGTGCATGGTCATTTCCTAATTCTAACCTGTCCTTTTCTATGGCTTTCTGTCTGTCTCTACTGTCTACTCTTAAAGTCAACACCATACAACATTCTCTGAAATGTATTTAAATTTCTCTTGTTTAAATCCCCAATGCATTGAGTATCCACCTGTTTCTTCACGTAAATGCGGGCCCCATCATATTTGAGCTTTCCGGTTTATGACTTCCGGTTAGCTGTTTTCACTGACTGTTTAATGTTTATTATGAAATCCAAGAAGACCAACATCATTTGTGCAGTTAGGGGTTGCCATAATAGCTAATACAAACGCAGTAAATATCTACAAAACATTAGTTTTAACCCAATGCACAAGAGTTGAATGTGTGGCGCACATGCACTCATGATCTGTATTTACAAATCCATCCAGTAAAACCTTTTATAGAAACTACCAGTAAACAATAAATACAATAATTGTTTTAAAACAACTAATATTATCCTGATAAAAATATGTTGATTTAGCTGATTTATTTATTCTGCTACTATATATTATTACAAAAATGAGATTACAGTACAGAATTAATACGACATAATCTGCTTAGTTAATGTTTATAAAAGTTCGTAATGTGTTTGGGTGTACTTTTGTTATGTTTTAAATCAAAAAGCAAAAACTTTAAAAAGTAAGCAAAGAAGCTACACTGTCAGAAATAAAGGAACAAAACTGTACCTTTTCTGTCACTGGGGCTGTACCCTTTCTAAAAGCACTGCTTTGCACCTAGGGATTTTTTTTTAGTACCTCAGAAGTACATACTGGGACCAAAGAAAGCTTATTAGTACCTCAAAAATACATATTAGTATCTCAAAGGTACATACTGGTACTAAATGTTTACATATCTGTACCTAATGGTCCATACAACTACCTTTTTAAAAAGTGCTGCCCCACTGACAGCTAGGGTACATATTTTGACTTTTTTCTAACAATGTAGATCCTTAAGGTACAGTAATCTACCCAAAATGTTATTCTGTTTTGTATTCCTGTAAAGGAACCAAACAGAAACTTAGGGTACAGCCCCAGTGACAGAAAAGGTACAGTTTTGTACTGTTATTTCTGACAGTGTAATGTCTCCACCTGCGTAAGAAGCGATGTAGTAATATTTTCCTAAAACGAAAACAATACTCAATACATGTAGTAGTTTAATATGTTTATTAGGGTTTGTTTAAATAACTTACAATGTGTTGAATGAGAAAGATACTGCTGACTGTGGTGGACCGTGTGAAGCTCGACGTGTCACAATAAACAAGTCCATTAAAAAAAGCCGTTAAAAAAAACTCACAGCAGAGGGACAGTTGTGACATTTTAAACCCCTGAAAGGTTGAAACACAAAATCTTGGTAAATTCCATGTACAAACACTCGACTGACTTTCCCATTGTAAAGATACTGGTATGTCTCTCTGCTTTTATATTTGCGCATTGAAGACCCGTCACCTCCGATCAACAACACCAAATGATTGAATATATCTTCATATATCAAGCCACATCTTAATTTTATCCTCACACTGGTTCATACATGGCAGGTGTAAGTTAGTAAATATTAACTGTTATAATCCATGTTTTATGCGTGCTCCCACTACGCCCCTCTACCGGCTGGCAATTTAAACCGAAGGATCGGACCAGAAAGGAAATGCGTCACGTCACTTACTTCCGTGTTCGAGAAACAGGTGGATAGATAGTAGAAGACAGTCACTGTTGGACCTTAAGTTGCATTTTGTGAGCAATGTTGTTGATATCATGCAAAATCCACAGGTTTATTTCTCTTTGTTGTGAAATTTACCCAAGGCAGTGTTTTATTTTTTTTCCTTTGGGGACTGAGTTATTCGGCCTGTTTATAACGTGTGAAATATCTTAGTTCCTCTATTGAAGGACTGCACATATCTATTTTCCATGAGAAATGTCTTATTGTTTATACAGGCTTGATTACCAACTTAAACCACCCACAATAAACGTTTTCCTTGTATGATAATAAATAAATAAATGTTCCCGTTATTGACTTGAAGGCTTATTGACGCACATCATTTTCATGTATACTTGTAAACAAAAGCCTTGTTGCAAATGTGCCTTAGGGAAAAAGTTTGAACTGAAAATGATATTCTAATGTTCTGGTCAGGGGGAAGGAAAAAGTTGACCGTTTTCTCCGTGCAGTTTCAGGCACCATTTAAGTATTCTTAAAAAAGTGGTAAATATGACTCATCAGCTATAAATCCTATCTTCTGGAACTATATCAAGAAAGCCTGTGTTAGGATTGAACTATTCCTTTGAATGTTCATAAAAGTGATCTAGTGTCACTACTTATGAGCTAATTTTTGATAGAACTCTCTAGGGCTAAGCGAATAATCGAAGCTCGCTCACAATGTGAAACGTTGCAATTAGCAAATTGCAAAAGGCCGCAAAATGAGAAATATGCAGCAAGTCTAGAGCAAAAGCATGACTGCCCTCTTTGTGACAGTCTAACCAATTAAGTGAGCGGCATCTTGGCACCTGTCTCATTGCGGCACTTTTGACCAGAAGCGTTTATCCGGACGAGGGGTTTAAACTTGTGTCTCAATCACTTGTTTTCACTCGTGCCTGGGCCTGGCCACGCATGTTAAAACTAAAATTCCATTTAACTGGCCTAAAAAAATCCCAATTGTATTTAATATTTTTAAGAGGTTAAGTAATCCAGTTCTTTATTTACACAAAATAAACATGCATGCTAATTTTTCCTGTAAAATTCAGGCACCCATATACATTTTTTAACTTTTTGTTAAAGTTGCACCAATAATGAACCCACTTATTTAGATAACTTGTTAATCCAAGTTAAAGACTTGATAGTAAACCCATGATTTACTCACCTTCAAGCCATCCGAGATGCATATGTCCATAATATTTCTGGCAAACACATTTTCAGTTATTTTAGAAAATGTCCTAGATCTTTCAGTTTAAAAGATGGAACTGAAATTGCAAGGATATGGGGTCTACCGAAAGCAAGATTTAAATATGGATATTTTTAGGACAAAACCACACAGATTACCTTCAGAAGGCCTTTGTTTATCCCCCTTGAGCCGTTAAGATTACTTTTGTAAAAGATGAATGGACCCCATATCCTTGCATTTTATAAACTGAAAGATCTAGGACATTTTCTAAAATAACTGAAAATGTGTTCAGCCTTTTGCACACTGCATCTGCAACAAAATTAATTAGCAAATCGAATCACAATTGGAGTATCTGTTAGAAAAATCGCAATTAGATATTTTCCCCATATTGCACAGCCCTCGTACTCACATCTTTCACTTTAAATTCACAATTACTGTACTATCCACACATCTTTCCAGTAAAACCTTTCATAGAAATTGCAAGTAAACAATAAATACAACAATTGTTCAAAAACAACTAATTATGTTGATAAAAATATGCTGATTTAGCTGGTTTATTTCTTCTGCTGTTCCAAAAACGGGCTTACAGTACAGAATATATATGACATAAACTGCTTATTAGTTAATGTTTGTTTTATTAGTTCTAAATGTGTTTGCGCGTACTTTTGCTATGTTTTAAATATGACCCGTCACGGAAACCAGTGACACAAGTCGGCAGCACAAGTTATCGAGATAATGAGAAACAAAGTTTTTTTTTTTCAAAATTTTTGATTTTTGTTTTCGTGCAGAATCTGTTAGTTAAGATCACGAAGAAGCCTCTTAATGTTTGAGATAGCAGTTTTTGTATATTCAAAAGTGTACATTTTGCAGTTGAAAAAGGCTTGTTTTTCCAGTAGGGCTGTGCAAAAAATCGACTGCGATTATCATGCGCGTGTCATCAGTAAAGCCGGTTCGTTGATTAGTATTAAATTGCCATCAGCTGCTTTCAGATGGAGCGGCATTTATTGCACAGACCCGTAGTTCACCGAGAAGCTAGGCAAAATCGGGTTCATAATCAAGGAAAATCGATTCCGATTATCTATGCGATTTTGCCTAGCTTCTCTGTGAACTACGGGTCTGTGCAATAAATGCCGCTCCATCTGAAAGCAGCTGATGGCAATTTACTTCTAATCACGGAACCGGCTTTACTGATGACACGCGCATGATAATCGCAGTCGATTTTTTGCACAGCCCTATTTTCCTGAGATTATAGCATGCAGCGGGGGGCGTCATTGTCTGTGTGTATATTTACATACTGTGCGCTTGTGTTTCTGCCTCCACCCCCAAAGGGAACAGCGTGACTACAAAATAAGGATAGTTCCCCAAAAAATGAAAATAATGTAATTAATGACTTACCCTTATGTCGTTCTAAACTCGGAAGACCTCCGTTCATCTTCGGAACACAGTTTAAGATGTTTTAACGTTAGATTTAGTCCTGAGAGCTTTTGTCCCAACCATTGAAAATCTATGTACGGTTTTCATGTCCAGAAAGGTAATAAAAACATCATCAAAGTAGTCCATGTAACATCAGTGGGTCAGTAAGAATGTGTTGAAGCATCGAAAATACAATTTGGTCCAAAAATAGCAAGAATTACGACTTTATTCAGCATTGTCTTCTCTTCCGGCTCGAGCGTGAAGTCACGTGACTGTAGTGACGCGGCTATGTTTTTTTATTTCAAACTTATAGCGTGCGTCTCCCCAGACTGTAAACGAAGCTTCAGCGCACAAAACAAATGAAAATAAAAGATGCTGGGGCGGAACAAATAACAGTCAGCCGCGTCCTACGTCAAAATACAAAAAACAAAGTACTGCAAAGGTAAAAAGTCATGTTTATTTTTGCATGTTGTCATTCGTACTTTTGTCATAAAATACTACATATGATTCCAGAACATCTGTATCTCAAAACGGCTTTACAGGGGGTATGGCTTAGTTAAATTAGATGTAAATGAGCCCTATTGGTCTCCCCCAGCTGTAAAGAAGAGTCCCTTTCGTCTCAAATTTTTTCTGAGTTCCTAAATTCAAATGGCCACAACTTCTCCAAATCTTATCAGATTTCCATGTGTTACACATCGTTGGAAAGCTTAGAATCTGTGAATAACTAAAAATGGCCCAGATCCGTCTTGTGTCACTACTTTCCGTGACTGGTCACAAATGAAAAACTAAATAATTTTCTAAATTACCTGCCCATATCTTTCTGCAGTGCATAAAAAGCGATATAATAGTATTTTGCATAAAATGAAAACAAAACTGAAAAAAATTTATCGGTTTATATGTTTATTATAGATTGATACGGTTGCTGATTGTCAGAAGCGCCATGTTCACGTGATGAGCTTGATAAGCATGTCTCTGTAATTTTATAGTTGGGCATCGAAGACCTGTCAACTTCAAACAACAACGGCAAATAATTGAATATATCTTCATATGATGTATCACTTATTTTCATCCTCCCACTGGGTTATTCATGGTGGGTGTAGTAAATATTCATCCTAATAATTCATTTAATCATGTTTTGTGCGTGTACAAAAAAGGAAATACGTCATCACTTTCTTCCACATTCAAAAATAAGGTGCATAGGCTAATTCATTTTCATTCCCTTTTTACTTTTTTAATTTACATAAATTTACTTCATTTACATTGGAGCTTCATCATTTTAGGCACTAAAAATCACACATCCATCATAAAAGTAATGCAAACAACTCCTGTGGCTTAAATGTCGTTTGAAGTAAAACATTGGGTTTGTGTAAGAAAATGACCTTGCATTATTTAACAAAACTGAAACCAAACCAGGCACATCTGAATCCCTAAATTTAAATATGGCATCACGTCAACTTCTCATCTAATTTGTTATTGTGTGTCGTGACAAGTTATGATATTTTATCACGAGACACACAAGAATTAATGAGATTGGGACTTATTTATGCATGTAAAATTATGGATATTTTCATAAAATCATCTGGAATAGCATGAGACATTTTTGCATGAACTATTCCTTCGAGGTCTTTTAAATTTATAAGATGTTGTCTTAAATTTCAGCCACTAAAATTGCTCGCTCCACACTGGTGAGAAAGTAATAAAGCAGCGGCCCTTCTCTATTCACTCCCTTCTTTTCTGTTTACAGTTTTTGGGTTACTGATGAGTAGCTGTTGATAGATTTAATGACAATGGAAGCTTTCCGTTTTTGGAAATCGCTGTACAGGGGGATTGTGTCCAATGTCAAAGATGTTTAATGGATTACGGTCTTAGATGTTTTGAGTTCTTCATGGCTATAAATTTCAAAGCTTTTCAAGTCTTTTGTGTTTCTTTTTAAATGTACAGCCTCTAACATTTGTCAGAGACAATGGAGGGTTTGGTGTGGTGTAGAGATTTAAAGGGATAAGTGGTCTATTGCAAGCAGTTTTCAAATTAAACAGGCTTGTATTCCATTAGCTTAATGAATGTGTGTGAAACAGGGTCGTAAGTGTCAAGGTGTATTGTATCTGTTATTAAGTGAAGGCGTTCAATGCTGTGCGTCTGTTTCTATGTGTTGTTTTGCAATAGTCTGCATGGGAAAGACAGAGTCTGTTTATCCATTTTCTCATTTAATGAAGACAAATGACTTTTTGAGACTGCTGGCCCATCTGCCTTATGCTCCTATCTAATCTTATCATCTCACTCCTCTGAGATCATCACACAAGAAACGCTTTCTCAGCTGCAGTCATCTCTGACCCATCTTTCTGAGTACAACATCTGCGTCTGAACCATGGCAGGTTCTTTTAAAGGACACTTATTATGTCCATTTTTACAAGATGTAATGCAAGTCTCATGTGATGTTTCAGCTCAAAAACCCCACAGATCACTTATTATAGTATGTCCAAAATGTGCCTATTAAGGTGTGAGGAAAAAACGGGCTGTGTTCATGTCTGTATCTTTAAATGTGAATGAGCTACTGCTCCTCACTTGCTTACCAAAAGAGACAGTGAGTGCCTTCAGTTAAAATGGATCTGATTAACGTGAATGCAGTCTGAGACTATAGTATCTCACTATTGAGAGATGGCGGACAGCGGACCACTTGCTGAGGGCAGAAACTATGCTATGGCCGTTGGAGGAGCTTTATCAGTGTGACGTCACATTAACAAGATAATCAAAGCAGCATGTTTAATGAGACTGCTTTGTGTTAATAAGGATAAAAAAGAGTGGGTGGATTTTTTTTGTGCTAACGTTTATTAATGTCCAAACACCTTGTGAAAGTGGATTTTGCATAATATACACTCTAAAAAAACAAACGGTGCTATATAGCACCAAAACTGTTGCTTTGGATCGTAACCATAGAAGAACTGTTTTTAGTGCCATATAGCACCGGTGAATCACCAGTGAAGCACCTGTGTAGAACCATATAGTGCTTTGTAGAACCATATGTGGTGCTATATGGCCACTATATGGTTCTACACAGGTGCTACACAGGTGCTTCACCGGTGCTATATGGCACTAAAAATGGTTCTTCTATGGTTACGATCCAAAGCAACAGTTTTGGTGCTATATAGCACCGTTTGTTTTTTTATACAGCGAAATATGGAACCTCAGAATAACTCTTATAAAGTAAAGGTCAACACTTTGACCTTAAAGTCAGATTAACATCTGTCACAACTAACAAGCACACTCCCAATGTATAACAACAGTACAGATATAAACACAGTTCATGGGATGCTTCAGTACACATATAACAAGTTTGACTTGATTTCAATCCAAAAGCCATGTTGGTCTCCTCTTCATTTTCACAATATATCTAGGGCTCTGCAATTAATCGTTTTGCGATTTTAATTTTGATTTTTGAAATTTTTTCGATTGCAAAACAAGATAATCGAGGTCAATTAGTGTGCCGTATTTCTTTAATTGCGTTTTGAGTTATAAATCCAGCGCGTCATAAGCAGCTGCGCCTCGCACGCATGTACAAATGCTCTCGCATCTGCAGGGCCGGCATCAAGGGGGGGCATTCGTGGGCAGTGCCCCCCCAAACAGGTTGTTGTGCCCCCCTACAAAGTTTTTTATTAATTTAATATATATCAAGAATAATTAAAGAAATTAAACATTGAATGTTTCATGACTTGTAATATATCAACTATATTTTCCTCATTTGATTACATGTTTTCTTTAATTAAAATAGACCAATTTCTCTGATTGGATGTATTGCCACGTCTCACCCGTCTTACGTCTTTAGCATATTTGTGACTTAATACTAGCAACGTGTTTTTTTGCGGCATTTTATGGATTGTGTAAAATATGGATATTAGAACATTTAGAACGAACCAGCACCGCCTGCTTCATCTGACTTCATGCAAACACAGACTGGCTCAAACTCAGAGATTAGAGGTCGAGGTGGAATTTACAAATCTACAGGACACTGTTTTAAAGAAGTTTAATGTTCGTACACGCCGTCTTCAGCTTTTTTAAAGGTAAATTAGCGTTGTTTTAAATTACATAAGCTTAAATGTGAAGTGTGGCTATATACTGTTAACAACATTACGACGTGATTATGGTAAAGCGGCTTTTTTAAAGCTAGGACGCGGTGTGCGCTGCACTATGAAACCCATTTATTTCAATGTCTTGCGCCGCGCGAGGGCGGTTTGTTGTTGCGTCGAGCAAAGCGCAAGCGGTTTGCGCATAGTTTGTGGTCTTTTGCACTTTATACGGGAAATGAGCTGACAGTCTGGACCAGTTGTATGAGTGTGTGCTTGCTGTATTTGTTGTTTTAATGTCTTGTTTTTGCAAGTTATTGTTGCTATTGCGTGCCACCCCCGTTGGAAGCCCCCCTGTTAGTTATGGTCTTGCGCCGGCTCTGCGCATCTGTCCGAAGTCCGAACCCAAAGTAGTAATCCTCATGTATTTGTTCAGTTTTAGGTGTTTTAAGCGAGTTTATGTTTGTAAAATGAAATGCATTTCAAGCGATCTTGTTTAAAATATGAATCGCATTCTGCTGGACCAATGTTTAAGGCATTTCTGAAGGGACCACTGCTTTGACACGTCTATTGAATGTATCCACAAAACATGGAAACCAGAACGTGTGCTTGTGTATGGTATGCATGTATGTATAAATGCATGTTTTTACAGTCATTAAGTAATCGTGTTAAATAATCAGGATTATATTTTTTACCTATCGGGATTATGATTTTTTTCCAATAATCGTGCAGCCCTAAATATAACACTAGAATATGATTAACTAGCAGCTGTAAGGAGGTGAAATGATCCCCGTTCACTCAGTCAGACCTTGAGACTGGATATTTAACTTTTCTGTTTCTTAAAAAAAAATTGGGAAAATGCATTATTAAAAACAACTGATAACGAAGCATAACGCATCAGAAACTGATATTTACATAATACATTACAGAATTCAAATACAGAACACATGACAAAATGCTTTGAAATCAGTTATACATTTGTTTTGCACAAAATTTAGTTATAAAATTGCTCTTTAGTCATGTAGGCCTATTTCTGTGCTCCTCCAAAGTCCACTAAAGGAAATATTCTGCACAACATTAAAGGATTTAAAAACGGCATATAAAGCAAAAAACAACAACAAAAACATGGAGTAAGAATTGCTCCATCTGACCAAAACTCAACTGCCGCATTCAAGTGGTAACGTGATGTTTTGACACCAACTCCTTATTTTCATTGGGTAAAATTAGTTTAATCTGAACTCTTTATATTTCCATTAACACTGTAATTTTAACTAAATTTGCTGTGTAGGTACCCTTTAAGATCAAGTTGTTCTAATGCAAAGTAGCCATGAAATCAGCAGCAATATATAAAAAATATATGATAAATGTAGGGCTGCACGATTTGGGTAATTTTTCCCATTGCGGTTATTCGTGGTAATATTGCGATGTGCGGTTGCGATTATAATAAATGGTATCATGAGTCAACTTGATGGGTTTTAAGGAAAATACACACACAGTTTAGTGATAATGCTAAAATGTGTATTTGTAAAACTAGTGTCAGTAATCTTAAATCCAAAATACCGCCATACAACAGACATAGAGTTTTTTTTAGCTACCAGATCACTGTCAACCTCCTCTGCATCCATCTTCGCTCTGGTATTTCTACGCTGCGCACACACAAGTGACGACGCACACCACACACATGCATGCCACACATGCACTGCCTTTTTTGTTAGTTTTTCTTTCTTTTTTAAACCGCAAAGAAAATCTTCAAACTGTTATCAGAAAGTTTGTGTTAACAAGTCCACACATTTATTTATTTAATATAATTGCAACATTTTGCTGTCATATAATTGCACAGGCTGACATTGCGATTGCGATGCGATTAATTGTGCAGCACTAGATAAATGTATTAAAATTAACCTTAAAATTTTGTTCAACACAAGCAAAAATGTTTCTTAACAAAATTAAAGGTTGATCTGCAGGGCTACTGGACTAATGGTGAGATAAATTTTTGGTTTTGAGGTCTGAGGCTGTTGGTTTGGAGCTCTTGTAGTTCATTTGTATGAATTAGTTTTTGTATGATCTGCTTTCGCCTCAGTGACAATGTGTTTAGGGGTTTGGCTTTATTATTTATTTTTTAGATGATCGATTCATATCATACAAATTCACACACATTTGCCACCTCAGAAAATAGTTAATAATAAAAAAAAACACATTTCTCTTTCATTTAAAGCATGACCAATTTTTCTAGAAGTAAGCAACATTTCCACTGCTAGCCACCATTGAAGTACTTTCTTAAGCTTTGTAAGGCTTTTTTCTTGAATGGGATCTTTCTAGTCAGTCGTCAGTCCAGGATTGAAATAAGAGTCAACCCAATGGGAATGGCTCGTGTTATCTGGTACTCTGGCTATTACTTAATGCACTTCTGTGGCCTGTTAACTCTCATCTCAAGGTTGATATTGTTGTGATAAACCTAAAAGGCTTTTCCAGTAAAAGGCAGTTATTGAAATTTGATTGGTTAAATGTTTATACTTCTTGAGCTTTGAGACTGGTTTTCTCTCATCTTTGTGAATACACTAGTGTTTTAGATGTTGTGGGTTTTCCCTTAAAGGACATCTGGCTCGCATGATGTTACGATGAGATGGCATCCCTTCCCGCATCTTCAGAGAGGGCTTTGCTTTTGAAATGACTAATCTTTACTATGGTCAGGATTTAAGGCAGTGTCCCAATAGCCTCCCTGAAATAACCTGGGAGGATGTTTGTGTTGCTTGTCACACTAAAGACCTGGGTATAGTCAGTTTATTACACATACGTGCATGAATGCACGGCCTTGCAGAACAAATGAGTTTATTTGACTCATACACATGCACTGACATTCGTGACCTACACGTACATTGTACGCAATTTTAAAAATAAATGTCGGCCATAAATAAATATACAGATTCTGTTGCTTCAGTCAGGAAATCAATGTGAAACACGAGTGCTGTGTAAAATATTTCTTTGATGGCAATAAAAAAGTTATTAGTCAGTAACTGAAATGCCTAATTTTCACAAATGTCACTTTAGTCATTTCATTATTATTTAACAAATTTGACTGTCTTTTGCTGCAAAACCTAAAAGTGCATGTAATGCAAGCATTTTTGGCAAAAACCTCCACTTCTTTAGACAAGACATTAGTAAACCGTTGCATAATCACTAAATATGCAACTAGAAACATAAATAGTGAAAGTCAGAATGTAAAAATGATGTAACTGAACCGCAGATTACAGGGCTATACGCTAACCTTTTCCCAAGCAGTACATGTGTTCCTAAATGAAAAAATTTAGGAGCACACAAAGAAATATAGGAGCACAGTGAAAAAAGTTGATTAAACTGCTCAATTCATACGGATATTATATTCCCGCACAATAATGTAGGCCAGAGTTTACGTCACAAAAAGCAGCAGATATAAGCTACATTTATTGATCATAAGCTCATTTTTAAAATAAGCGATAGGAGAGAGTGACAGCAACACTTGATAGCCTAATATCATTTAATTTCTTTACTACTGATGAATATGATTGTTTGTTGAGTGTCTACGACAGGGCTATTCAATTAGTTGGTCATGGGAGCGTTCATGAAAAGCATCTCAAATGAGGGGCCAAAGATATATCAGTGATGATGAGTATATTTATATTTAAAAATACTCATGTGGTATTTTGAAACTGCATAACAACAAAATCAGTGCATTGTACAATAGGCCTTTTTTACAAACATGTATTTTCAAACTGCATACAACAAAATTAGTGCACTGTAATATGTCCAAGTAGGCTTTTTCTACATCCAGACATGTTGGCACATAACTATTTTTAGGCGCATATGCGAGTGAAATACTCCCACTGTAGAGCCCTGCATTAGTGGGTGCTTTGATCTATTTGACTGCCACATTCAGGTTGTATTCAGGTCGAAGTACTCGCAGAGGACCCATGCTTGAATGTAAAACGATTTATTTTCCTTGCATGTAGAGGATTTTGATGATAAATCAATGTTGAGTGGATTCTGCTGTATTTCTGAATGACTTGAGGTGGGGATTAATTAAATTTGATGCAACAGTATTTGATAAAAATTTTATACGTTCTAAAAGCATACGGTTAATATCATAATCTCATTTTTGATGTATGTGGCATTTAGCGCCATTTGCATCTGAGCTTTTCAATGGTCCCTTTGTGTATTTTGCATTGTTTGCGATTTTGTGGATTTATGTTTGCTGTGAAAAGCTTGTTCGTCAGCATGAAAAGAGCTTTATTGGTCACTTCCAAGGCTGTAGCAGTTGACCCGACCGACTGCCAGCTATTAATTATAAATCTGTCGAAAGTCGTCCTTGAGTCGGCAGGAGCATTAACTTGGAAGAAGGGTCAAGTCAGTGCCGTTGTAAGTATGAGTATGCGAAGAGTGTCCCTAGACAACTTAAATTGTAAATAAAGTTTACGGCTAGAAATCAGGTGACCTTAGTTTTCGTGATTCACACTTTACTCATCGAGATTTGGAGAGTGATTCATTGACGGAGCAAATCCGAAGATCATCTTGCTGCTGTTATTGCAGAGTGATGCTGTAAGATGCTGTGTATAGAACAATAAGAGATTATATTATTCGGAGTTGCTGCACAAAAGAGAATTATATCATCCTTTTGTTTTGAATTCCTCCCTCCCTCTTTTGTCTCCCTCACTTTGTTCCACTTTTTTTACCCTCTGTAACTGGAGTAGGTACTTGCCGGGCCAATCCGATGCAGTCGTCTCCCCGAACGGCTGAAACCCGAGACCGGCTGTGGATCTCTGTGGTGGGCCTCACTGTGGAGCTGCGCCATGGGCCGCATTGCTCGACTTGATATTATTACACAGACTGTCATGTTTAGCCTACTCTTAATAAAAGCTCTCCTACTGTGCCGATCTCAGATCAGTTACCCCACCCTAGCCCAACCCAACAGCATTATAAGAAAAACAGGTCTCGGTTGCCTCAAACCAAAGCACCAACACCTCTCTGAAGAGGAGTAGGACGGGAGGAGGAAATGAGAGTACATTCCTGCCATGATTTATGAATGCTGTTCTCTCTTTTCTCTTCTGATTGGCTTCCAGGTGCAGCTATGCAACTCTCGTTGTTTTCCTGATCCGAGGACAGTTTAGTCATGTACTTTGCAGTAGATCTGGTACATTGACACCCCGTCATAAAGACAGTGTTGAGTGTACATTGTGTTGCTTTTTAGGAATCTGTGGAGCAATAAGTTTTTCACATCTTTTGTTTGACTTTTTTAAAATGTAATTTTTTTATTTCGTACATGCAGAGTTTTTCTTTACACGAGACATTTTAATGTTTAATAATTAAATTAAACATTAATTAATTAAATTAAAAAATGACAATTGTTAACTTTTTATAAAACATTAATTGTATTAAAAACATCATAGTAGCAGAGTTCATTTACAGTTATCAATCAGTAAAGTTGTTAAAATGAAATGAAATATACTTTTTGTTAGGGCTACACAATATATTGTTCAGCATCACCATCGCAATGTGCACATCCGCAATAGTCACATCCCACTATATCCAGAGCATTTATTTAAAGCGTCATGAAACACTAACCTACACTTTTTTTAAGATGTCACCAAAGTTAGTTGTGTTGCACATCATATAAGACAATTTTAACATTAGGAGAAAACTAGTTTTTTTGTGATATTTTTGTCTTCCGGGTTTAACTTCATATCGTGTAAACGTCACGGGCTGTGACGTGGCCAATTACTGTAGTATATGATGATAAACCGCAAAGGCTTTAACCGCTTTAAACCGCAGAGAGACTAATAAAACATGTCTCTGTTAAAAATATGTGAGCTCTACAAGAAATACTAGGCAGAAATTAACTCCTTTCAGACAAAGCTTTTCATTTAAACTGGTAAAGTCAACCAGTATTTCTCACATTGCCGGAAAAATATTGCAATGTCAGATTCCCCCCACTATCATACAGCTCTACTTTTTGCAGCGTTTTGCAGTCTTTGGTGATAGCTGAATAAACATCATCTGTCACCTCTGTCATCCTTTCCTCCACTCTTGTCAAAGAAAATATTTTTCTGCTTTCATTGTTTAATATAATAAACAAAACCGCAGCACTTTTCAGTTCGGGCGACCCACCTAAGCTGGGATACCCTACCACCTTAACTAGGTCGTCAAAAAAAAAAAATTTGCTGCACAAAAGGCTGTCAAGTGCATCTCGGAGAATAGCGTGGACGCGCTTCACACCGCGAGCGGGCACGTGCCACATGGCCGAAATGAGAGAAAAGACATCCGTCCGTCACTGTCTGGAGGATAACTAGCCTGTTGATAAAACATTTAATAAATTAATAATCTAGTATGTGTTCATTTTCTGTCATAGTTTCTTCAAATTGAGTTTAATTTGGGTGTTTTAAATAAAAATATTTTCATCATGACGCGTACAAGCCCCTTTGATTGCCATGCCCCCGGCCCGCCCACCGGCACAACCCTACCACCTTAACTAACACATTTTCTCCGGGAAACCCTGTTAAACAAGTTCTGTGACAACCCTAATTCTTTGCATAATCTAATAATAAACTAAATTTAATATGAAGCCCTTATATTTTAGTTTAGACTATCTGAATTAGGGCAGCTCTGGCTTCTATCATTGCTTCTATCGGAAGGCGTCACCTCATGCCAGTCATTTTGACTGGCTTTATAGATGATAAACTAACCAACTTGTAGCTGGTTATCAATTCTTCAATATTTTGCATTATTTGTCCTATGTCTTATAATAATGACTAATAAGGCTTATTAAATGCAGAGAAAAGCTCTTTCAAGTCATCCGCTATCCGTTTCAAACACTGACCTCAGATTTATTCACTCACTAATGATCTCTGCTTTGTTTGATTCACTTACTGAGCTCTAATTGATTTGCTTGGTTACTGAAGCATTTTAACCATTAATTAAAACAAATCAGTTTATCATATAACTATCATTCATTTTTCAGTAATTACTGATCTTTTAGTGTATTGAATGTGCAAACGCGATTGCGATGTTGAACCATTGAACAATTTCATGCAGGAAACAATACTGTTATCAGCTTGTGTCTGTAGTGATTTACCTGCACAACATCCATTTGTTAAGCTTGGTCAGTCTGCCTCACTGGACTTACAAATGATAATCCAAAGGGCAAAGGTTGTTCGTGTTTTCAGTGAAGACTCAAGGCGTCACAAAATTGGGTCGAGACGGCCGCCTCCAAAATCTCTATGAAGGAAAATCCTGGCTATATGTCATATTTTTGTCACTGTAATGGAGTTTTTATATGCCAGATAAATGTTATACCATTTTTTTGGTAAAGAAATTACATTGCCTGTAGCTTAACAACCTATTTTTTAATGAAGTACACTACACATAATGCAGCATACAATTTTGCAATTAAACCAACTACTTTAAGTTTTGCCCTGTGATATGTTAGCATAGCTTTAAAAAGTTGAAAAAGTAACAAAATATATGTTGATTTGGCATGCATTTTTTTCAGTGTAGCTTTCCCAGGATGCCACTTGGCTATGTGAGCTAACACTGCTTGATACTACATGCATATGGTTCAGTGTTTCCGCTATATACATTCTACCGTGGCGGCCCGCCACGCCTAAAACATCCTCGCCACGCCTGTGGATAGAAGGGATACAGCAAACGAAATCTCGCCGGATGAGCACTGTTTTATCCTAATCCTTCACGCAAACCCAACTCTAAACACATAATTTCACATGATTGTAGGATGTATGTTGGATCTCATTAACGGGCCGAGTGTGGACTAAATTGCTGCTGATGTCGGATAACTGGTCGGGTGTTCTGTCAATCACAGCGGTGTGGACTATCAAACAGGACTGTACGTGACTTTGCATCAGCTCTGTAACGCTAAACACGAGCATGAACTTGCACACTACATTAAAATTACAATGAAAGATCCGTACGAAGCTATAAAACATATTTTTTAAGAAAATACAGTTTAGATCAAACATAGAAAAGCAATATGCTATAAATATAAGGAAAAGTAAATGACAGCATGAATATCATAAAAAAATACATGTTAGTTTACTGTAGCCTATATTCTACATTTAAAAAAATAATGTAAATTTGTAATCATCATGGGCGCCCCCTGCCGCCACAGCTAGAAAAAATCCTAGAGGAAACACTGTGGTTTGTCCTTTGTAACCACACGATAGAGGAGCATAAGAATTTTCCAGGTCCTGTGGACAACCTGGTGGAAACATGTCAGCTGTAGAAACCTAAAGCTATAGATTTCACACCCTTACATGAACTGTATCCTCTTCTTAAGTCTGACATCATACGCTACTGCTTCCAGGTCCAAGCGCTCCATCAGATGCAATAAGCAAACGATACTGTTATACACACACTCACGATGTGCTATAAAACTACCCAAAATTCATGATTTTAACTCTTTATTTCCATACCATAAATAATCTTTTATAATTGTAAAAGTATTGCTGTCGTGGATGGCAAGAGCCTGGGGAATGTAGTGTACACAGTGTGTTTAAAAAAGTAAATCTTGTGTAAAAATAATAAATAATGCTTATGAGATTGTTGTCTCTTATGAAGCGAGTGGAGGCTTAGACCTGGAAATGTTCCCTCTTATTTCATGACTTAACAAGCGACTATAACAACAATCTCTCCTTCTCTCGCTCTAATGCACATTCACTACCTGTTTAGGGTTTGTTTAAGTGAATGAAGAATGTGGATTGAACTGGGTTGGGTATAGGAGTGTAAAAGTAATAGTGTAAGAGAGTGTTGTATGATATGCCCCATTGTGAGATTTTCCTGTCATCAGCCTGTGAGATCGCCGATGTGTAAGGAATAATTGATGATGGGCCGTTGAATCATTTGAAAATAATGCACAAGCAAGTTGTTAAAGCAACACTATGTAGTTTTTTTACCTTTAAATAATGTCTCTAAAATTATTTCAGTGATAGAACAACTTTTAACTGGACAAATTGTACTGTTGCTGCAACCTGAGCAGCCTCCTAGCTGCTACAAGCACACTCTGAAAGTGGCGGTGGAGGGTAGGAAACACAGCCCCGCCCCTCCCCTGCCTGCAAAAGAGTGTCTGATACCAGGCACTGTTGCGCTTTTCAACCACATGGGGGAGCTGTAAGTCATTTTTACATGGAAACTACATAGTGTTGCTTTAAGTGGCACGATGCAGGTGTGCATTCTTTTTCAAATAATCAAATGACCGGAGTCAGTTATTTTCACTTGCCACAGTTACAACAAACTTTGCTCCGGTGCCTATTTTTAAGACATTTAAAAAGCTCAGGTGCGAAAAGGAGTCCGTGCCGCACACATTACAAGCTCTCTCACGCAATAAGAAATTCAAAAGCCCTCTCATGTGAGGAAAAGCAAGAAATGTGCATGTTAATGTAAAAGGATGGTGATGATAATGAGGATAATAATTATTAAAAACTACAGGGTTCCCACAGGTCCTTGAAATTCTTGAAAGTTTGTGAATCTGGGGTTGGGGGATTCCAAGCCCTGGGAAGTTTTTGAAAAACTATTATTCCCTGTGTAGTGTATATGTGTATATGTAGTGTATTATTTTTAAGTACATGTGATAAACTGTTAGCTTTAAATGCTTATATCTTCTGGATGCGAAATGTTGATTCACACCAAAATGCTTTTTTGCATACTGTAGTTGTGTTTGACACATGAAAACGTCTCGGGTTACATAAATAACTTTTGTTCCCTGAGAAGGGAATGAGACGCTGTGTCTCTCTTGCCATACTTCCTGCATCCCTTTAACGCTGTCTTTGGCAATATTTCAGATAGTTTTCAGATAGAAAGAGATTTGATGTACACATTCCGGCGCACTTACCCTTGGAGGCGTCCCCAAAGTGTCACCGCAGTGATGCAGCGCGAGTTCCCTCGAAAGGGAACTGTAACAATGTATCTTAAAGGTAACACGATGTAACCTTGCTCTCACTTGAAATATGTCCCAACATTTAGTCCTTGATTTTGAGGGTATTGGACCTGGAAAGTCCTTGAAAGGTCCTTGAATTTGAAGTTAACTAAAGGGCGATTTATAGTCGTGCGTAGGTCCTACGGCGTAGCAGCGACGGTGTAGGTTCCGCGTCGGTTTTCATTTATACTTGTGCGTCGCCGTCCGCGTTGATGTGCAAACACGCGCGAAACCGCTGGTTGGCAGTAATCACGCGTGTAACCACAGTAGCAGCAGAAGTCGTCACAGAAGAATCAGCTAAGCAAGTTAACCCACAAACGAAGAAGAAATAGCAACTTGTTGTGTATAATTTGAGAAGACCAGCAATGATGGAAGTAAATAAACAGCGACTTATGTTTCAGTTTGAGTTAAATCACTCCTCAACTTGGCTCATCTTTGTTTTCAAACGGAAATACCTATGACGCAGTTTTTTTACCTGACGGGAGGGGTTCTGGTGGACCAATCACAGTGCTTACTGTCCGCGTAGAGCCGACGCGCTGTTAGAAATTTTGTGAGGTGCGCGTCAGGCTACGCACAGGCTACGGATAGCCTACGCCAGAGGTCCCCAACCACCGGGTCGCGACCCAGTACTGGGTCGTGGACAAGTTGCCACCGGGTCGCAAGAACGTCCCGAAAAAATGTGTATAATAGCCACGTAATCACTTAATCGGGTATTTTGTACTGTAAGAGCCGACTTCAAATAACATCAATCATTTCCACTTTTGAACAGAGCCGTGCTCTCTCTCTTTTTCTCCGCCTCTCTCTCTCTACCAGCGCATCAGCGATCACATTGCTGTCATTAGAGTTTGAGCATACAGTACTTCTAAAACACAATCGATCAAAGAATTGCGGAGGTATGACTTTATGAATCATTTGCAAATGTACGTCGCAATGATGTACATATGCGGAGACGTTCAAATGTGTGACAGCGCATATGACTGAAAAGTAATTATTTTATTCTTCTTTAATACAACTTCAGAATTATCCATCGATCGTAGCACCATGATCAAAATAAACGATAAGGCTAATAATATTTTAACGGCTACACTTTTAACGTAGGTTTGAAAGGAACCTAAACATGTCAATCATCATTAATCATGGTAAACGCGAGTCTCCGTGCCTCTGCATCCATGCAGCCGCAATTCTTCTGGCATCTCTCCTCCTTCACTGCATTTTTCTTCTCTTCTGTTACTTGGAATTGGGTCTCGAGCCCGACCAAGATTCGAGCTGCCTTCGAGAACAGCAAGCCAAGTTCGTTTAGGTTCCATTAATTATTAAGACTAAATGGGCAGGCAAACTAGTAAAAACAATGAAAGTAAAAAACAATCCGCCAAAATATGGTTTTACACGTCTATAGAAAATATACTATAGCATAAATAAAGCAATTATTAATTTTCCTAATGCATGGTTGTTATCTTTACTTCTGTTTAAAACGTAAATTTCGAAAAGGAGGATTTTCAGCACGTTTGAACTTGAACAGCAACTCAGCGACACCAACCCCCCCCCCCAATCTCACCCCCGGCACAGTCCGCAAATTTTTTTTAAAGCTGAAACCGGTCCGTGGTGAAAAAAAGGTTGGGGACCCCTGGCCTACGCCATAGCTACGCCTTAGGACCTACGCACGACTATAAATCGCCCTTAAGGTGTTGGAACCCTGAAACTATAATGGGCAAACATGCCAACTACTGTCATGAAGGCCCTCTATTGGCCATATGTCTCATATCCAGGGTTGCCAGGTCCAAGAAAAATTTCCAGCCCAATGACAACTTAAAACCCGCCTAAAAGGAATGAAAACTATCCCAATTTTTACATTTGTCCATTCACAGTTGAAAAGTCCGGGATTACAATAAAGGCTCTAAAATAAACTCTTACTATTGCTTTTAATGTACTTTCCATGCAGATGAAAATTTTCTTCATGCACTTAAGGTGCTCTATTTTCACACACTATTCTGTTCTAAACAAAAAAAGTCTACTTTAGTACTTAGATTATCTTAAGTACATCTAAGTGTACCCAACCGTGCCATTTTGAGACAGTATGAACTCTGCCCTTTTAACATCTACATATTTAAAATGTTCTATTTAACTTGAAAAGATCATACAAAGATGGGTTCACGTGGTCTGTAAATATCCTCTCAGTATAGACGTTACCCCTTACGTAAGGTAATTTCTTGTTTCTGACGTGATATTAAAAGCAAAACGTGCCCCTCCACTCACTTTTCCACTGACTTCCTAACGCTGCAGCTGTCCTTGGGTTGACATGAATTGCTATGGGATAAATGCACATTAGGAAAACAAAAACTTTCATTTTATAAGTCTACAGATAAACATTTTCGTGGTCGCGGCACATTATAAAACTAGCCCAAAAAACTGCAACCCGCAGCGCCGAAATTTATCCCGCAACTGTATTTTCAAAATAGCCCAATTGTGCGGGAAAACCGCAAACCTGGCAACACTGCTCATATTATATATCGGCACAACCCTAGTGTGAGAGTTTGATTTTGTAAACATAGAAACTTTGTTATTAAGATATTTCTGCTTTACGTGGCTTGCCATGAAATCGACCTTGTGTAAACCAGTTTTCTAAGAACATTTCTATATTTTTGTAGCCTTTGTTTGTGTAAGAGCGTAGAACTGATCCATGTACGTGTGCATACTCCTGGCTCCTGCCCTCACACATCTGGATTTCCTGAGGTTTTTGGTTGAGAGAGGTGCAAACTCTCCTCTGGAGGGGAACAAAGTATCAGATGTTCTTGACCCAGACACAAGTACAGCTCCCTCATTGAGAACCCAGCCAAGGGTCCGAGGTTGTGATTGTTTTATGTTTGTATAACACTTATTGCTGCTCTTGACATCTAGAGGTCTGTGGTAAGCTCCAATCCAAGTAGACTAGCACTTTCAGCAAGCAATTTCATTCTTGAGTTACCCATTCCTTAAAAGGATTGCAACCGGGCTTGCTAAAGAATGCTAGTCATGCTCCGCCCATCCTGGTAGTATTAGATTTGGACTCCTAAAATTAGTTGAGGTCCAAAGGTTGCCATAATTATTAGACATTGTGAAACACAATACTGTAGCGGTTGCACTGAATAAATTGTGTTCGGCTGGATCAAAGTTGGAGGTTTGTTTACCTGTGATGATCTTTTTTACAGTTTCGACATTGGCATAAATCGACTGACTTTGCAACAACGTTCAGTGCAATGTTTACGTTTGCAAGCATAACCAAGCTTAACAAAGCTGAGATGTACTGGTAATGAAGCACAAGCATGGTCCATCAGCTTGCCCAAATGTCCCTCACTCTTATGGGGAGCCATTAACAGGGCTGAACAATTGAGGATGGTTTTTGTACATGACACAGACACATATGCAAAAAAATTGCATTTCTAAGGCTGGTTTGACTTTTATCATTACTTTTGTCCAGTGCCGCTCTCTCAGTATCCCAGTTGGACAGTTTCTTCAGGTTTTCATTGGAATTCGAGGCACGCGTGTGTGTCATCCAGGTTTTCCGTGCATCCGGTGCTTTCCTATTTTTTCTTTCCTTTTGTTCTGCTGCTTGTGTCGTGTAGCGGGAAGTTGTTTGTCCTCATGTTACCTCTCAAATCAGAGCAAAAGAAGTCGGAGCTAAGGTATGAAAACATTTCGTGTGGTGTGTGTTACAGTAAATGGTGTGTGTATAAGCTGTTTCCTGTCCGTGGCCTCTGTGCTCTCTGGTCACACCCACTGTGTGCGTTATTGAAAGCATCATGGGAGTGTGTTTCAGGTCATTCTTATATCCTGCGTGGTTTGGATATAGGGTGTGTGTTGTGACATGAACAGTGGGTCTGTCATAACATCTGCTCTGTAAAGCACAATGTGAAATGTAAACACTGTCAAAATGTCGATTACCTTGAACTGGAAAAAAGTGTATGAAAGTATTGCATGAGTATTAAAGGAAAACCATCTAGCATGAGCCTAGCCCCATTCATTCCTGTGCCTCCAAACAAAAGTTTATTTTGTGCCACCATACTTACTCGTGTAACTACTCGTGTAAATTGGGAAAACATGGAAGTATTTGGTGGCTTTTAAATTCTTTCCTGTTTGGAGCCATAGGAATGAATGGGGCTAGGCTAAATGCTAACACATTTATGATGTGCTGTACAAAGATTTAAAGTGCACACATTGAAAAAATAATAGGTATGTATTAATTCGTCTAAGTTGTGGTAAGAACATAGTAAAATATAAAAAAAAGGTGGTGTTTTCCTTTAACCAAAGCGGATTCGTTTGGGTAATCTTTTAGCTTTTCATTTATATTTGAATGTTGCTTTTTAAATGAAATGTTTTGTATATTTGTAAGTAGCAGTATACTCTAATCCATTTTGCTGATGTTTTTATTTTATAAAAACTCCTTTCAAAACAGCCCATTGATCCCAGAAAGTCCTATAAAATTGCCAGTGTGCCTTTCTGTGTGAGCGCAAACATGTCCCGCAATAAATTCTTAAATTGGATCTAGTAACATTTCCGTAAAGTGTCCCATGTGAACAAAAAGCAGAAACGATGCCATAAGGGCTGTGTCGTAGTAAGGATGGGTGTGTGTCTCGTTCAGCTTTTTGACACAACATTAATGATAAAGAAAATCTGCAAACGGTAATAAAGCAGAAATCAGGGAACTACTCACTATCCGTGTTGAAGTTCAGATCAATCACCAATAATAATCAAACTTAAGGCGCTGCGGAAGTGTCCATCAAGTATATGATTGCATCAAAACACAATACACCTAACATCACATGTCTTTACAAGATCTTTACTAGATGTGTGTGCATGCAAAGCCCCGAAAAGTGAACCAAAATGGTATGATCGCCCCCAGTATAGGTCATAAACCCTGCCTCCCCCATGTTATTCAATGGGACTTAAGCCCGATTTATAGTCGTGCGTAACTAGGCGTAGGCTATGCGTAGCCTGTGCGTAGCTCTGCGTAGCCTGACGCGCACCTTGCAAAATTCTTAACAGCGCGTCAGTTCTACGCGGACCGCAAGCGGTGTGATTGGTCCATCAGAACCACTCCCGTCAGGTAAAAAAAACTGCGTCATAGGTATTTCTGTTTGCGATGGCCAAGTTGAGGAGTGATTTAACTCAAACTGCAGCAAAAGTCGCTGTTTATTTACTTCCATCATTGCTGGTATTCTCAAATCATACACAACAAGTTGCTGTTTCTTGTTTGTTTGTGGGTTAACTTGCCAAGCTGCTTCTTCTTTGACAGTCGCCCTGCTACTGTGGTTACACGCGTGGTTACTGCCCACCAGCGGTCTCCGCGTGTGTTTAAATGAAAACCGACGCGGAACCTGCGCCGTCGCAGCCACGCCGTATGACCTGCGCACGACTATAACGAGCCCTTTAAGATAACTTAACAATTTTATTACACAATTATCTTTTTTTCCGAAGCTGGTTTCTGTAATTTACTTCAGTTTTTATCACACTGATGTAAATTCAAATGTTTGTTTATAAAATAAGTTTGTTTTTAGTTAGTTATTTAATGCTATAAAACAGTGGTGTCATGTCATGATCATAGACCGTAAAAATATATGGACATAGTGTCCGTGACTACACCCATTGGTTTGCAAAGATCGTTTTTGAAGCTTAAAGTAGGCGTTGCCTGCCGTTGCCATCTTGGCTGCACGTCACCGCGAATCACTTGCGGAAAACCGAAAATGGGTAAAGAATCGGGACATAAAGTAAACTGTAAAGTTGGGCATTTTTAACATGGGAGTCTATGGGAATTGACTCCCTTTTGGAGCCAGCCTCAAGCGCCCAGTCAATGAATTGCAGTTTAAGTCACTTCCATATTGGCTTTAGAGAGAGAGCGGAAGGTTGCCCCTCGGTCATGATTGACAGCTGTGATATGCGCATTCTGCGAGAGCGAGGGTGGGGCCTTGATTTCGTGACTTTACTTCCTGCTTACTACTGCCCCGAAATCACTACTGCGCAGATTCAAGACCCAAGATGTCAGCGGCGTATAAGGACACCGCAGCTTCACTTTTCACCAATGGAAGAGAGCGAACGGGCGTCGTCCATCTTTTTTTACAGTCTATGGTGCATGCACACATTTTCTGTGCATTTTCCCCAATCTGTGTGTGCTAAACTTTTATTTAATTCCTCGCCATTTGGCTATTCATATAAAATGTAGGGTAAATGTTAGGGGTTTACATGTGTCTTTCATAGGGAAAAGAAAAAATAAGATGATCTTAAACTCTTTTTCTCTTCACAGAGGCCAGAAGTGGAGAAGCTCAGTTGAAGGACTCTTGGCTGTCACACGTCTGAATCGTAAGTAGCTCCTCTTTTCATTTTTGAACAAAACTCGTGATTTGAGGACTTTTTTTAGGTTAGACGTACACTGAGATAGAGGTGCCTAGACATAGACATGTGAATCATATATATAGTATCAAATTACCTTAGATCTGTTCCCTATGTGCTATTGTTGCGTTAATTGACAATTAAATGCTTCTCCTTGTTTGGCAGTGACATTTATCTTTGTGCGTGCGTGCTTGTGTGTGCGTGTGTGTGTGTGTTGAGCACATGCGTTTATTGCACATGCTCCAAAGTCATTGAGATGAAGCGCAGCGTGTTCTGAGAACAACTACCACATTGTATATTTTACACACAATTTCTGTCTGTTGAATGTGATCTTGGCGCTTAGAGCAAGGCTTATAAATCTACAGTTATTTCACAGTGTGGTGCCAGCAATTGTTACACTCGGTATACTTTCTAAGCTGGCCTTTTTAGATGTCACACAGATGGAATACATTTCGTGAAGAAGGCAGACTAGAAAATATGTGTGGAAAATCTTGATTCAGATCTAATTGAATGGGCAGGGATTCAGTGTGGTCCATCCACATGTCATTTTGTTTTATAGAACCAAAGCTGTGTGAAAAATATGTAGGGCTGGTTAATTCACGAGACGTGGTAAAACCGATTTGATTCATAGTGGCAATGCATTGTTGCTGTTTTGCTGTAATAACTTTTTGTTTTCTAAAACAGTAATGTATTGTAACTGTAGTAGATAGCGCTAGATTACACACTATGCTTAGTACCAAAGTGGCAATTATTAAATATTTTACCTTGTTTTTACATAGGTTTATGTATTTACTGATTTTTATTCAAAACAATTATGGATTGCAACTTGAAGTATTTAATAATTTTTTACAAATGTTGTAATGAATTGCAGATGTTTCTATAGGCAGGAGGTTTAGGTAAGAAAGGACTGAAATCTGTTTTTTGACCATACAATGATAAGCTCTGATACAGGTAACTTGTACTGAACTGTGCATACAGACACACTTAAAAGAAGTCACTCAGGGCTGTTACCACCATTTGTCGACTTCTCCCGGATGTGATGGTCATGCCATTCACAGGATGAAAGACAAGAGGAAGAAAATTAAGGTACTAGAGAGACCCACCCAGTCAACCATTGTCCTGGGCGTTAAAGCAAGGAAGTTAACTTTTACACCCCCAATGTTTCGCTTAAGAATCACTGTGTGTGTGTTTGAAATTTGCCTGCCCCGATACATTGAAGAGAGACCATTTTTCATGCCTGTGTGCCCATGTTTGGGCCATATTTGCATATGATTAATAATGTATATTTGTTGTCTTGCTGTTGTGAATTAAAGGTAAACCGATATGTCGCAGAAGGGGCTTCTTTTCATTGATACATTTTTAAAGAGCTCGACCGCTAGATGACACTGGTCCGTTTATAATGTCTCGCTTTGAACAGATATGAGGAGCCGAGAGGGGGTGAAAATTAGAAGGCGTAAGAGGAATGGCGGAGTAAAATGAGGCTGACAGTCTCCTAATATGAAATGTTATATGCGTGATGAATAATGCATAAGCAATGAATGCAGTATATGCTACACAATGTAATGTTAATGCGATTTTTGCTTTAATCTAAATGCAAGAAACATTTCACCTGCCAGAGTTTCATACCGTGCAACATGCAAGTGTAAAATTTTTGCCATGAAAATCAGTTTCTGCATTTTGCATCAGCCTGTTATAGGTTTTTAGGTTAGGTTATGTAGGTTATTTAGAGACTGTACAGTAGCAGTTCATATCGTGTTTGTGGTTGAAGAGATCAATAGCAAATACTTTATCAAAAGCAAATGGGGACTGAGAATGCAAACGTCAGAGTAGTTCAGATTTAAGCATCCAGCACTAAACCTCCAGTATTTCCCTTCATTCTTCTGTGCATTCTTTTCTTTTTTTAATAATTCAGGCTTTCCGTGTATGGGTCATTGAAGAGGCCATGGCTGTAGTCTGCATGACTCCAGTGGCACTGTCCAACTGTCCATTTTTATAACCTATCAAGTCGCTGGAAAAGACACTCATGTCTTTTCAAACCTTAGGATCACTGTGCAATTAGAAAAAGTCTAAAAAACCAAGCCTAGAGAGAATGAAGGGCTTTTTCTATTATATAAACTTTTGCTTAGTTATGAGAGAACAATGGTGGTGGCACCGATCCCAAATCTATCCATAGTACTGGATAGTTTTCCTGTAGCTCATTTAGAACATGTTGTGTTAGCAGTGGAAAGGTCATGGGTTCAATCCCGGGATCACACCTAGTGTAGCTTGAATGAACAGTAAATTGCTTTGGATAAAAGTGTCACAGAAAGTAACACAGCAGCCAAAGTTGGCACTGTGATACGGGAAAGCTGCTTAAAAGAATAGCCTATTCCTTGCGTCTGGGGGGAGAGAAGGTCAGCCCAAAATAATTTTGTTTAATGAATGTCCAATTAGGGTTGTGCCAATCGACAATCAGAGATCTGGCCGATAGTGGGCCTTCATGACAATAGTTTGCCCATAGTTAGATAGTTAGCATGTTTGCCAGTCATAGATTATTATTATTACTATTACTATAACTATTACTATTATAGTTTTATATTTACATGCACATTGCACGCATGAGAAAGCTTGTGGGCTTCACTTTACACGAGAGGGCTTGTTATACACGACACGTGGCACGGTCACCTTCTCGCACCTAAACTTGTAGGAGCGGTTTCCCAGACAGGGATTAGACTAGTCATAGACTAAAATTAATGTAAGAGCTGTCCAAACTAAAAACAGCTTGCACTGATATGTCTTAAAATACACCAGTGCCCTTTATTTGATATCAAAATGCACGCAAATAATGTTCTTATTAAGGCACGTTGTTAAAACGAGTTATATTTCTTAATTAAGCTTAGGCCTAGTCCTGGTTTAAGATAATCCCTGTGTGGGAAACCCCTAGTAATGCGAACGGCTCAAACTCTTCCTCGCACCTGAGCTTGTAATACGCGAAGCTCTGACATTTCCTTGCTTTAGAGAGGTTGTTAAGCATGCAGGGGTTTAAAATCAGTGTTCCCACTTCCTGGGATGCAGGAAATTTCAGATCGCCTGGGCATCAATGACATGCTCAGATTAATGGCATCAGGTTTTAAAAGGTTACGGTCGTGACAGTGTTGCCAGCTGCCCTGAGAGTAAATCAGCTTCTGTTTTTTTGTCCACCAATCTAGTGGCATGTCATAAATGAATAAAAAATGAACAAATAAATAAATGAGTTAACTATTGTCATGTCCTCCAATGCTATCTTGTACCGGCAATCTCACAGGCTGACAATAGGATGATCTTACTATGGGGCATATCGGCAACGCAATGTCCAATGAATGTTTTCTGGTAAAACGTACTAATTAAAAAATAATAATTTTAAATTCCCTGTAAGTTGTCCCACAAAAGTGAATCCATTGCCAATTTGGCATTTCCCATTCACATAACCTGCATGTTTTTGGCCTGTGGGAGGAAACCGGAATACCCGGAGTAAACCCATGCTGGCCACGCCACACAGAAAGCCCACCTGACCTAACCTCAGCTCCAACCGGGACCTTTTTGCTGTGAGACAACAGTGCTACCCACTTAGCCACTGGGCCTCCACCCATTAGCTAAAAAAATATTTTTATGTTGAAACAAATTTTTTGCTATCTCACTGTCCTCTTTTACTAATTGTCCATGCAATTCACCTGGTGCAGTCTAGGGCGCCTTAGTAGTGTTCTGATGACATCCCAAAATGCTCAGAAATGCAGAAATGTCTAGCTCAGTGCTTCCCAATCTTTGTCCTTGAGGACCCTCTGCCAAAAAGTTTTAGATGTCTCCTTATTTATCACCTGATTTAACTTGTCAGCTTGTTAGGGAGACCTGTTGAACATTTTGGACGAGGCTTATAAGTTGAATACATTTTTTTAAATTAAATAAGAAGACATCTAAAACTTTTTAGGAAGGGGTTCTCGAGGACCAGGATTGGGAAGCACTGGTCAAGCTCAATAGGTTTTGGACACGGCACTTGTATGTCCGTTTTCCTTTTCTGTCCATTGAAAAATGTCCATTCTTACTCTGGTCAGTATTCTCATTCATGTTTTGGAAGTACGGTTTAAAAACAGGAAATACATTCAGTGACCAGAAGTTAGCCCACCCTGCCCTGCTGTTGTGGTGAACAGGAAGCTATGATTTTACTCGTTGCCGTGGTTACACAGTGCTTGATACAGAGCACCACTAGATGGCAGTATCTGCAGATACATTGAGGAGCATGTTTTAAGTGTAGATAGAAAGTGCTCAGTGAAACTTTGTTTATTTAGACCGGTGTATTTGCTGTGTTAAAATCTATCCAGCTAATTTATTTTCCCCCCTGTGCTTAAGAACTGTCTCCTGGCTCCTTTATAGCTCGTGGTAGTGCATTTTGTTAGCATTGCAAATGCATGAGGTTTGAACCCAGGAAACACATACTGATAAAAATGTATACCTTGTAATGCACATTGGATAAAAGCGACTTGCAAATGCATAAACGTATAAGAAATTTGAAAGCTATTCTGATGACATTGACATTGTTGTTGGTTTACCACATTGAACTAGCATATGGGTTGCAGGATAAAGATGCTTTAAAGCCGACAGGTGTTGGACCTGATGATGGAAGAGAGAGCTTAGGTCACCGGAGTCCTTTATGAGCCACCAGGCTTGGCTTAAACTCCACCTGGTGTTACTCTCCTGGAGGATATTTACAACTTTATTAAAAGTGGGGAATTATGCTTTAGATTATGTGAAGAAATTATTATCAACAAACATCTGCAGAAATAACAACTACATAAAATCATATCTCTACATTGCAATGAAGCATTTCATTTACTGTGGTATAGCAATATCATGTGATCATGTCATCTATTTTCTTGTTTACTTACTAGCTAATATCTAGATGAGACATTGCTGTCTGCAGAACTGAAACCGGTCGATAAGCTAATAACTATAAACCTTTTATCCTTGTTAATTCCGCCATATGCAGCCCTGGACAAATGTTGGACACTGTACCGAAATGCCTAGCTGTTACAAACTTATTAAGGAGGAAAGGGTATTAAACATGCTGCTTTGTAGTGAAATCAATGCAGTTAGTATTATAATCAGTATTATTGACCAGACCAAGTCTGAACATGGAATGAAAAAGCTGCCAAAACGTGGAACTGCAATTTTGTCTATAATACACCAAGGCTCTGAGACTGTTCGTCTGAATTTTTATGTTAATTATAAGCACTCCAAGCAAACTTTTTAAGGCATCCTATTTTTATATCCGGTATGAATTAGTTTATATTAATGGTTTTCCCTTTTAAAATGCACCTGCGTATGGCATGTTGCGCTACAAGCACCGGGTCACAAATCTTCAAACAAGGGCGTACTTGTGCCCATGTGTGTGCAGGTGTTCGGGTGACTCACATTTGCTGTATATTGGCACAGTCAGTCCAATAAATGGCAGGTAATGATCCCCTCATGCTCTTGGCTCGGTCTTGCACTTGACTCGCTGCAAACCACTGGGTTTTGATGTTGGCACCAGCAGGTGTCATTTCATGCCAGCCAGAATACCATCCATTCATGATGGTCTCACTTGGCAATTAATCATGGGAAGGCATATCATAGAGGTTCAGAGGTTTTTGTTTGTAAGTATTTGTGGTTTTATCTGTAGGCGCTATGCACTTTCTCTTTGCTTTCTAGTATTCATTTCACAGCAGACACTGGATCTATTAAAAAAAGCTTTACATTGTTTTAAAATCAAGGGGTGTCTGTCTGAAGTTGATCTTGCGTGTCTGTTTTTTAAATGACTTTCTCACACTGCTTAAAGGTCATTTGAAATGTCTGTTTGTAAAACTTGAAATCACTCTACAGAATATTTATTAGGTCAGTTTCCCTGGACACATGGAGTGCTGCGTTTATTCTTGTGTATGTCAATATAAGGACTTTCAAATTTCGTAATAATAGAAAGAATGGGTTTGAGAGCCTAATTTGGGATTTTTTAAAGTTATATTTTTAGGGCCTTTTATGCCTTTTATTTGGAACGTATTGTAGTACAGAGTTGACAGGAAAGTGTTGGGGGGGTAGGGGAGCGGGTTCGGCGAAGGACCACAGAGACCGGAATCGAACTTGGGTCGCTGTGAGCCCACTTGCACTTTATGCCCACGCACTAACCATGGGGCTATCGGCCCCGACCTAATTTGGGATTTTATCCTTATTTTGTGATGTTTGTTGCTATGTTGAATTTTTTGCCACCCTTTTGGTTGTTTTGCACTTTTGAAAACCTTAAATATTAAAATTAACTTATTATTATTATTATTATTATTATTATTATTATTGATAACTAGGGCTGGGCCAAAAATATCGTTTTTTAAAACTTGGTCGGTTTAAAATCGATTCTCAAAGACCACAAATCGACTTTAAAAAAAATTAAATAACCTGATCCTCTTTGATCAAGGACTGCAACTGTTCTGACTTTTTTCAGCATACATTTTTCATCTTGCATCAAAATTGTATTGTTTTTAACTTAATTGTATGCATTTGAAAATTAGAGATGGGTTCTGTTTTAATGTACCCAAGTGTACCTAAAATTAAAGAGTTTAATATAAAGGTTTGTGGCTCTTAATTTTTGTATTAATTACCCACTTGTGAACTTATGTTTACTGTTCTTTTTTATATATATATAGCATTTGTATTAAATCTATATTCATTGAGAAATTGAGATATTTGATATATAAATCTATATTGATTTAAATTGAGAATTGAGTATAAAAATCGTGCCGAAAATCGGTACCGAAAAGAGAATCGAAATTGAATTGATTTGATAGCTTGTGAATCGGAATCGAACCGATCTGTAACATCTGAATCCGATAAGTTTTTTTTCTTCTTACTCCTTTTCGAATAAGCAAAGGATATTTAATATAGTTAAAAAAAAATTGTTAATTATTATGATTTTATGTTTTGTGTGATTTTTATACTTGAATTTATTTTCTTGTTTGATGTTCTTTTTGCATAAATTCGAAATAAAGATAATTAATAAAATATTTTTTATAATTATTTAATTTATACTCAGCCCTATTGATAACTAAATATTTTAGCGCTAAACGGTTTTGTACTATTTGTGTTACAGACAAGAATAGTTCCTGCATGTTGAAAAATTGTGTGCTATTACTTTCATAAGAAATCAGATAACATAGTTTAACCATTAAATAAAATTGAAAAAAATTTAAATTGTTCTTCAAACTCTAATAAATGCATCCTCCGTCCCTAGTCGCTTTTGGAAGAGGTTTTTTTTGTGGGTGGGGTAGGGTCACATTGAACCAACATCAGTGGTCAGTGAAGTAGCACATATACTGGCTGCATCTGGGTCCAAAGTTGCTCTGACGCCAAACGCATGGTGGCCAAGTGTGTTGGCTATGCCGAACAGCCAATCAGAATGATTCGACTCCCAGACGATTGCCGCCGTCAATTCAACGTGCTGAAACCCCAAAAAAAGCATCAGTACCTTTAGCTCAGAGGTAGGCAAAGACAGCCCTGTAGTGCCGATGTCCTGCAGATCTTAGCTCCAACCCTGATAAACCTTGCCTACCTGTAGTTTTCAGGTGATTCTTTAGACCTTGATTAGCTGTTTCAGGTGTGCTTGATTAAAGCTGGAGCTTAACTCTGCAGGACATCGGCACTCCAGGACCGACGTTGCCTACCCCTACAGTTAGTGCTGCAGAAAAACGCTCAATAACCACCCGACTGCTGACCATCAGCTTGGTGTGTACCTTAATTTAGATGACCTATGGTTCTGTCCTATTAATATTTGTGGCTCATTTTCACACCCTTTATTCTACTGTAAACTTTCATCTGTTTGCTTCCATCATTTCTCTGTATTATTATCCCACTTACCTTTAACTACCCTCCTTGATACTGTCACATTCCTTCCTGTCATCCATCCTCTCTCACTTGTTTATGGAGTAATCTTAAGCTCTCTCTCTTAGTGAAATCCACACTCTGAGATCACACTGGATCGATGTGAAAGCAGGGAGCTGACACAGTGAAAAGCAATATTCATAAATAATGTACATGGAACACCGCACCGCAATCTTTAACCTCTTCTGTCCTTCCCTTTGCCGAACATCATCGACCTCTCTCTAAACCTTTCATCTGGAACTTAAAGAGTTACTCATTTAAAGCTGCAATTTGATGATATTCATAAATACAGTTCTGTAATTGGATATCAATTATTTAGTTAGTGCTTGTTCTAGCAGCACACAGTTAAGAATCAACGGAATATATGTCTGTGTAAAGTGTCAAGTTAGCACTTACTTTAAATACGCCTTTAAACATTCTGCTTGCTTAGTGGATATGTGCTTGGTTTTTGCAAAATGTATGGGTTGTTTCAACCCATAGTTGGGTAAAATATGGACAAACCCAACATTGAGTTTAAATTACCGATGCTGGGTTATGTCAACCCATGGTGTTGGGTCAGATACAGACATTTTTACTCTAAGTGGTTGGACTACCAGTGTAGTAACCTAAACTGGTAATAAGTTTTGGAAGATTGGAGCTGGTTACTAGCAGTTACTAGGTCAGTAAAAAGTCCTTATTAATCTAAAACCATTATGCGTCTGAGTCGTTTGTAACAGGCATTTTAAAAAGCAACACTCGTTAAACAGAATCATTTAATATATTCTTTATTATCATGAAAGTACCTGAAACAATTTAAAGAACGGTGATATATATATGTCTATATATTCTTATAGACATTTCCTGGAAAAGTGTTTGTAATGCTACTACTTCTGTGACAGGATTTTCTGCACGAGAGCAACCTCCGGCTTTTGGATGTGCCGGGTTTTCACCGTAATTCATTAAAATGCATTCATTTAGAAAACGCGCGTTTGCACAATGAATTGTTATAGCATGCGGACCAGAAGTGATGCGTTTCAGTGTTTTCTAACCAAAATAATTTGATGTTTTTTATATAGAAACTAGAGATTGAAATATTGATACACTATTGTGGGGGGGATTTATCACGATAATTAGCTATATCGGTATTTTTGCATAGCCCTAACAATCCTGTCCGAATGTCGTGTACAGTGGAACCAGTTTGAACCAGCT
Source organism: Misgurnus mizolepis (assembly GCA_025389145.1). Classification (NCBI taxonomy): domain Eukaryota; kingdom Metazoa; phylum Chordata; class Actinopteri; order Cypriniformes; family Cobitidae; genus Misgurnus; species Misgurnus mizolepis. The sequence goes on along the minus strand of JAIFKI010000006.1, from coordinate 32,776,065 downwards.
TGAAGCCATGTACCCAGTGTTCCACCGCTTGCACCTTATGTCAAGGTATCACAAGACTTTTTGTTGCAATGACTCGGAGGCTGTTTACACTTGGCATTAACATGCGTTTTCGTCGATCGAATCACAAGTGGACGACGTAAATGCCAGGTGTAATTTGTGTTCAAAACGTTTTGAACGTGTCCACTTTCAACCACATTCAGAGGTAGTTCGATCGGATTGCTTTTGTATTGTAAACGCACATGTAGTTGAATGTGTTCAAACAGCCACAAGAGTAGACCGCCTTCTCTCCACCCATTTATCTAATCTGAGGTACTGAACACAAGTTTAACGTCTTTTCTGACTTCTGGCATGAACAGACTGTGAACAGCGCTATTTTTAGCCTTTCATTGATAAAACTACTGCGGGTGTTCTCCATAGTTTCGTGTTGAAAGCGTGAAAGTTGCGCGATCCTATTTCATCAATTGCGCTGAAAATTCTGAGAAAGCTCCAACATATAAACGTACAAAACACTGTGCAGCATGTATACTTGCTAAACAAGCAGCGGACGCTGACATAATATTAGTTTGCGTCCATATGAACTCATAATTACTCCCGCTCGCGTTTGAATGACAGCAGAGAGACTCGCCCACCGTCTCACGGACCGTCCCCTCACAGTATTCAGGACAGAAGCGGACAAAAGCAACGGATTTAAATACCAGGTGTAAACGTAATGTGTCTCTCTCGTCCACTTGCGATCCGATCGATAAAAAACAAATCTTAATACCAAGTGGAAACAGCCCCTAACATACGCATGTGAATGTGGCACACTGAAAATACAAGCTAACAAGAAATGCAAGTAAACTTCCGGTCTGTGTTTGTTTTAATAGTCTGGCTATTAGGTAAACTAACCTCTGAGACAAATTCCTTGTAGAAAATACAAATGTTTGGTTTCCTGAAGATTATAGGAGACGGCAAGCACAAATCATTTACATTTAGGGTTTTAGCAGTTGCTTTTATCCAAAGCGACTTACAAAGATAAGGAAACAATCAAGCGATTTTTCGTAGGGAGGCAATAATACAAGAAGTGCTTATACAAAGTTTTTACAATTCCAAAACAATACCTGTTGAGAGAGAAATAAATTGTATTTAATTTATTTATTTTAAGATTCAAGAGGTGTGTCTGCAGTCACTGTCAAATATTTTTTTTTGTTGAAAAAATGACTTTTAAGTTGTTTTTTCAATGTAGCAAGATGTGGCTAAATGGACTCATATAGGAAGATCATTCCACCAGCAGGGAGTAGTGAAGGAAAATGAGCGGTAATGTGATTTTAGTGCCCTTTCACCGCTTTGTGAAGAGCGGTTTGGCAGCTGATGTGTAGTTAACATTGTATATATTCACTTTACACAGTAACATTAGCTTAATGTAGTATTTGACACACTTTAGCTACAATTTGAACTAAGTTAATCTACTTGTTTTGATTATTTTGCTTAGAGTCTCTGTTGTTATTGATTCTATGCGAAAGTTTGGGCCACAAAACTGGTTGTTTATGTTGTTGCTTCTGAAACCATCTATACTTGATGATGTATCAATAAAAATTACACTTTAGGGCATGATATAATTTCCAGTTGCTGCTCACATACCCAGGGATCTTCATAAATAAATTCTCATGCTGAAGTCTAGTGTGACTGCCTCGCGGCGTGAAGCTGGATTTTTCGGAATTGCACTTAAAAGTGTTTGCGTCAAGTAATTGCACCTAAACAAATAATAAATAATATGGCTGCAAACAAAAGTATAGCAACAAAACATTAAATGTGTCTATCATTCAGTATGCAAAGTTGTCATGAATGTATAAACACATTAACCTGGTAACTTGGACAGTATGCACAAGAGATAAGAAAGGTGCATGGTATAAATAAAGTAGAAGTACATTAATCTAAAACCTGATAGCTATAAAATGAAACTTTATTAGTTTAATAACACTTTGTTGAAATTAATATAAACACAAAATTACAAGCTGCTCCTAAACCCTTTGTGCTGCACTCTTAGTTGTTTTTGCAAACTGTGGAGGGAGTCGGGGATTTTTTTCTTAGCTTGATTGCCTTTGATAGAGCAAAAGTGCTACAGAAGCTGGACCATTTGTTTACAAATTGCTTTTTGTCTGTGGGTTGTGACACTCTGTATCCGAGATTATTGCATTGTCTTAATGCACTGTAAAAAATGGTGCTGGTTGTTGCACGCCCTTTGATATCATTATGCTAGTCTGACGAAGCATCGCTACTGAGACGTTTTATTTTTGTTTTTTATCTCCTATTGTCACGGTTGGGAAAATAAAATGAGTTTCTCTCCGTGTTCCTGGGTTTTGTTGATTTTGGTCTATTTACTCTGACATCAGAGTTAAAGCTTTCCCAGTGAATCCACAGAGTGTAATGAATCATAGTGTCAAGACTTCTTAAAGTGAATCCCCGTGTTTGAAGTTTGTGAGGAGCTTTACTCCAAAATCAACATTCTGTGTATCAGGTTTTTAAGTGTAGGGAAAAGGTGGACAACCATGAACTTGAGGCGCACATTGCCATATTAATGCTAAAATTATATATGGTACAGTCCTATAGATTAGTTAAAAAAAGTTTGATAATATGATTGTTAAATAAGAATAAAAAAATCTTTCGATCTCTTTCTCATATGCCCTCCTTTAACAGTTCCTTCCCCAACATTTATTTCAGTTGAAGTTGTTTTGCCCAACCTTAAGCTGATAACTGCAGTTCATTTTCAGCCTGATGTTGCAGCGAACCCCTATGCATGTCCTCCACACGCTCAACTAATCACACCTGTCTTCCTGAATACTAAGCAGGAAAGTAGACTCTTGGAGCGACCATTTCTCATCACAGGAACAGGTGGTGTGGATTGAAAATTTGAATCGGGTTACAGCATGTTTTCTAGACCGAGGACCAGTCCAAACTTGTCTATAATGATGTAGTCAGTGTTCATAACATTGACTCCTAGGTCAGTTTGTATAATAAAGCTGCTGGTTTTGTTTGAATCTTTGGCATCTTAACATTTTGTATTCATGTAGCTTAACAAGTAGAACATAATGGAATCAAGGGTTTGATTCCTAAGGAACGTAGTGACTGTAAAATGTTTACCTTCTCAGCCATGCTTTAAATCACTTTGGATAAAAGCATTTTCTATAAATTTGTAGTCACAGTATTTTTTTAATGACCAGTGGTCACTTGTAATGCCCTTGTGCTTCCATATGTGGGTGATTCCTTATGATTATTAAGCTTGTCTTTTTATGGCTTTCTGGCTAGATTCCTGGAACTTCATCTTTTGCTCACCCCTGAGACACCACCGCACCCTTACAATTTCTCCCTCCTCCAGTCCTATAGCCAATGATGCCATCCGTACAGTGGAGTATCTTTATCAGCTGTCATATTATTCGCTGATGAGTCAGGTGATTTGCATAACTCCCACACTGCCCAGGGGAGCCCAATTTCTTTGCTAATTAGGTTGGATGAGAGCGAGAGAGCGGGAAAGAGAGATTGAGAGAGAGGGAGTGACTGAGATAGATACAGACTGTTGAAAGTATATGATGCGATCATGCTGAAGATGGTTCCTCGGGCAGAATTGATCTTAAATTGCCTACATTTAGTTTTACTCTCAGTTTGTCACCACCTTTATCTGTGTTATTCCTTTTCCAGTCCTTTAAATCGATTGAGTAATCTTTTCTCTAGCCAAATGTTGCACACTTTGTGACCTTTCTGCTTCAAAATAATTAGCAGTTTCAAGTCTTTTTTGCTATGTTTGATGTATGCGCACTATAGAAGATTCAAACCCCTCATCTCCTAATCCCTCCTGCAGTGGGTGGCAAAGATGATTGTAAATATGTTATTGCCAGTTTTGTTTGAATTTCAATAAGGAGGAGGGGTGGCAAACCAGAGAACTGTTGTATGGTATGTAGGCTACTGTATCACTTTTGTTTACGAATATAGGGGTGGTTTCCTGAAAAGAGATTAGCTTAGTCCTAGACTAAAATAAATGTAAGAGCTGTCCAAACTGAAAACAACGTGTGCTGACATATCTTAAAATACATCAGTGCCCTTTGATTTGCCTCAAAATGCACACAAGTTATGTTTTTAGTAAGGCATGTTTGTTAAAACTAGTCATATTTTTTAATTAAATTAAGGGCTAGTCCTGGTTAAAGCTAATCCCTGTCCGGGAAACCACCCCAATGCATTAATTTGATGTACTACAATGTTGTTGTTTCAAAGGTGAATTCAGCCAATATCATTTGGTATTTTAGTTTTTTCAGCTTTATTTGACATCAGCTTAGTAGACTTTACTTAATTTGTTATTTGTCTTAATAGATATTAAATAATTAAGTCATTTTTTCATGATTTTAAACTGCTTAAATGTTACTCTACATCCTTGCCCCATTTAGTACGCCAGTGGTCGCCAACATGTCGGTCTTTGAGACTTCCCCTCTAGAGCCCATAAATAAGAGAAAAAATTTAGGTTTAGGCATGGACCATTGGGATGACCCGGACGATTCCCGGGAGCCTGGCCCTTTTCAGCACGTGTAGAGTGGATTGGGGAATGGATGAATCAAAATTTGACAGGATTCATTTTTTGTCACAACACCATGACGTGCTTGATCCCAAAGTTTAAATGAAGAGTTTTGTTCCAAAACGCAATAAACGCCATTTTTGAAAAAAAAATGAGTTACTGCCAGAATCAGTATTATATCAGGTCAGTATTAAAAAGTAAATTCTTAATTTTACGCAAAATCCAATATCCGCCGTGTTATTCTGTCATCTTTTCTCCCTTTTTTCCCACAATGCAAAAAACGCCACTCCCCCTTTTGTACGGAATGCCATAAATCCACTCCACAGATTACAGGGCACCATTCCACGCAATGTAAACAAACAATGGCGGCACGTTGAGTACACGGAATCCTAGTTTTCCTCATCTACTATGTACTTCGTGATCACCAAACAAACAAAAACAAAATAATACTTTAATAGCATTGGTAAACCTGTGATGGTTTTCTGTGACGGGAAAGAAACGTAAGCTATCAACATCTAATAATTTACGCGAGAGGCACTCGGGAGACGGGTGCTTGTTTGCCCCGGCCGACAGCATCAAGTTTCTGTCATGATAACACATTGACCCCAGGGGATCTTATGAAAAACTTTCAACGAAAATCGAGCAGGACCAAAACATTTTACAGCTGATCGCTGTGAAAAACGTTAAGCGACGACGTCAAGTATAACTGCAGCAATGACAGTGTTCTTAATATCACAAAGTAAGTGTTTTGATTAATGCCATTTAATGTTTATAGTTTTTATTAGTGTGTACAACTAGTCAACTAAATGAATATAACATGGCAAAGATGAATGCACATTTATATAGGCGATTAATTCAATAGATTTATAGCATTAAAAACTAGATTTTTACTCACATTTTGTGGAAAAAAATAATCAGTTTTTATAATAAATCTTTGAAAATCAAGTTATGGATTTGAATTTTTTATGTTTTATAACCTAAAGATGCTTTGTGAAAGTTTGTAACAGAAAATAGTGGTTTTCACCTTTCACTTTCTTGGTATAGAAAACACGTTTTTACCGAAATTTGTCAAAATGGATTTATTGCGTTTTGGAACCAAACTCTTCATATTCACAAAATTTAAAAGAAACTGGCGTTGTGCACTGTTCGTAAATGTTTTTTCAACGACGTTGAATTTAAATATGTTAGTACCTTATTTGGTTAAAACTTTTTTTGTAAAGAGAAACTTCTTTGTAATAATGCCTTATCTTATTAAAACAAGATATCGCTATAATAATATTTAAAAACTTTACAACTTTAATTCAACAGAGACAACATTGTATTCCCAACATCCCATGGATAAGTTCTGATAAAACAATTAGGCTACATATCTGATCTAATGTAAATGATTAGTCTCTAATATAATAAAAACAATTGATTTTTCATTCCCATTGCGTTTACTACACCACTTTTACCTGTGAATGACGCCAGCATGCAGTGTTCTGGCCACATTGTGCATGTTAAGATTTTAATTTTGAGGAAGTTTTTTCATTATTATGAGAAAGTATCTCACTGTTATAACATACCAATTTAGTTAAGAATGTTAAGAACTGTGTCAATCAATGGTGTTTTCCTCTAATTTTGCAAAACTGAAAGTGGAAACTTGAAATATTCAGAGTTTTCTTAACTTTTGACAATTAGATCAATTAATTTTATGTAATTCAAATTTAGTTGGCCTAAATAAAACGCCTCAAGTTGGAGGTTCAGGCTGGGCCCTTTGATGGGTAGATCTTGCCTTTCATCAAGTGAGCTGAGTAGGGATGCTAAACAATTAATCGCGATTAATCGTTAGCAGATTAAAAGTTTTTGTGTGTAAACTGTGTATAATATATATATATATATATATAATATAATTATGAACACATTCATGTATAATTTTAAGAAAAAAAATGTATATATTAAGTATTTATATTTATATATAATATAAATTATACATAAATATACAAATGTATATACACATGTAAACATTTCTAAAACATATACCTGCATGTGTGTACATTTATTTATACAAAGTTATTATACACAGTTCACACACATATATGATGTAAACAAAAACTTTTATTCTACTAATGATTAATCATGACTAATCGTTAAGCATCCCTAGAGCTGAGCTATTACTAAAACGTGACGTGAGAACACTGTAGATCACTGATTGTTCTGAGAGAATAGTAAGAATTATAGCAGCATCGCTATAATGCAAGATTAGCTTTACCTTTGTGCCTGCGCTGTCGAGCAAGCCTGTTGTCATCTGTGCTTTGTTGTAAGTTTCCCAAACTCCCTTTTAGCTGTGAAAAATATCCACAGGTTGACAATCAGGAACACCATACCAGTGTTTTCCAGGCTTGTGGTTTGCGGTGGCACATTCGTGACCCGCAGTTTGACTTAGACCATGGGTGGTTGTACAAAAACTGATGTGATACCGAGGTAGTGATAAAAACGATGTGCAAACATCTATTTGTGGCGGTCAATTTTGATTTGTGGCAGACTGAGAAATAAATAAATGTATGTGAACCTATAGCATTTCAACGATGCTCTCACTTGTATGATGTCACAGCAGTAGGCAGTGCAAATATAACGACACACCTATAATCTCTCCCACTCTACGGGGGCGTGCACACCAACGCTTTTACGCCCGCGGCCGGCGCATGTTTTCAACTGTTTCCAACGGAAGCTCAGGGTTTTACAAATAAGCCAGCAGCTAGCGGTTTTCTTCCGCGCTGAAAGCCAGCGCCCTGCGGTTTTTCCGCGCTCAGCGCTAAGCCCCGAGAGTTGAAAAATATTCAACTTTGGATGAAAAGCTCCGCTTGTTAATGACAGTTCTCACGCGGCCGTCCAATCACAGTGGAGGAAGGACAGGACAAGTATCACAACAACCAACTGTCTCACAGCTGACGTATCAGAGCTACCAAAGCGCTTAGCTGAAGAAAGCTGGAACTTACTGTAGCTGAAAAACAGCTGGCATTCGGCGTTGTCCAGGCGTTTTCAGCCGCCTTTAAAAGTTTTGGTGTGCACAACTCCTAAAGTGTTACTAAATTTGATGGAAAAGCTAACCAAGCCAAAGTGAAGTGAAGTGAGCTGACATGACCTGACCCGTGGGGTACTATGCAATGGAAAAGCGCCATTTAGTTATCATTTCAGCGACGTGTCTATTCGGCATCCAAACATATTATCTATTCTATAACTCAAACTACTGATCCATGCATTTAACTGTGTTGATATGATTGGTTACATGTTTGTGACAATGAAGACTGTCTCTAAATTTATGGAGATAATAGCAGTGGTAATTGATGAATTTGCCTAGGGGTTGTCTTAAAACATATTAAAAACACCACATATTCATATAAACAACAATAAAAAATAAAAAGTAAACAATAAAAAGTAACTATTATACTAATGTAGAGCTGGGCAAAAAATCGCCCCCCCCAGATCTATACTAATATTTTTTTTATTTTAGTGCACATGCCTAATTTTTAGTGGCTGCGTGCTTTACTGCATTTATCTGTGAAGTGATGGTTCACCCAAAACAGAAAAAAATTTACTCACCCTCATTTTGTTTGAATAGCTTTTTTTCTTCAGAGCCCAAATGCAGATTATATTTAAAAATGATGCTTCTCTTTCCCACATTCCCTGTGCCTAACTTGTTGTTTAGGATATTTACTTTGAAATAAAGTGTAATAACAGTGATATTTACAACAAGAAAGTAGAGTAAATGTCTTGTGGACACTTAAAATAGTAGGTTATTTATTCAACACTTTTGGGTCATTTTGAAGATTAAACCACATGATGGTGAGAAAATAATGATAGTTTTAATTTACGGGTGAACTATCCTTTTAAACCACTAATACTCTGCCAAGGTACACATCCTGCATACTTGAAAAATAACGTATGAGTAGTATTTTAGTGTTTTAGACATACTCTAAACTATTACAGTGTTCCATGCATCCAAACCCAGATGCACAAGATGCTGGCTTGTGAGAAAGTGGAGACAGTCCTGCTGCTGAGGAGAGGGAGGGGCTTCCAGAGTCTTCATCGCGATGCTCAGAAGAGCAGAGCATGTCAGAGCGAGGGAGGGGGTGGGAGAGAGACGGAAGAGATGCTACTTCATCACAAGCAGCTGAGGGAAGTGCAGGGAGGGTGAGTGTGGCCTGTACGAGCGAGACTTACTCTGACTGCCTTTGCTGAAGCCGGCTGAAGACCATCACCCACCTGCAGGAGCCACTGCATCTTCAGATTGCATTAAAACACAGACTTCAGAGATGTTTGCAGGAGCCTTGGAGATGTCCAACGAAGGGCTGATGGGAAATAAATAGAATTTGTCTTAATGGTGTCCTCGGATGAACTTAAAGGTTTGTCTTCTCGGCTGCTCAGGAACTCTTTATGAAACTGAAGAGCGACTGCAGAACTTGCAGGTTGTGAATGTTGAATACCGACTTTCTTTGGCAAAACTTTGCATGCCAGTTTTCGCATCTGCGTGGCCGCATTTCGCTTTCATCTTTTCTCATGCACCTGCGACTCATACTCTCCTCATTTGAATTGACTGCACATTTCATTAAAGTTGAAGGTCGCTTATCGTGTCAAGAATCTTTGTACTTCAAGTGCTTGATTCATCAGTGTTTTTGGGTGTCTGATGAGCAAATCAATGTGCGGCTGTGGTTGCAGCATCATCTCGTCGCTGATGAAGAGGCTGGGCCGCTCTGCTTGCTGCTCGGACCTGCTGTCCTGCAGTCATACATCTGAGCACCTGCAGCGGCTGGCCACAGGCTGCCCACCTCGGCACAAGGTAACCAGCTGCTGAAACCAGAACTTGAGACGTAGTCCTGTGTTGCTGAAGTATTATGATTAGGTGCATGAGCCCAAAAACATTTGTTTTCATTAGGCTGAGGTTAGAATTAGCACGCTTTGCTTTAAGAATCGTTTGCAGTTTATGCTAAAAGCATTCTGGGGAAAGGAGCCGTTAATAGTCTTTGATAAAGAGTTCAGTCTGTCTGGATCAGCACAGCTGAGTTGACCTTGCAGTAGCGTCTCCATTGTTATATGGCCATTAGAGGGACCGGAGAGACCATGCGAATGCACTGCAGTAATTGATTTCAAAATGGAACCAGGTGATTGAATGGCTTTTTTGCTACCTTGACAACCGTAGGACTGTCTTTGAACCGGCATACATTCTTAATGGACGTCTCTTAAAGGCTGTCTGCTGCTGATTTTTTCCTTTTCGGCTTGCAAAGAGAGTTTCACAGTAGAGGATTTGAGGTTATGGAGCCTCGTATGTGGCCTATAGTCAATACAGTCTGCTTTGAAACGCTCTAGCTGTTTACTGCTTGGCACAAGATTGATCTGGTGCATCTTGGGAAAATGTTTATGCTCAAGCAAATATGATAAAATATTATGAAGGGGAAAAAGCTTTTCCATACTCCTTAATATAAGCCCCAGCGTTTCGTGGATGGAAAATGGTGGTGTACTTTGTGAGATCAACTTATTTTGACAGTTATTTGGAGTTATTTGCTCCCATCTCCGCAATGGAAAAATGCAATATTATTACAACTTTCGGGGGTGCAGTAAATATATTGATCCTGAAATTAACAAGCTGGTTTATTATTAAAGGAGTTGTGCTTTAAGATTGCATGCTTTGATATGCGATCTAGTCTAGTGCCAAATTGCACTGATTTAGTCTTTTTCATACTACTTTTCTTCTTTCCATGTAGGCCGTTTAGTGGTCTGCATCACAGTAAACAATTTTTTCTCATGCTGGATAAGCCTCATCTTTAAAAGGTTAGGTTACCACTCTTCAAACTGGTCTGAATCCTTTCATATCGCTTGTATCGATTAATACCTTCCTCATTGAAACATACACTCAAGGGCACAAAGAGACATTAGCATCGTATTTATAGAATGAACGGAGGGCTTGACTCCGCTGTTGCTTCCTGAGACTGATACAAAACTATAATTACATAGATTAGCATCGTCTTTAATATTGCACATTAACATAGTATGTCATGATAAAGCTAATTACTTTGCTTTCAGGACGTTTTATTTAGACACTGATCCCCGTGAGTTGTCAATGTGTCACAAGGCTAATTTAATAGCTAAGTTTGGTGCACTTTTATTGTCATGCCGCTGTCACACTGAATTTAGAACCAGGGTTGTTTTTAAAGTATAAGAGGCTTTTGGATCAAAGTTGACAAGGACTGGGGAATGCCTCAGTTTCATGAAAAATTACACTAGCTTCATGGAAAAGATACTGTGTTTCCGTTCTGTTGGGGGATGTTGGCAGTCAGTTTCAGGTTTGATCTCTTGAGACGACGGCCCTTTTTGTCCCATTGTGTGGTTTCATACAACATACATTACATCTCCAGTAACCACCTGCACTGTAAAAAAATCCTTGTTGCACTTACATTTTTAAGTTTAATCAACTTGAATTTACAATTAATTTAGACTTTATTAATTAGTGATGAGTTGCTATAAGTTATAGAAATAAACATGAAAAAACAGCTTCAGGGCTTGCTGTATATTGTGAATTCTTCCTTCAATCTTCTTTCTTTGCTGTCCAATTTCCATTTAAGTTGTCTATTAGGTCTGTGGTCTTTAGTTTGAAATAATCATTTGTGACAAATACAAGTCCTCTTTGTATAAAACAATGCTGCAGTTCTTTAACGCTGCTTTCTCCTTTTGTTGTAAATTAACAAAAAACTTTGCCTTAACTCGTCAAATCATGGTCTATTTGTTTAGCATAGATGAAAACAAATTGCCCTATTGTTTCTCAGTAGTTTTCTTTAAACAGCTTGAAATGACAAGTTCGTTCTTGAGCTTATGCATTTCCTATTAGACATGACATTTTATTTCTTTCCAAGATTTAGTTTAATTTGCAACTTGATAAGGATAACTCGATAGCGACTTTAAATGTCAATAACACAATGAGGAATTACTGCATATACTACCAAGACTTAGACATTTGTTTTTTGTAGGATTATGTTTCATAAACCCAGATTATGGAAATACACAGAAAATAAGTCCAGGACGTTTCTGGGGATTGTTTGATTTTGGTTTATTCGCACTACCAAATCTGTATATTTGGTATATCTGAATATTTTTCATAGTTTGTGACAACTGTCACAGCCTTAATCAAATTGGATCACTGGCTTTGAGAATCAATGTCAGATCATGTTTAAACATCCATTTAAACTCCTATTTTATTCTTTTGATCCGTCATTTGGTACGTTTACATGCAACCAAGAAAACTGTTTTTAATCGTATTGATGGCTCAATCGTATTGAAAAGCCTTCATGTAAACAACTTAAAGCGATACTCCATCGTTTTGTCATATTAAACTATTTTATTACCTAACTAAGAAGAGTTGACGCATACCTCTATCATCTTAGTGCGTGCATACTATAATGTATGGCAGAATAGCACTTTTGGGAGTACTTCGTCTCGGCGCAGTAAAAAGTCAAGCCTGAAAAATCCGCTCTCCCTCTCATAGTGAGAAGGGGAGTTTTACTGTGCCGAGCCGAAGTACTCCCAATAGTGCTATTCCGCCATACATTATAGTTACCCTTTTAACCCGCTTGGAAAAGTGCCAGGTTTTATTTTGTGCCACCATATTTGGTCGTGTAACTACTCGTTTTAAATAGGGAAAACATTGTGTTTGGTAAGTGCTATCAAAGTCTTCAGTGCACGCACTAAGATGATCGAGGTATGTGTCAACTCTTCTTAGTTAAGGTAATAACATAGTTTAATATGAAAAAAACTTTAATCAATAGGAATGAGGATGATCGGGTGCAAATTTAGATTGTATCGAAGGGGGTGGTGTACTCCGATCTTTGAGGATTAAAGTAAGCATGTAAACCCCGATGTAAACGTGTGAATCGTAGTATTTATCAATACGTTGCAAAAAAACATTGTGTACATGCGCAGAACATTTGTGCTCACATTCACGTCTTATATTAAACTCTTATATCACATGATTCTCACATGATTCTTGAAACATGCAATAGCAAGGTAGTGGCATCAGGCATTATTAAGGTAAGGTTACTGGGGTCACGCGATGTACATTCTGCCGCATTTATGTGTTCCTTTAAAACATTAGGCTACTTAAAGCAATAAAATAGCGTTGTGACTTTTGAAAAGTGTGTTTTCATCACCTATATCTGGAAACTTCTTAAGAACAACTTTCTCCAACTCCGCTTTGACTTTAATCCAGAGATAAAGCCTGAACTCGATAAGAGATGCTGTTTGCAGTGAGGCGTTGCCAAGTCCTCTTTTTTTTTCGAGTTTAGATTTTAGCTACTGTTTCCACCAGCTGTTTTTTTCTGCGGGTTAAAGATGAAAGTATTTCGTTCATAAGTTATTGGTATTTGGGCTGTGAATAGTCTTTGAGATGCTTTTGTGCTAGTTTTGAATGTCCATTTGGGATGGTTTTGATACTCGAATCTGGCAACCCTGGCTGTGCGCTTGCGCAGACATTCGGTTCGGATTTTATAGAATGCACATGTAAACAAACATTTTAATCAGATTGCAATCTTTAGGGTGCATGTAAACTGTATCGTCGTAACCTTCAATCGGATTAAATTCAATCGGATTGACAAAATTTTGTGCATGTAAACATAGCCATTGTCTCCGTTGTTCTCCATTCACATCAGTGAATGCAATACAGAGCAGATCTACTAAAACCCTTGTGTATATGTAGAAAGTTGGGCTGGGGCCAGCGTGTTCTGTGAAACACAAACTTCTGTCTGCTTGGCCGTCTGCCTGCCCTGTTCTGTTTGAGAGGTCTTCTGGATTGGCCCGTTTTAGTTCTCACAGAGTGGCTCTTCACTGTGCTTCACCCACACAGCTGTGTCTTTTGTCTATGTATGTCCAAGCCTGTGCTGCAGTCTGCCAAAATCATACAGACGCATTCACTACGGCACATGGTCCCGGCTGGACACGTATTGCTTAAATGGTATGAAAGCCTGGTGCTAGACACAGGCTCTTTGGCTAAGTGAATGGTGCAAGCATTTAGTCAATAGCATTTTCTTTTGCATGTGGAGAAATGTTGACGTAATTGCGGAGTCAGTCACTGAGGTACACATAGGCAAGATCAGAAAGCGTGGTTTGGACTTATGTTGCACTTCAGTGTACATTCAATTAAAAACACTTGGATTTATGAAGCTTTTTCCTTAGCAAGAATTGTAAAATGCAGGCCCTAGAGTATATTATGGTCTTTTCTGTTGATGAGATATTCAATGTATTATACATTTCTAAATTCATCTGTTAACATTTTTTCTGAAAATATGATTAGATTTAACTTGTTCGTATAAAACAATGCTGTTTTAAAGAGAAATTGCGCATTGCATTAGAGGGCAAGGCTTAGCTGAATGTTGAATTGATATGATATGATAATAAACCGACCAAAAAGACTGTGGCTGCTAAAAATATTTGGAGAATATTTGGAGATGAAAATTGGCAGTACAAAAATAAAATTTTAAAAAGGACTAAAAATTTGATAATATCTGGTTCAGATTGAAATATCTAGAAATAAACCTGTGGCTTCTGCGTAATAGCAGTAACATTGCTCACAACAGGTGATTTGAAGTCTGGCAGTATAGTTATTCTTTTACTGTGAAGTTTAAATGAGTACAAGGCAACTTCTCAGAGGGTTTTGCTGTTAACCACGATCACAGTAGTACACAATATGTATAAATGCTGTCAGAAAAGCTCCTCTTTGATTATTAGTGAACCAGTCAATTGGTGATTGGCCGATTTCCCTGTCAATCAAATAATGCCCCAGTTGTGTTTTTAACAGGTTCATGACAAACCTTGATCTTAACAGGTGCTCTTACAAATTCTCTTTTTGGCTTATATAAAACTCACTGGTAAAACAGAAGCTTGCTGTTCAGGATTTGCTAATTTATTTTGCAGGAACTAGCTGTGTGAGGCAGTATTGCAGATGAACATGATCTAGACTTTGTCTGTGGGAGACAAACATTTTTTTTTACACTGAATTAATTTATGTTTGGTTTATGACGTAGCTGACTGTGAAAACATTACGGTCAGAACGGCTTAAAATAACAACTGTGAAAAGGAAGAAAATTTAAAACTTTAAAAATCATTTTAAATGACCAGGGTCCGGATTCACAAAAACATTCTTAAGACAAAAAAATAAGAACGTTCTAAAGTTAAATAATAAGAAATTCGTAAAAAATAGTGACACTTTCAGCATTTTTAGCAAATAGCTTTGTGAGAAGAGCTTTAATAGAAAAGTTGCGCAATTTCGCGCGTTAAAGGGACATTCCACATTTTTTGAAAAATTCGCTAATTTTTCAGCTCCCCTAGAGTTAAACATTTGATTCTTACCGTTTTGGAATCCATTCAGCTGATCTTCGTGTCTGGCGCTAACACTTTTAGCATAGTTTAGCACAATCCATTGAATCTGATTAGACCATTAGCATCGCGTTAAAAAATAACCATAGAGTTTCGATATTTTTCATATTTAAAACTCGACTCTTCTGTAGTTACATCGTGTACTAAGACCAATGGAAAATTAAAAGTTGCGATTTTCTAGGCCGATATGGCTAGGAACTATACTATCATTCTGGCGTAATAATCAAGGACTTTGCTGATGTAATATGGCTGCAATAGCAGGGGCCTAATGGTCTAATCAGATTCAATGGATTGTGCTAAGCTATGCTAAAAATTGCTAGAGCTGAATGGATTCCACAACGAATCAAATGTTTTACTCTAGGGGAGCTGGAAAATGAGCATATTTTCAAAAAAAAGTGGAATGTCCTTTTAAAGAAAGTCGTACAGTAGAGGAAATGTTTTGATGCCTTAAAAGGCATCATATTGTTCCTCTTGGTTCTGTTTAACTGGACCATGCACCAGTTTTCTTTTTCTCTTGGCTGAGGAACAAAAGCAGTTCAGTTTGAATGAAAAACTTCGGAAGCCAGTTTTAGTACCTAATTTGATTTGGCCCATAACAAAAAGACATTTTCAGGTGGTAGCCTTATTTCTTTTCCTGTTCATTCATAATGTTTCCTGTAACTAAGGTGTCCAGGAGGAGATGACAGTCCAGCGGTTTGTAGGCAATGACATCATAAAACCAATAACACCGCCACTCTCTCCTCCTCCTCCTTAACGTTCTATCTTAGAGGATCTGCCAAAACCCATTTTGGCTTCACCTTCCTCTCAGCGCCGTTAGATGCAGATAAATGACCTGCCGCTGAAGTGTACACAGTGGTAATAACTGAAGAAATGATGCATCTCACACCCTTATCAGACTGCTCGACTATGCCAGCCCAGCCACATTCTCAGAAATCAAAGCCAAATGCTTATTTTTTTAAAGCCAGTGTTTAGGCCTGTCGCGATAAACGATAAATCGATTAATCGCACGGTAAATAAAATGAGCTCGATCATTTTTTTAGGCCGCGATAATTCACATTTGCATGCTTGTTTGTTTTTCTAGTCTCTCTCTCTCTCTCTACCAAAGAGACTGGATGACCGCTCCGTGCAACGAGTGACAAGGAGTGAACCCTCGTCAGTCATTTGTCAGTCGCATGATCTGTGTGGGGAGGGGGGACTCCTGGCGTAGCCTATCACAGTAGGAGTACTGAGGAGGATGAGCGCCGAGTGAGAAGTGTAGCAGGAGAAAACACTAGTTAAGACGAGAGTTGGAGAAAAAGATGGATTTACTAGAGGCTGTTTACACTTGTCATTAACATGCGTTTTTATCGATCGGATCACAATGTTTTACGTCTTCTCTGACACAAGGTGAACAGTGCTATTTTTAGCCTTTCATTGATAAACTAAAGCGGGTGATCTCCGCAGTTTCATTTTGCAAGCGTGTGAAAGTTGCGCGATCTTATTTCATCAATTTCGCTGAAAATTCAGAGAAAGCTCTAACATATACATGTAGAAAATACTGTGCAGCATGTATACTTGCTAAACAAGCAGTGGACATAATATTAGTTTGCGTCCATATAAACTCATAATTACTCCCGCTGGCGTTCAAATGACAGCGGAGAGACTCGCCCACCGTCTCGACAGACCACCCCTCACAGTATTCAGCACAGAAGCGGTCGAAAGTGGACAAAAGAGACGGATTTAAATACCAGGTGTAAATGTGATATGTCTCTCTCGTCCACTTGTGATCTGATCAAAAACACATCTTAATACCAAGTGTAAACAGCCAAGTTTCAAAACCAAACGCTACAGCTGCAGTGTGGGAGTACTTTGGATTTAAACCTAATGACCGAGGTGAACCACTGAACCTGAACGAGCCGTTATGTCGCATTTGTGGTAAAAACGTAGCACTTAAAAGTGGCAACACGACAAACATGCATATGCACCTAAAACGCAATCATCCTGTTATTTTGTTCATTTCTTGTGGATATTTAAAATGTCTTCCAGTTCCAGTATTACTTATTGTTTAGAAATAAAAGTTTATAGATCTTTGAAAAGGTGTATCTGCATTATTATAATGGTCCCGGAGCATCAATGTTATCGCCTATCGCGATAAATTCCGAGGCAATTAATCGCCTAGCAAAATTTGTTATCGTGACAGGCCTACCAGTGTTAAACTTAAGCATTTTTAGTGTCTCTTGAAATCACTTAAAACAGTTCAGTATTATTAAACATCATATATGTTTAATAATATGCAGTATATATGACAAATCTGCATAACTGTAACTTTGCTGTTGAACAAACTGTTGTGCGGAAGTTGATGTGATATTTACATCACTACTGAGAATGGGTATAGGTGATTTACTTACGACGACAACCTAATTTTTAACCAAAGTGTATTGTTTGTTGAACAATATCAGTATTCTGCGATTTAACTTGCATATCAGTTTAGCACACAATGCAGAAACCTACAACAACAGTAGACAAACGGCATGCTGTGTGAAGTGTACTAAACTTAAATTACTGTTGTTAATGCCGGCTTCGCTTCCATACACTTTAACACAGACTGTCGCCCTTAATGCAAATGAAGCTTAATGTAATCATGTCTGTGTGTGTGTGTACTGCCAGTTATATTGCAGTACTTTCACTTACTTTAATTCACTTGTGCAGGGTCTAACAGTATTAAATTTGCTCCAAGGCTAACAGAGTTGCACGGATGGACCATTTTGCACGACGTGAATACTTACATGCAGTTCACATTACCAGGCCACAGTCTCTGTTGGCATGCATTTAAATACACTGTGCAGAAGTCTTAGGACGAGATTTGTTGTTTTTGCAATGTTATAGTGATCATATATATTTGTTTCTAAGTATTTTTAATAGAAAAAAACAGGAAGTGTGTGTGTATATAGTATTAAAAACTGATGCGTCAAGTTTTTGGGGCAAACTCCCCTTCCACTTGAGCAATAGCAGTGGATGGACATTAAAACGTCTAAAACAAGAAGTCTGGCGGTGGTGGCCTAAGACTTTGCACAGTACTGTATTTGCCTAGAGTAAAGCTTTTTTTAGCTGCTTTTATACTTTAAGTTCGGTCTCCGGAGAGCAAACAGGGTTGATGCAGTGCTCCACTTGAAAAAAGAAGGGAAATTGAAACATCTGATTGAAGAGCATCACCACATAATTCTTTTCCAGTCGGCTCTTGGGTGATTGTGCGTGTAGATCTCTCCTGTTATCTTGGAAAGGCTTCGGTAATCAAAAAGCTTATCTAATAAGTTGCTTTAAACAGTTTGAAATTGCCTTGAGAGCTGCAGCTTCATATATCTACTGTGATTACACCCTAATCCAGCCCTCTGAGAGGAGAAAACCTATTGGATGGATGCATGCTAGAGATGGAAATCGGGAGATATCTGTCGATATGATATGTGGACGTTTGGGTGATGATATGATAATATTGTGATTTCCCCCCCCCCCCCTTTTTCCTCTATGGTGTATAGCTATTCTAAAGTGTGATTTATTGCTATCCATTCTCTTACATTGTGTGATTTATTTCTCAACCTATTCTATCGTTTTTGGTCAAATAAAAAGTGTGTTCACCTAACGTGTCTTTACTTTTTCACAGACCTGCTATGAATGGGGATGAATCTTATGTATATTCTTGATATAAGGATAGGAAGTTTGGGATGCACGATCTATCGTCCGGCATATCGTTATCGGCCGATAACTGCTTATTTTTAATATTATCGGTTATTGGTCTGATAGCAAAATTAGGCCGATAAATGAAAGCCGATAAATGATGGATTATTTCGGTTTGTTGAACCACTTCACTTGCTCATTGCTGGCCATGTGGAGTTTTGATTGGTGCTTTCTGTGACATAGCACATAGACACAAGTTGCGGGCTTAAGAAGAGTATGCTAGTCTAGCGCAAAGACAAGATGTTAACATTGTTATAACATAACTATACATCGTTTAAAAGGTCTATGGGTTTGATATCAGTGTATGGTCTCTGTTTTGAGATACAGATGCTTTAGCATCATAAATGTAGTATTTTGTGACAGAAGTCCAGATGACAACATGCAAAATATAAACGTGACTTCTTACCTTTGTGTTTATATAACGATCGCGAATCGAATCCAGTCTGTTTCAGGTGTGTGAATAACTCATGAAAACCGTCAAATAGAATACATCCAATGACCAAATATTGATATATTGGCCATCGTTTACATCAGATTTCGCATGAACGTCTTGTTATAGAATATAATATACAATCTGAGGACTATTTATGTGGTAACACTGTATATGAGATTACACCTGCGTTCAAACACACGTTCAAACTTTGTTTTAAAAAGTAGGAGGGAGGATAATACATAAAATCCAAACAGTGCTGTCAAAAACCGTGACGTCATTTGACTTTCTCATTTCACCAATGACTTCATGGAAAATATGGATAGACAGAACATGTAGCCAATTAGATAACTTTGTGTGACGTTTTATTTCATGGTTTGGAAACTGCATACCGTACTTTGCGGACTATAAACCGCACCGTAATATAAGCCGCATCATTCACAAATGCGTCATTAAGATTAAATAACGTATATAAGTCACAGTGGACTAAATGTCGCGTTTATTAAAAAAAATTATTTCACAAAGTCCAAGCTAAAGAACAGACATTTAATCTGGAAAGGCAAGTTATTCAACTAAACAATAGCAGACAGAACAGCAGGCTGAATAGATGTCTGTACGTTAAAGTAATATTATCAGTTATTTAAACGATAAACCATAGCATACAGAACTTACCTGGAAGATTGAATAGGTTAAATTAACTGAACAAGCCAACTAGCTGGAAGTTCGCATACCTGTCATTCCACATTACAGAATCCATTGAATTACATAATTACAAAAGCAGCATAAGGCGGACTCTCACGGCTATAGACGGTAATGTTGTCTCTTGCCTCATAAATGTCACAATTATTTCATACTGACTTACAAGGCGCTACTGAGAATAAGAAGCTGCACCAGTCAGGTTATGAAAAAAACCCGCACCTTATAGACCAAAAAATACGGTAAGGATAAATAATAATACGAATGAACATGTATGCATGTAAACAAAGACTTTTATATTAGTTTATTTGGCTGACTGGCACTTAGAAAAGGCACTAGTCTTACAAAAACCCTCGCAAGAGAGCCATTTTTGGGCCTATTGAACTCAAACATGAAACATAACTTCTTTAGACTTCTGGCTTTAGGATAATTGCATTTCTAGGTTTCACACACACATTTACAATTAAGATTTTTAGTATTAAAAAATGTCATGCAAAAATGTTTTATTACAATTATTTCAGCCTCTCTAACTTTTTTTAATTTTAACTTAAAATAATTTTGAAACCTGGGAAATGAAGCTCAAAGTGCCTCCTTTCTAATTATACAATAGTTATGCTTATACTATAAATGGTTTTGTAAAAATAACAATTTTAGCGAAAGTAGGTCTTTTCATGGTTTGGGCTAGAGTGGGGGTGCTTTTCAAGACATGGAAAAGTCAGATTTTTATGATAGGCCCTTTAAGGCCTAGTGTAACATCTTGCTGTAGTTGTTTCATGGATATACAGTAGTCATGCATTGCTATCTCTGTCCATCTTTGCTGGTTCATTATCTTAATCAGCTTTCTTCAGTCTCAAGTGTTCTTGCACTCCTGATGGGATTACGCTGCTCATCCCTGCTTTCATTTTCACAGTTGTCGTCAGTTTTTACTGGCACCTCTTACATTTCTGAAAGTTAACACAGGGCTTAACCTGTTGTAGTTGCACTGTTTTAGTCTTGCCCTTCCAACTTTTCCATTGATGACAACATGTGTAACTAACTCATGAAAATCGTCAAATAGAATACATCCAATGACCATTTTTGTCCACAAATGCGAATAATCCGTGAAATATAGATATATTGTCCATTGTTTATATCAGATTTCGCATGAACATCTTGTTATAGAATATAATATACAATCTGAGGACTATTTATGTCGACTCGTAACACTGTATATAAGATTACACCTGCGTTCAAACACACGTTCAAACTTTGTTTTAAAAAGAAAAAGGGAGGATAATACAATTTTCAAACACACAGGATAAAATGTAGACCTTTATGCACTGAAGTTGCTTTGGATAAAAGTGTTTGCCAAATGTAAATGTTGTTTGTAAAGCACACTTCTCGGGCAATGATGCCCTCTGCTGGCTTTTTGTGGCAGTAAATGATTGTAATCTATCAGCTATATTCTTTTAACAGAATATACCTCATTAAGGTTTCTTCAATCTAAATTATTTTTGAATACATTATATTAAGTACCATAAATTAGGCATAGCTCCTTATGTTCCTCACACAGTGAGGTGCTGCATGAGACGTTTTGGCCACTTTCTATTTCTGTCACGTTGTGCCAGGTTACCCCAATAATAAAATTATCGCTTCTTTCCAAATACTGCTCGCATAACTGCATGTTAAACATCAAAAAGGCTTTGATTGCCTGTTATGCCTGTGATTTGTTAAATTTCATCTGTAGAGAAGATTGAAAGTTATTGCTGGGAAGAGACTGCATTATAGGATTTGTAGTTGATTCTAAATAAATAACTTGCAATGGCAACTGTCTGTTTTGTGTGTGAATTAGTCTTTGTTTGCGGTTGTTTGATACTGTTACCACAGTTTCCAGACTAAGCCTCGTGTTAGATTATCCGCTGCCAAGCAGGAGAGCTGCCTATTGTTTCAGTGGTGTTTGTATCGCATCTTGCCTAGCATATATGCAAATGTCTATTGTTTTATTTCACAGGCATGAATAAAAGATCATGACTCATTTTTCAGCACACTTCTGGTTTCAAATACATGCCTTTCATTTCCCTAATCCAACTTAAGTAAAAATCATTCTGCTGCCTCTTACACTTTTCTGGTCTTTGTTTCCTCAGAATGCCAAATCCTTGTCCTCCTCAGACAGCCTAGCGAAGGTGCAGGAGGTAGCAAGCTGGCTTTTGGAAATGAACCAGGATCTGCTGTCGGGGGGCAGCGGCAGCAGGGCGGCCCAGCAGCAAAGGCCGGGGGCAGCGGGGGCAGGTAACAGCACCTCCGGCGGCCACACACCCCAGCCCCAGGCGGAGCTTATGAACCAGGAGGAGCAGGAGGCACAGGAACCGAGGAGGGAGCCAGCCGGGGAAGAGGAGGAGGAGGAGGGCGGAAGCGAGCAGCCGAGAGAGGATGAGGAGCCGTGGCCGTCTGGAGGCGAGCCGGTTGAGGAGCGGCACAGGAGCGAGGTGAACGGAGGAGAGAAGGGAGCGCAGTGGATGTGGGAGCAGGAGCAGAGACGGCGGCGAAGACGGCATTGTGGGGAGGAGGACAACGAGGAGGAGGAGGAGAATAATAACAGTGGAAGGGAAGGGGCGGGACTTCGTTCTGAGGAAGATGACGACCGGCCGGAGGATGGGGAGGAGGAGGAAATGGACCAGGACAGTGATGAGTTTGAGCATTCAGATGATAGTGGGAGGGAAGAGGAGGAGGAGGAGGACCCTGAAGAGGAGGAGGAAGGTGAGGAAGGCCTCCACTCGCCCTCCCTCAGGACCAGTGTTTCGGACCTTAATGACAATACGGACCAGTCTTCTGGACGACAGCACCAAAGCAAAAGGGACACGGTAAGCATTTAAAATTTACCTTGTCCGCTGGTTCAAATGTCATGTTTGTTTTTAAAGCTGAAATGTGATGATTCTTCTGAGAACATGTGTTAAACTTTTTCCCACATTAGGAACTTGTTTTTATGGTGTCTGTCTCCCTCTACTGGGCATTTTTGAACATGCAACAGATTTTCTTTCTTGGGTTCTGCAAGAAGTTTTTGATCCCGGTCGGGCAAGATTGGTCTTTGGTCTTCTTACCTAAACCATAGCATTTTCATGGAACACACTATATATATCTGAGGAATAGAAATGTATTAGTTGTATTCCTTATGCAACAACAGTTCTCTTTTCGTAGTACCCAAATAATATTTTCTATTTTTTGGGGTGAAAAACTATTTTATTATTAATAATCATTGATGCATAGCATTTTGTTATCCATCTTACTTTTATGGCAGCTTAATCATTGATTTGTGGTGACATGCAGCATTCTTATCACCTCTTAAACCGTAGCAAAGTCTGCACATTGTTTAGGCCTTTGATGGATGGTTGTAAGGCTCAGTGCTTTGCTGGGGAATTTGCATTAGTTGCCTCTGGCCACACATACATGTGTTTGTGTAATATACATTACATAATGAAAAGTGCTTTAAAACAATTTAATGATCTTGTTTATACTAGGAAAAGTTTAAGGGTCCGTATTGTACTGGTGAAGACTTAAAGAGCACCTATTTCATTGCTAAAAACAACGTTATTTTGTGTATTTGGTATACCGTACTTTCCGGACTATAAACCGCCCTGTAGTATAAGCCGCATCATGAAGACGAAATAACATCTATAAGTTACAGTGGACTATACGTCGCGTTTATTTAGAAAATGATTTCACAAAATCCAAGCAGAAGAAAATGCATTTAATCTGGAAAGGCAAGTTATTCAATTAAACTGTAGCGGACAGAACAGCAGGCTGCATAGATGTCTGTACTTTAAAAGTAATATTATCAGTTATTTATATGATAAACCATAGCATACAGAATAGTCTAAATCAATGATTCCCAACCGGGGGTACGCGTACCCCAGGGGGTACGTGAAGAGTTTCCAGGGGGTACGCGAAAAGATTTAGATTTTGCTTTGATCTCATTTACTTTTAATAAAAATGTGTTTATTTTGTCCAGTCATTGACATAAGATTGATTTTTGTGAGGAAAGCATTGTAAAAAGGACAACTTTAAATGTCATTTTAATCTTATCATTAATATTATTAGCCGTCATGAGTAAATGCGCTGCATGCTCCAAAACGCATTAGCGATGTCCAACTCAAGAACAATTTGCGTGTGATTTACTACAAAAGCGCAAATGTGCCGTTTTTGGGTGTGTCTTTTAAAATGCAAATTAACTGATAAAATGCAAACACTGATCGCAATGATTAGTGGTTTGTTGAAATAAACATGCTTCATCAGTCATCAGTGCCTTTTACTTTAATGTTTAAAATTAATGAATGAATTAATTAATTAATTACTATTACTAATTATTTGTCTTTAAAACACAATTTTGGTTTAGTTTCGATGAAGGGGTACTTGAGCCTTACTGATAGGGCTGTGGGGGTACTTAGGGCTAAAAAGGTTGGGAACCACTGGTCTAAATTAACCGAACAAGCCAACTGGCGTGAAGTTCGCATACTCGTCAATCCACATTACAGAAGCCATTGAATTACATAATTACAGAAGCAGCATGTGACGGACTCTCGCGGCTGTAGATGGTAATGTTGTCTCTTGCCTCATAAATGTCAAAATTATTTGTAAGATGCAGCACCAGCCAAGATATTGAAAAAAACTCGCAATAAATACGGTATGAAAAATACGGTAATACAATGTGTTCACGTGGATTATGGTTAAAAACACATTATTTTCCACATACCGTCAATTTTTGTAGCTGAAATGCACAGATTTGAAAAGCTTTGCGTCCCTGATTGGCCAGCTAATGTGTACGTTGGGATTGGCCTGAATACCTCTGACGTCAGCGAAAACGTAACGGTCCTTACCATGTTTGAAAGATTCGGTTGCTAACAGGATTTAACTTACAGGTTGTAAGTCCGAAGCGGGAGGAATTATGATAATGTCGGTCTTGTCTACATCACCAATCCCAAGAAGAAAACTTTTGCCTACACTCCGTGTGTTTGTTGTAGCCCAAGAAAAGAGATTTACGTTGGGGACTCACGTCATCGTTTACTTTGTGGTATTTACCTTTTGCATATTGTTAACTTGTACTAATTCACACCTACACACCAAAGGAAATTTATTCAATACGGTCTATAGCATATTCGGCTACCTCAAAAGTGGATGAAAAGGTTTTACACCTGTATTTAGCATAATTGTGATCCGATCGACCAAAACGCATCTTAATACCAAGTGTAAACAGGGCCTTCCAGATTTCATCTAAGACTGAGATTTGAAAGAGTAGGCGTTTTATTAAACAGCAGACTGCCTTTTGTAACTCAACACTGACCTCTGGAGGAAAGTGTTAGTTTGAGCTTTTTAAGTGGACCAGTCAACTGTGCTATGCTGGAAATGTGAGAGGGTGTGAAGATGCTCACAAAGGCACTAGATGTACATGTGTGTGTGTATGTGCGTTTTGATTCTGATGTGAAAATTCTCTCATAATGTACTTGCCAGACCCTCATTCGAGTGTCAGAAAGTAAAGTGAGTATCAAAATGAGCATCCCTAAAACATACAAATCAGTTCTGTAAGTTCCAATGATACAAAAAGCCATAGACCATAGGCAGAAGAGTGAGAAAATAATGGGATCATTTAAATTTTTCTTGTGACTGTATACCTGACACTTCTACTTTATTGTCTCAAGTGATGGATAACTATGTGTAAACCCATTGAGGAGACTGTCATTCAGATAAATAACAGTGACACACAGCAGCCCTGGCACTCCAGCAATGTGTGCATGTTTTTTGCCAAGTCGTGCACTACACATGCGCAGTCACAAACTGTTTCATTCATGCATTGTTTTCATCATCAACTTAAACTAGATAGAAAAGTTTGAAGACAAACTTTATGTTGGCTTGACAAAGCCTAGCCTGAACGTTTAAAACAGATTGAGAGAAATTTAAAACAAGTTTAGTTTAGTATTATAACTTTCCGTAAACATGATACCAAAAGTTACCATGTTAGCATGTTTAGCACTAAGTTAGCATGATGCTAACATGAATTAGCATGAAGCTAGCATGATGCTAACATGAATTAGCATGAAACTAGCATGATGCTAACATGAATTAGCATGAAGCTAACATGAATTAGCATGAAGCTAACATGATGCTAACATGAATTAGCATGAAGCTAGCATGATGCTAACATGAATTAGCATGAAACTAGCATGATGCTAACATGAATTAGCAAGAAGCTAACATGAATTAGCATGAAGCTAACATGATGCTAACATGAATTAGCATGAAGCTAGCATGATGCTAACATGAATTAGCATGAAGCTAGCATGATGCTAACATGAATTAGCATGAAGCTAGCATGATGCTAACATGAATTAGCATGAAGCTAGCATGATGTTAACATGAATTAGCATGAAGCTAGCATGATGCTAACATGAATTAGCATGAAGCTAGCATGATGCTAACATGAATTAGCATGAAGCTAGCATGATGCTAACATGAATTAGCATGAAGCTAGCATGATGCTAACATGAATAAGCATGAAGCTAGCATGATGCTAACATGAATAAGCATGAAGCTAGCATGATGCTAACATGAATTAGCATGAAGCTAGCATGATACTAACATGAATTAGCATGAAGCTAGCATGATGCTAACATGAATTAGCATGAAGCTAGCATGATGCTAACATGAATTAGCATGAAGCTAGCATGATGCTAACATGAATTAGCATGAAGCTAGCATGATGCTAACATGAATTAGCATGAAGCTAGCATGATGTTAGCATGATTAGCAGGAAGCTAGCATGATGCTAGCATAATTAGCACGAAGCTAACATGAATTAGCATGAAGCTAGCACGACGCTAACATGAATTAGCATGAAGCTAGCACGACGCTAACATGAATTAGCATGAAGCTAGCACGACGTTACATGAATTAGCATGAAGCTAGCACGACGGTAACATGAATTAGCATGAAGCTAGCACAATGCTAACATGAATTAGCATGAAGCTAGCACAATGCTAACATGAATTAGCATGAAGCTAGCACGATGCTAACATGAATTAGCATGAAGCTAGCATGATGCTAACATGAATTAGCATGAAGCTAGCACGATGCTAACATGAATTAACATGAAGCTAGCACGAAGCTAACATGAATTAGCATGAAGCTAGCACGAAGCTAACATGAATTAGCATGAAGCTAGCACGATGCTAACATGAATTAGCATGAAGCTAACACGATGCTAACATGAATTAGCATGAAGCTAGCACGATGCTAACATGAATTAGCATGAAGCTAGCACGATGCTAACATGAATTAGCATGAAGCTAGCACGATGCTAACATGAATTAGCATGAAGCTAGCACGATGCTAACATGAATTAGCATGAAGCTAGCACGATGCTAACATGAATTAGCATGAAGCTAGCACGAAGC
This sequence comes from Misgurnus mizolepis, assembly GCA_025389145.1. Classification (NCBI taxonomy): domain Eukaryota; kingdom Metazoa; phylum Chordata; class Actinopteri; order Cypriniformes; family Cobitidae; genus Misgurnus; species Misgurnus mizolepis. Next base: position 32,748,869 of record JAIFKI010000006.1, on the reverse strand, counting down.
TAACATAAATTAACATGAAGCTAGCACAATGCTAACATGAATTAGCATGAAGTTAGCATGATGCTTACATGAATTAGTATGAAGCTAGCATGATGCTAACATGATTAGCATGAAGTTAGCAAGATTTATTATGAAATTAGCATAAAGCTAGCACGAAACTAGCATGAAGCTAGTATGACTTAGCATGGAGCTAGCATAAGGCTAACATGACCAAAAGACCCAACCCCCATGTCTCTATGATGTTTGGATCCAGAGATATAAGGCTTTGTTTATTATGTTGCTAGGGTGCTCATATTTGGTTGCTAGGGGCGTGGCTTAATACCTCAATAAGAATCCTCCGAGACTGATTGGATGCCTGAGTAAAATGAGCCCACCCCCATGTCTCTGTGACACTGTGCTGCAAAGATATCCATCTGGGCATTTTATAATGGCAGTCTATGGGATATGTTGCTAGGGTGCCCAAAAATGGTTGCTAGGGGCGTGGCTTAATAGCTATGGGGCGATCCTGAGAGACTGATTGGATGCCTGACTAAATTGAGCCCACCCCCATGTCTCTACGACACTCTAAAGTGAAGATATTCCATCTGGGACGCTTTTATTCCCTTATATGGGCATGTTCCCTGCCCCATTATAAGTCAATGGGGAAATTTGGGTGCCCCTTACACCCCAGGGGTGAAACTTACACCCCAATGTGATGTATGTTCTTACAGAGCCTGCCAGCCTCTTCAAATGTGGTAACCCACAAGTTTCTACAAATTTCTCGCTTGCAGCTATGACCCGTCAAAGTTTGTCGCAATGTTAAGTCAATGGAAAATTTGGGGTGTTTGAGCGCCCCGTTTAGGAATTCGGTAGGTCCCATCAGTTAGAAAAGTCATAGCAACAATCTACGTACCAGTCTTAAAAGTTTTGTAAAGTTTTGTGGGTGTAGCTTGAAAGCTCTAGGAGGAGTTACTGTGAGAAAAAGTTTGTACCAGAAGAATAATAATAATAATAATAACTAGATAGGTACATTTCCTGAAGAAAATGTGAAGTGGTGCTTGCCGTGGCAAATGTCGGGAAACAATATATGATTATACTCTAAGTCACGAGTCAAACGGTCCAACCCCCGTGTCTCTACGATGTTCTGATGCGGAGATATAAGGCTTTGTTTACTCTGTTGCTAGGGTACTGTATTTGGTTGCTATGGAAAAAATTGGCATCCCATAATGATTACACTCTGATTCACGAGTCAAACGGTCCAACCCCTGTGTCTCTACGATGTTCTGATGCGGAGATATAAGGGTTTGTTTACTCTGTTGCTAGGGTACTGTATTTGGTTGCTAGGGAAAAAATTGGCATCCCATAATGAATACACTCTGAGTCACGAGTCAAACGGTCCAACCCCCGTGTCTCTACGATGTTCTGATGCGGAGATATAAGGCTTTGTTTACTCTGTTGCTAGGGTACTGTATTTGGTTGCTAGGGACAAAATTGGCATCCCATAATGATTACACTCTGAGTCACGAGTCAAACGGTCCAACCCCTGTGTCTCTACGATGTTCTGATGCGGAGATATAAGGCTTTGTTTACTCTGTTGCTAGGGTACTGTATTTGGTTGCTAGGGAAAAAATTGGCATCCCATATTGATTACACTCTGAGTCACGAGTCAAACGGTCCAACCCCCGTGTCTCTACGATGTTCTGATGCGGAGATATAAGGCTTTGTTTACTCTGTTGCTAGGGTACTGTATTTGGTTGCTAGGGAAAAAATTGGCATCCCATATTGATTACACTCTGAGTCACGAGTCAAACGGTCCAACCCCCGTGTCTCTACGATGTTCTGATGCGGAGATATAAGGCTTTGTTTACTCTGTTGCTAGGGTACTGTATTTGGTTGCTAGGGAAAAAATTGGCATCCCATAATGATTACACTCTGATTCACGAGTCAAACGGTCCAACCCCTGTGTCTCTACGATGTTCTGATGCGGAGATATAAGGGTTTGTTTACTCTGTTGCTAGGGTACTGTATTTGGTTGCTAGGGAAAAAATTGACATCCCATAATGAATACACTCTGAGTCACGAGTCAAACGGTCCAACCCCCGTGTCTCTACGATGTTCTGATGCGGAGATATAAGGCTTTGTTTACTCTGTTGCTAGGGTACTGTATTTGGTTGCTAGGGAAAAAATTGGCATCCCATAATGATTACACTCCGAGTCACGAGTCAAACGGTCCAACCCCCGTGTCTCTACGATGTTCTGATGCGGAGATATAAGGGTTTGTTTACTCTGTTGCTAGGGTACTGTATTTGGTTGCTAGGGAAAAAATTGGCATCCCATAATGATTACACTCCGAGTCACGAGTCAAACGGTCCAACCCCCGTGTCTCTATGATGTTCTGATGCAGAGATATAACTGTTTGAATTTTATGTTGCTAGGGTGCTCAAAAGTGGTTGCTAGGGGCGTGGCTTAAAAGCTTTGGGAATATCCTGATAGACTGATTGGATGTCTGAGTAAAATGAGCCCACCCCCTTGTCTTTACGACATTGTAAAGCAAAGATATCCCATCTGGAACTTTTTTATTCCCTTATATGGGCATGTTTCCTGCCCCATTATAAGTCAATGGGAAAATTCGGGTGCCTCTTACACCCCAGGGGTACAACTTACACCCCATTGTGATCCATGTTCTTACAGAGTCTACCACCCTCTTCAAATAATGTAACCCACATGTTTTTACAAAATCCTCGCCTGTACCTATGACCCGTCAAAGTTTTTGCAATGTTAAGTCTATGGGATTTTCCCCCATTGACTTTTCATTGGGGCACTTTTGGGCGCCTCTTACACCCCAGGGGTACAACTTACACCCCAATGTGATGTATGTTCTTACAGAGTCTACCACCCTCTTCAAATGTTGTAACTCACATGTTTCTACAAAATCCTCGAGCGGAGCTATGACTCGTCAAAGTTGGGCGCAATGTTAAGTCAATGGGATTTTTCGGGTGGTTTTTCGCCCCCCTTTCGGAAATCCTGCACCCGATCGCTTATAAAAGTCATAGCACACCTCTCCTCAATAAGCCGGTCGATTTGAGCCCTCTTTCATGGGTCTACGACAAACCGTGCGGGACGAGTTAGGTGCCGAAAAAACGTGCAGATGTAAGAATAAAATATAACTAGATAGAAAAGTTTGAAGACAAACTTTATGTTGGCTTGACAAAGCCTGGCCTAAATGTTTAAAACAGTTTGAAAGAAACTTAAAACAAGTTTAGTTTAGTAGTCTAACTTTCCGTAAACATGATTTAACAAAAAGTTAGCATGTTAACATGATTTAGCACTAAGTTAGCATGACGTTAACATGATTTAGCACTAAGTTAACATGATGTTAACATGAATTAGCATGAGTTAGCATGATGCTAACATGAATTAACATGAAGCTAGCATGATGCTAACAAGAATTAGCATGAAGCTAACATGAATTAGCATGAAGCTAGCATGATGCTAACATGCATTAGCATGAAGCTAGCATGAAGCTAGCATGATGTTACCATGAATTAGCATGAAGCTAGCATGAAGCTAACATGAATTAGCATGAAGCTAGCATGAAGCTAACATGAATTAGCATGAAGCTAGCACGAAGCTAACATGAATTAGCATGAAGCTAGCACGATGCTAACATGAATTAGCATGAAGCTAGCACGAAGCTAACATGAATTAGGATGAAGCTAGCACGATGCTAACATGAATTAGCATGAAACTAGCACGAAGCTAACATGAAGCTAGCACGATGTTAACATGAATTAGCATGAAGCTAGCACGAAGCTAACATGAATTAGCATGAAGCTAACATGAATTAGCATGAAGCTAGCATGATGCTAACACGAATTAGCATGAAGCTAGCATGAAGCTAACATGAATTAGCATGAAGCTAGCACGAAGCTAACATGAATTAGCATGAAGCTAGCACGATGCTAACATGAATTAGCATGAAGCTAGCACGAAGCTAACATGAATTAGGATGAAGCTAGCACGATGCTAACATGAATTAGCATGAAGCTAGCATGAAGCTAACATGAATTAGCATGAAGCTAGCATGAAGCTAACATGAATTAGCATGAAGCTAGCACGATGCTAACATGAATTAGCATGAAGCTAGCACGAAGCTAATATGAATTAGGATGAAGCTAGCACGATGCTAACATGAATTAGCATGAAGCTAGCATGATGCGAACATGAATTAGCATGAAGCTAGCACGAAGCTAACATGAAGCTAGCACGATGCTAACATGAATTAGCATGAAGCTAGCACGAAGCTAACATGAATTAGCATGAAGCTAACATGAATTAGCATGAAGCTAGCATGATGCTAACATGAATTAGCATGAAGCTAGCATGAAGCTAACATGAATTAGCATAAAGCTAGCATGATGCTAACATGAATTAGCATGAAGCTAGCATGATGCTAACATGAATTAGCATGAAGCTAGCATGAAGCTAACATGAATTAGCATGAAGCTAGCACGAAGCTAACATGAATTAGCATGAAGCTAGCACGATGTTAACATGAATTAGCATGAAGCTAGCACGAAGCTAACATGAAGTTAGCATGATGCTAACATGAATTACCATGAAGCTAACACGATGTTAACATGAATTAGCATGAAGTTAGCACGAAGCTAACATGAATTAGCATGAATCTAGCATGACGCTAACATGAATTAGCATGAAGCTAACATGAAGCTAACATGAATTAGCATGAAGCTAACATGAATTAGCATGAAGCTAGCATGATGTTAACATGAATTAGCATGAAGCCAACATGATGCTTACATGAATTAGCATGAAGCTAACATGAATTAGCATGAAGCTAGGATAGTGCTAACATGAATTAGCATGAAGCTTGCATGATGCTAACATGAAATAGCATGAAGCTAGCATGATGCTAACATGAATTAGCATGAAGCTAGCATGATGCTAATATGAATTAGCATAAAGCTAGCATGATGTTAATATGAATTAACATGAAGCTAGCATGATGCTAACATGATTTAACATGAAGTTAGCAAGATTTATTATGAAATTAGCATAAAGCTAGCATGAAACTAGCATAAAGCTAGAATGACTTAGCATGAAGCTAGCATAAGGCTAACATGACCAAAAGACCCAACCCCCATGTCTCTATGATGTTCGGATCCAGAGATATAAGGCTTTGTTTATTATGTTGCTAGGGTGCTCATATTTGGTTGCTAGGGGCGTGGCTTAATACCTCAATAAGAATCCTCAGAGACTGATTGGATGCCTGAGTAAAATGAGCCCACCCCCATGCAGTGCCGCTGCTAGCCATTTTGGTGCCCTAAGCATAATTCCTTTTAAATGCCCCCCACCCCGACCCTGAGTTTGTTTTTGCCAGTTTAATTTTTTTATTACCAAACATATAACATAATAGCAGAAAGTAAAATCTTTACAGCTTTAGCCAACACACATTACACATTTGAAAGTGCAAACTTTTATAAAATAACTTAATTTAAATAACTTAAATTATCAAAATAATCCAGACATGTTTTTCCCATGTACAATGTCACTTTAAATAAATTACATTAAATAAACATCAATAAGTAAACAAGAATACTCAATATTCTTAAATAAAACAATGATTCAGAGAACTAAGTGTCACAGTAATGTTTGCTTCATATCATATATAATGACGTTTTATATTTATATATATTTAAGAGTCAGGAATTGTTAGCCTAGCATGTGCACTGACTGCTAACGTTAACTTTTACTGAGAAAGTATTAACCACCATCACGTTAAAATAAACCACAAAATAAACTACTGCTTAATATCTAAAGAAACGTAGTAAAGAAAGTAACAGCTGCGTCAGTTATTTGTAAAATGCATATAGGTAATGTTTTACAGTAAAATCTCAATTTAGCTTGCACTGAGATTATAAATTATAACAACATAGTTTGTCATCACAGCAAGTTCGAGGCGCATTACGATTAGCAGCAGCTGCAGCCCATGCGCATTTCCCTTATTTGGAATGATTAAACATGATGGACTTACCTGCAAGTGATGCACGGGCATCATCCCGCAGTTTCTTCTTTTTTTATTTTTTCCGATCCTGACTCCTGCTATCTTTTCGGGACCATTTCCAAAAGTTGCCTACTGATTGTCCGTTTCTCATTCCGAAGGCTGCAGCCTGCGCGAGGTCGCATATGCAGGCTGCATACGTCATCAAGCCTGGTTTATTTCAGGTAACTGAACATTACATTAGCAAGTCATAAGCATATTACAACAATTTACGATTAACTTAGAATAATAGTCAACTTTATAATCGTTAATATTACCAAATAAGAACGTTTGATGACGTATGCGCTTAGATATGCGACCTCTGCAGGCTGCAGCCTTCGGATTGAGTAACGGCCTCTGTCAAACTTAGTCAGGCGCCCGCGCGATCAACCGGCACGGACCATCAAAGGCTGGGGGCATACTTTCTAGACTAGAGCAATTAAATTATCTCGTTTCCCCTTTTTTTTGTAACATATATACATGGATAAAAAGTGCCTAATACTATTTCTATAGGGTAATGAAATAATTTCATAATTTTATAATTTTTTTTCATTAGGCTATTATTTTTGGTGCCCTCTTAGCACGTGGTGCCCCACGCACAGCGCGTGATGCGCGTTATGGGAGCGGCGGGGCTGCCCCCATGTCTCTGTGACACTCTGCTGCAAAGATATCCATCTGGGCATTTTATAATGGCAGTCTATGGAAGATGTTGCTAGGGTGCCCAAAAATGGTTGCTATGGGCGTGGCTTAATAGCTATGGGACAATCCTGAGAGACTGATTGGATGCCTGAGTAAAATGAGCCCACCCCCATGTCTCTATGACACTGTAAAGCGAATATATTCCATCTGGAACGTTTTTATTCCCTTGTATGGGCATGATTCCTGTCCCATTATAAGTCAATGGGAAATTTTGGGGGCCTCTTACACCCCAGGGGTGAAACTTACACCCCAATGTGATGTATGTTCTTACACAGCCTGCCAGCCTCTTCAAATGTGGTAACCCACAAGTTTCTACAAAATTCTCGCTCGCAGCTAGAACCCGTCAAAGTTTGTCCAATGTTAAGTCAATGGGACTTTCGGAATTTTAATTTCCCATTATAGGAATTCTGTAAGTCGGATCCCTTCAAAAAGTCATAGCACACTTCTTCAGACCAGTCAGAATGTCCGTGGAAAATTTGGTGGATGTAGCTTGAAAGCTGTAGGACGAGTTAGCTGCAGAAATTTAGTCTCAGAAGAAAAATAATAATAATAATAACTAGATAGAAAAGTTTGAAGACAAACTTTATGTTGGCTTGACAAAGCCTGGCCTAAACGTTTAAAACAGTTTGAGAGAAACTTAAAACAAGTTTAGTTTAGTAGTGTAACTTTCTGTAAACATGATTTAACAAAAAGTTAGCATGTTAACATGATTTAGCACTAAGTTAGCATGATGTTAACATGATTTAGCACTAAGTTAGCATGATGTTAACATGAATTAACATGAGTTAGCATGATGCTAACATGAATTAACATGGAGCTAGCATGATGCTAACAAGAATTAGCATGAAGCTAACATGATGCATACATGAATTAGCATGAAGCTAGCACGATGCTAACATGAATTAGCATGAAGCTAGCACGATGCTAACATAAATTAGCATGAAGCTAACATGAATTAACATGAAGCTAGCACGAAGCTAACATGAATTAGCATGAAGCTAGCACGATGCTAACATGAATTAGCATGAAGCTAGCATGATGCTAACATGAATTAGCATGAAGCTAGCACGAAGCTAACATGAATTAACATGAAGCTAGCACGATGCTAACATGAATAAGCATGAAGCTAGCACGATGCTAACATGAATTAGCATGAAGCTAGCATGATGCTAACATGATTTAGCATGAAGTTAGCAAGATTTATTATAAAATTAGCATAAAGCTAGCACGATGCTAACATGAATTAGCATGAAACTAGCACGATGCTAACATGAATTAGCATGAAACTAGCATGAAGCTACTATGACTTAGCATGAAGCTAGCATAAGGCTAACATGACCAAAAGACCCAACCCCCATGTCTCTATGATGTTCGGATCCAGAGATATAAGGCTTTGTTTATTATGTTGCTAGGGTGCTCATTTTTGGTTGCTAGGGGCGTGGCTTAATACCTCAATAAGAATCCTCAGAGACTGATTGGATGCCTGAGTAAAATGAGCCCACCCCCATGTCTCTATGACACTGTGCTGCAAAGATATCCATCTGGGCATTTTATAATGGCAGTCTATGGGATATGTTGCTAGGGTGCCCAAAAATGGTTGCTAGGGGCGTGGCTTAATAGATATGGGACGATCCTGAGAGACTGATTGGATGCCTGAGTAAAATGAGCCCACCCCCATGTCTCTACGACACTGTAAAGCAAAGATATTCCGTATGGAACGCTTTTATTCCCTTATATGGGCATGTTCCCTGCCCCATTATAAGTCAATGGGGAAATTTGGGTGCCTCTTACACCCCAGGGGTGAAACTTATACCCCAATGTGATGTATGTTCTTACACAGCCTGCCAGCCTCTTCAAATGTGGTAACCCACAAGTTTCTACAAATTTCTCGCTTGCAGCTATGACCCGTCAAAGTTTGTCCAATGTTAAGTCAATGGGACTTTCGGAATTTTAATGTCCCGTTTTAGGAATTCTGTAAATTGGATTCCTTAGAAAAGTCATAGCACACTTCTTCAGACCAGTCAGAATGTCCGTGGAAAATTTGGTGGATGTAGCTTGAAAGCTGTAGGCCGCATTAATTGCAGAAATTTAGTCTCAGAAGAAAAATAATAATAATAAGTTTAAAAGCAATAACAGTATGTTGGCTTTGTCAAGCCAACATAATAAGTTTAACTACAATAACAGTATGTTGGCTTTGTCAAGCCAACATAATAATATCCCTGAGGAATAGTAATAGTGATGCTTTGCATAAATGCAAGCACCACTAATAATAATAATAAGCTTAGATCGAAGAACAGTATGTTGGCTTTGTCAAGCCAACATAATCAAAAGGCTGATTGGGTGTGTTTCTATGCAAAGACGCATGAAATGAGCTGAAGTAGAGAAGTGAAAGAGAGGGAATGCACGAGCTCAGACCCTCCTCATTCTTGTCACTGTGCCTCACGAAGCACAGAGTCGACAAACCTGTCTTCGCACTAACAGCGAACGACCTAGAAATCATTTCGCCGTTTCCCACCGTGACCGAACAGAGTCTCTCTGGGCTGCCATGGGGAATCGTAGTATAAAGAAGGTTGCGCTGTTACTGGTGAGTGAACTCCTACAAAGAACATCTTATCTGTGTTTCGTTTGCATTTTAGCTCTTTATGTGTGGATTTTGGATGAGATGACGTTGTTTTTGTCTTATCTTGGGAGTCACAGCGAGGCTGAAGCTCAGAGAACAGTGATGGGCATCTGAAGTGCTTGCCCTTTGAAAGGGACATACCTGTAACTATTTTTGTAACCTGTAACTCAATATATTGGCTTTGTCTTCAAATCTAGTAGAGATGTGTTATTTTTACCTAATAGTCAGTGACACTTTATTCCTGTATGGTTATTAGCATTGTAAAACCCTCTGAAGTTTTATTCATAACTTGTAAAGGTAGACTGATAAACTGGATGATGACTTTTTTAAATATATATTTTTTTAAAGATTTTTATAAAAAAATAGATCCCCTTCTGTTTATACTTTATTATTGTCATCCATCCAGCTGTTTCTGAACTTTCCCAATTGAATGCCTGCTAAGAAACGTGATCTGGCATGGGTCTTTTATTTCGGCTTCCTTAAAGGAATATTCCACTTTCTTAAAAGAAAAATCCAGATAATTTACTCACCACCATGTCATCCAAAATGTTGATGTCTTTCTTTGTTCAGTCGAGAAGAAATTATGTTTTTTGAGGAAAACATTGCAAGATTTTTCTCATTTTAATGGACTTTAATAGAGCCCAACATTTAATACTTAACTCAACACTTAACAGGTTTTTTTTCAACGGACTATAAACTATCCCAAACGAGGCATAAGGGTCTTATCTAGCAAAACGATTGTCATTTTGGACAATAAAAATTACAAATATACACTTTTAAAGCACAACTTTCGTCCAGATCCGGTCGTGATGCGTCAGCGTGACCCCATGAAATACGTCATGACGTCAAGAGGTCACAGAGGACGAACGCGAAACTATGCCCCAGTGTTTACAAGTGTGTTGAAAGAGGACCGTTCTTACGTTGTTGTATGTCAACTGATACTAATTAATGTCTTTGTGTCAGTTTATTGTTTACAATGGTCCACAAATGTGCGTTTTATATATGTAACACGTGACCTCCCTACGTCACTACGCATTTACGTTAGGTCGCGCTGGACCGGATCTAGACGAGAAGATGTGCTTCAAATGTGTATATTTGTTATTTTTATTGTCAAAAATGACAATCGTTTTGCGAGATAAGACCCTTGTGCCTCGTTTGGGATCGTTTATAGTCCTTTGAAACTCCAGAAAATGGAATATTCCTTTAAAGGGATAGTTCACCCACAAATGAAAATTTTGTCATTTACTCACTCTAATATTGTTACTAACCCGCGTACATTTCTTTGTTCTGATGAACACAAAAGGAGGATATTTAGAGAAATTTTTGTAACCAAACCGATAATGAGCCCCATTCACTTCTATAGTAGGAAAAATGAATACTATGGAGGTAAATGGGGTCCACGAATGGTTTGGTTACAAACATTTCTCAAAATATCCTCCTTTTGTGTCCATCAGAACAAAGAAATTTAAACAGGTTTGTTACAACATGAGGGTGAGTAAATGATGACAGAATTTTCATTTTTGGGTGAACTATCCCTTCTCTACAAGATCTACAAGTCAATTAGCTATTCATAAAATTATTAGGAAACTGTTTCAAACGTCCCTACAACCTAGATCAGCGTTTCCCAATCCTGGCTTTTGAGTACCCCCTCCCAGAATGTTTTACATGTCTCCTTATTAAACACACCTGATTTAACTCATCAGCACTTGAGGACCAGGATTGGGAAGAACTGACCTAAATGGTATTTTTAGGAATCTCACAACTCTGCTGTCCTGGGGCACACTTATATGACAACAATGTACTAAAATGGAAGCTTGGTGTTTTTCACATACCGATGACAGCATTGTCAAAACTATCTTGTTCTCATGGAACGACTAAAAACACGGTATTATGCATGCCAGCCATGCTAGTAATTGGTGATGTCACACGTAATAGGCATGAGTATGAGATCACCATATTTATAAAATCACTTTTTTTGTTCTTTTTTGTACTGTTTTTAGACCATCAGAACGGCGTTGTAGTGTAAATGAGCTTTCAAAATGCATTAAAGTGCAAGTCAGGTCCAATTTCTAAGCTTTCTAAAATTGTTAAAGGAAAACACCACCATTTTTCAATATCTTACCATGTTCTTAACTCAACTTTGACAAATGAATACATACCTATCTATTTTCAAATGCATGCACTTTTTATCTTTGTACAGCGCAAATGTGTAAGCATTTAGCCGAGCACCATTCATTCCTATGACTCCAAACAGGGATGAATTTAGAAGCCACCATGTTTTCCCTATTTAAAGACCCTATTTAGTTACACGAGTAAGTAAAGTGGCACAAAATAAAACTTTGCACGAAAGTGCATTATAAGTGACTTACTGACAAGAAATTGGAGTTCGAAAACCGACATCATTATTCATCAATAATCCAAGTAATAAGAACAATGACAGACACTAACATTTTTACACTCATGTAAGCAAGTATGTCAGCTAACCGGGCCACAGCTAAATGGTAAACAGTAGTGTAACTGCAACCATAGATATGTACACTAGATGTCGCCTTGGCTACGGCAGTTCATTGGACCGAATGCGTCAACTAGAGCCGCCATCTTGAAACAGGGGAAGCCCCGCATCAGCGTCATTGTAGGCAATGGTGTAACGGAAATAAAATCACCATAAATCGTCATGAATGCCATTTTCTTGGTTTTCTTTTGGTTCGTTTCAACAGTCAGACATGTATTTAGCATTGAGTCAAGAAAAAAATGTTACGTTTTGATATTATGAAAATTTACTTTTTCTAACTATAATGCATAGTGCTAGTAGGTCTAACATCCATACGCAACACAAAAGTCCTGCATCGTCCATGAATTCGAAGTACAGGCAGAGAGCAGTGTTACCTAGCTACCTCTTATGACAAGACCCCTGTTGTAAGATTTCGGCGGGTTTGACGCATGCTTGGAACCCGAAGGCGACATCTAGTGTATATATCTATGAACTGCAACATGCGTTTGCCAATTGGTCAGGGTTTCCGTTTCTCGCGGGCAAGACTGTAGGCGGAGATTTAGCAAAGTTTTGCTTTATACGTATTTAGAAAACAGGTGGGAGATTTGAAAATAATTTTACTTATAAACGCGGTTCAGAGTCGACTCCCTACTTTAGAAGCTAATAACTTTATTTATTGTGAACTTTGCACAATGCTATAATTTGCGATAATTATAGAAAAAAAAATGCAATAAAGATAATTTTCGATAGTAGATCTTTTTTAAAGTTTAAGTTTCTGTTGTTGAAAACCATATCATGCTATGTCTCAGAATGGCCTAAAAACAACACTAGCATTCATCACAATAATGCTTAACATCTTTATCATTGATTTGAATCTAGTGGGACTTATAGAGTTGGTGGTGCATGATTTACCTTTGGCTGGTGTCCTATTCCCCTTGCTTTTAATCAAGATTTCATTAAGAAATTGAATAGGGAATGCAGACTGTTTGTAAATGAGGTCATTCTAAAATATTTTCCTTGAGCAAATGTTTTTCCAGGATATTTTATCCCCGGTCGAGATTTATGCATTCAGGGCTTTTTACACTATGCTTATGTTGGGCTCTTGAACTGGCCTTGATGAAAGTAACAATGAGTATTAATGCTGAATTTGTATTCAAAGGCAACATTCTGTATCTGATAGTGTTTTCTTTAAGCTCACCGATGATTGAATTTCCTCATTCAGTGTTAGACAACTGAATAAATAACCTAAACATGGATCTAATGTCAATCCCTGAAGTCTGTCTTGATCTCAAGATTGAATTTTGTATATGACTAAATAATTTAACATGGAAGTGGTTCTACATAAATTTAATAGCGGGGGTAACCTCTCAGCTTTCATGCTTAGATCTTCACTTCCTGTTTGGGGCCTGATTAGCAACATTTTTATGAATCCTAATAGCTTGTCCTTCAAAAATATGTCACATTTGTAAAGACTTGTTTACATGATCTATAATGTGAATTTGTAATTACGTGGAAAAGGCCATCTACTCAAGTCTTATGCCACGCGTCACTGCTTCTGCATCCAAGCTCTCTATCAGGTTCTTAAGCAACAAAAAATGCTAATATTATCCCACACTGCTCTACAGAAAAAAATCACAATCCTAACCTTTATCTCCACACTGAAATCCCAGATGACCAGACAGTTTCGTCTTTTATGAGTCTGGGATGCCTGGAGAATTTAGTGTGCTCTGTGAGTTTAAAAAAAGTATAGCTTAAATGCGTAAAATGAGTAAACGGGAGTCATAAACGGCTGTTGAGATTGTATCACTTGAAATATCGTCATTTAGATGTTACTGAATGTTGCAGATGTTGAATATGGTCACAATAAATGGTTTCATATTTGGAAATGGAAATAGACAAGCATTGATAAGTTGTCAAGTCTAGCCAAAAAATGTAACTCGACTTTTGAACCAGTGACTGCATTTTAAAGGTGCAGTGTGTAATTTTTAGAAGGATCTCTTGACAGAAATGCTAAATAATATTCAAAACTATATGGTCAGGGGTGTATAAAGACCTTTCATAATGAACCGTTATGTGTTTATTAACTTAGAACGAGACCTTTTTATCTACATACACCGAGGGTCCCTTTACATGGAAGTTGGCATTTTGTGACACCATTTTTCTAAAGAAGCCCTTATCGGACCAATTTTTTTACTAAGTTGATTTCGACGATGACATGTTGGTCTGGTGGTGGCTACTGTAGCTTTTCTATGTGTTTAAAAAGCGAGGGTTGAACAGTGGACTAAGCCGTTGGTTGCAATTCGCAACCTCACCACTTGAATGCCGCTAAAATTTACACACTGCACCTTTAAGTTGCTTAGCTTGTTAAAAGGAAATAGTTTTAGCGCCTGTGTGGATCGAGCAGCCTTACTAAATGCTTTAGAATGGGGATGCCACTGGTTCAGTAATAGCTATCTTTTAATGGTTTTGTGTCTTATAGCCCAAATGAAGAGACTTGTTCTCAAAAAATTCCTTGAGTTTGTCTTTGTCATAAATGCTTCATTTAAATCCAGAGGTGTAATTCAAGTCTGACTCTATATTGACAGGTTATTGTGAGACAGCACAAGATTGAGAGACGCATTAAGGTTTTCCATCAAAATAAGAAGTCATTCTCACAGAAATCATGAATTGAGGTGAAAACAGTCCCTTAGTTATGTGAACCATAAGCCTGAGCCTGTTAGATATCTGCCAAACAAAAGCCATGGTTTTATGGATTCAAATAGAATCAGAATATGGGTAAACATTTTAAAAAACGATCAAACTGGAAAGATAATTCCCACAATACAAGCCATCCCTAAATTTATCTAAGCTTTTAATAAAACATGACTTGGAAACATTACACACTATAGACTGTTTATACTAAAACAGTTAAGTAAAAATTTTTTATTCATATTAGTTTATCAAATTTAATATTTGTTCACCTTTTCTGTCCTTCTGTTTCAAAAAGCCTTTGATAATTTGTAATTAGTGTTTTCCAGACTTTCAGCTGCTATCATTGAAAATTCATCAGAAGGAATTCTCAATGTGTGTCCCAGAGTAAATTTGATTGTGGAGCATATGCAGAGCTGTTTGATTGGCCCAGAAAATATGAACAGAACAAGCCGCCTATAGCCATACTTTTCTTTCCAAATCATGGTTTCCTTCCCAAACAGCAAAATTATGACAAAACCAAAGAAGCTATTTATGACTTTCTGTGACCATGTTTATTGACAATCTAGGGGTGTGCAAGAAACCCTTAAGGTAATAAAAACAATACAGTTCATTATGTAAGGTCTTTATACACCACTGATAATATAGTTATGTGTATTATTTTGCATTTTTGTCAAGAGCTCCTTCTAAAAGTTACACAATGCACCTTTAAACCATGGCTTTAAACGTTGTCAGCCGGACCAACCGGATCAGAGCATGTAATGATGTGAACAGTATGTGTGGGTGATTCTCACGAAAACTTGGTTTTAAAAATGTCAAGCATGAAAATGTAAAAATTGCTTAAAATTTACTTTTTTTCCCACCAGACATTGAAAAACAAAGTCTGGAGTAAATGGGAACATTAATTTAAACACTTTTACTTGTCATTTAACACTTTTTGTAACATAATTTAAAAAATTAGTCCTAAAAAATCTCATTACCGCAACAGTCAGAAAACATCAACACTGACATATTTTCAAAATGACATGACAAACCTGAAAGAACATAATTTGGAGATACTGCACATGCATTTAAAATCAAAGTATTATGCGTCTATTAATTAAATTAACATTTAATAAGCATCGGTTGCGGTAATGATAATCAAAATGTCGTGTAAGCATTCTGACAAGACAATATTTCAAATTAACTGTAAAAAAATGATCTTACCTGGTAGCCATCTTGAAGTAACTGGTCCATGTGCTTGGTCACTCAAAATCAAACTTTATTAAATTTCTGTATGTGTGCTTAAACTGTTCTCAAAAAGTGTTGCGGAGGATGAGAACATCAGGCATGGACACATCATTTTCCTAATTTTTCTTCATTATTATTATACATGAATATTCAGTAAATATTTTTTCTGTCATCTAAAGTAGTCTAGCAAAACATCCATTTATTTTTTTTCTAAATATTTTTGTGTTAATTTGATTAAATTACAACATAACGCATGTTCAAACACAGCCGGACACATTGCGGTAATGAGAATTTCAGCAGAAAATGAGATAAAATTGACAAATTATAAATTCTTATGTTGAAATCACACATTGTGCAAGGTAGAACACAATATTGTGTTAATTCTGATGCTTTTTAATATTATAATATTACACATTTTATAGCTAAAATCATTAGTGCCGTGGTGTTTCAATGGTTTGTGAGAATCACCCATGTGTGAGTGGCATCAGAGAGGGAAAAGACATGTTGTTGAAAATGTTATGCCATTTTGCATATGCTATATAATGATCTTGTTAATTATTTCTTCACATTATGATTGCCAATCAAAATTCTTGTTCTCGAACTCTTCGTTTCATAGCAATGATAGACACTCTTGACTTGAGTAAGCACTCATTAATGTAGTTTCATTCAAATCAAGATGCCAGAAATGCTTTTACGTCTTTTAAGACTTTGTATACATAAATCTATTGATGTTACCATCTGCATAAAGGGTTGGCCAAAATAAAAAAACAACCTTTTTGCTTACCATCATTTATCAGAATATCTTCTTTTGTGCTCAACAGAATTAAGAAACTCATACAGGTTTAGAACAACATGAGGGGGTGAGTAATGATAGGATTTTCATTTTTGAGTGAACTATCCCTTTATGCATGTATCAATTAAGATTTCACCATGTTTATGTTCTATAATCAAACACACAATGATCATATAAAAGGCAGAACAAATTGCAGCGTGTACATGTGTTTTAATACAGTACTGTTTTTTTTAAACCTTGTGTTCACATCAGAGGATCAGATTAAGACACACAACTATAGCAGGTTAAACAGCCGGACTTGTTTAAGTCAGTCTGACTTCACGAATGGTCTTCAAAGAAGGGAAGATGAAATGGACATGATGTGTCTGTGATGTTTTTGGGTTCTCTTGTAACTGACACGATGTTCAGTCTCAGCTGTCGTCTCTGATATTTCTGATATTAGAAAGTGATTGCAGCATCAAACGATTCACTTCTTTGATCTGTTCTCAGATGTGTATTTACTGAGTTATGAAACGCTTGCCGCCCTCTGACCTGTGTGAACTGCTCGGACTGTGTACTGTACTTGAAGTTTACTTTGGAGTTTACACAGGATAAATACTTTTCACTTCATGTATTTAAAGGTGCAATGTGGGACTTTTACAAGGATCTCTTGACAGAAATGCAATATAATATACATAACTATAATATCAGTGGTGTATAAAGACCTTACTTAATCAATTGTATTGTTTTTATGACCTTAGAATGAGCCGTTTTTATCTACATACACCGTGGGTCCCCTTACATGATAGCCACCCCTTTGCGCTGTCATGTTTCTACAGTAGCCCTAAAAGAATTGTATATTCTTTTATGTTCTATAGATCGCGTTTTGTCACTACGTCGTCTCAGACGATGACTTGTTTGTCCTTTGGCGGCTACCATAACTTCACTATGAAGAGCTGTGGTCTGCACTGTTGGTTGCAATTCACAGTCTCACCCCTAGATGCAGCTAAAAGTCCCATGTTGCGCCTTTAAAGGAACAACATGCTGGGTGTTTGCGTCATTCTTTTTGCGCCTTGTATTGAAAGATAAATGTACAAGGAAAACACCATTGTTTTAATCTTTTTTTTCAGTATGTCCACTTAATCTTTGAACAGCGCATTGTGAATGTGTTAGCATTTAGCCTAGCCCAATTCAGTCACAGGGCTGAATTTAGAAGCCACCAAACACTTACATGTTTTTTCTGCAATCTAAGTGCTCTTCCGCCATACAATTTGTTGTAAAAAATGACCACGTTTTGTTTTGTGCCACCATATTTACTCTTGTAACTACTCATGTAACAGTCTTTAAATAGGAAAAACATGGAAGTGTTTGGTGGCTTCTAAATTCCTCCCTGTTTGGATCCTAAGGAATGAATGGGGCTAGGCTAAATGCTAACACATTCACGACGCGCTGTACAAAGATTAAGTGCATGCATTGAAAAAAAGATAGGTATGTATTAATTTGGTAAGAACATGGTAAAATGTGACAATAAAATAGGGCACTTCTGCAGTGGCATCAGTTACTGAAAGTTTTTCCATTTGTGAAATGCTAAATCCACTAGTTGTCAATATTATAAGTCCAAGAAAATTACTATACTGATCAGTGCAGCATAGACAAATATTACTAAGTGCACCTTTATGTAACATCATAGCCTTTTTTTGCATGTTTCAGTTAATCCCAATAGATGAAATTAAAAACCCTTATGCATCATTACATTTTCTAAAAGTTTATTTGCATATTAAACTCTTGCCTTTCTTCCACTCCTGTGAATCAAAGACTGTCCTGTGGTGTAGGGTGTAGTGTAGTCTGACAAGACTATAGTGTAGATTCTCAGTATGCCCAGAATCTCAAACACTTTCCCATCATCACCAGGTGAGAGCAGGAAGCACTGGCACTTCCCGCTCTGAGATCATCTGGCACCATCTGTCAGACTCATGTCTTGGAGCAGCTACATCAGGAAGAGTGTTGTAAATGTTTCATATCGGTGTCTCATTATGTATGCCCTTTCTGAGGCCACAATGCTACATAGACACAACGAACAGCGCTGTCTGCCTTACTGCTGTAATGTTTGAGTAGCATGAAACTTAGATTGTGAGATCAGGCCTACCAAGAGCTATGTGTTTGTGTTTCAATGAGACTCTGTTTACACTTGGTATTAAGATGTGTTTTCATCGATCGGATCACAAGTGGACGAGAGAGACACATTACGTTTACACCTAGTATTTAAATCCGTCTCTTTTGTCCACTTTCGACAGCTTCTGTCCTGAATACTGTGAGGGGGTGGTCTGTGAGACGGTGGGCGAGTCTCTCTGCTGTCATTCAAATGCGAGCGGGAGTAATTATAAGTTCATATTAGGGATGTCAAATTATGCATTTTCCCATATTCGATGGTCATTTAAATTGACGATCAATCAATCGAATAATCGTTAACAGTAATAGTGCAATAAGCCATTACAGCAGTGGCATATAGTTAATTAC
Organism: Misgurnus mizolepis; assembly: GCA_025389145.1. NCBI lineage: Eukaryota > Metazoa > Chordata > Actinopteri > Cypriniformes > Cobitidae > Misgurnus > Misgurnus mizolepis. The sequence goes on along the minus strand of JAIFKI010000006.1, from coordinate 32,729,812 downwards.
ATGAAAGTGTGCGTAAAAACTCCAGCTTCCTCACGCGAATTAAAAGATTTTATTTTGTCTAAATAATATGCTAGTGGGATTGTAAAATGAGTTAATGTAGTTGGTGTTTTGATAAAAATCATCAATTTAATCTCGTAACGAAATATAAAGACTAATAGACACAGTAAACTCCGCCTCATAACGGGCACTCCGCACAGTCCCATGCATCCATGACAAAATAAAAGTTTCATTATCATCAAGTGTTATTTTTCTAGTTGTTCACCTCGCTTTCTGAGTCGTCGATACACCGCTTGTTGTAATTATATCCAAGAAACACACGAAAGGGCACTTTCCCGTCGTTACCTCAGCTTTAGACCTGCAATGTACTTTCAGCAAAGATGCTTATGTTATGAAGACTTCAACCTTCCATTAGAAAACCCGCAACAGTGTTTAGCGTGTAGCGCCTCAGTTAGTCATGATGATGCATAGTGCATTATATGATCATATTTGAACCTAGATTCTTAATTCTGCGTATGGGGACCCACAACAGTGAATTTCTTTATTTAAAGGTAGTGTGCGTGAATTCTTGCGGCAGCTAGTGGTGAGATTGTGACATTGCAACCAACAGCTCATCCTTCAATTATAAAACGCATATGGTACTGCCACAGAACAAACATGTTGTCATCTGAGACAAAGTAGGGATTAGGGGTGGCACGGTCCATGAAAAAAATTCGAACCGTTCGGTTCGCTTGTCTCGGTTCGGAGCGCGTGTGTGCCGCACGGTTCAACGGTTCATGGCATGCGCAATGTAGTCTCATGTCCTGTATGTGACCTCAGATAGCGTGTTTCCCTTTCGCGCGAAAGAAGAGGTGACTGGTTTGGAGTATTAAGTACTGCAGGTTATGTTATGTGTAGAAATGGCAAGTGGGTGAGAAAAGGAAGTCTGCCCGCAGTTGGAGGATGCGCCAGCGTCGTATAAGTTTGGTGTGTGGAAACATATTTTTATTTCATGTTACTTATGATGACAGCGGAAATAAAACAATAGATTGAACTGCAGTCTATGGGTTGAATGTGCTCGAACAGCCACAGGAGACCGCCTTCTCTCCGACCATTTATCTAATCTGAGATACTGAAAGTTTTACGTCTTTTCGTATTCAGCGCTATTTTTAGCCTTTCATTGATACAATTAAAGCGGCTGATTTCCGCGTAGTTTCATTTTGCTAGCGTGTGAAAGTTGTGCGATCTTATTTCAGAAATTTCCCCTCAAAGTAATCAGGACAGAAGTGGTCGAAAGTGGACAAAAGAGACTTCAAGAGATTTAAATACTACAGGTGCAAAGGTTATGTTTTTCTCTCGTCCACATATACTCTCAGTATTAAAGCAGCCTCTCAGTGATAAATCTAAGAGCTACACTGAAGTTGGCATTTTAATAAATGCAAGTTATCTTTGTGTGCTAAAAATGCACGTAAAGTTTATGTAGATGGCAATACACATTCTCTTTTGCCAAATAAATGAAAAGCATGTTGAAATCATCAATGTCTTCCCTCTTGCTCTATCAAAATCTCATCTGGCTTTCCTCAGAGATGGTCCCAATAATGTGCTTAAAGTCAAATTCAGTTTGTGCATGATTACATGATATAACTTTTTTTTAATACTGTATCCTAAATTATGGATAATTAATACATTAATAAGATAATACATTTCTGGAGTGTTAAAAATTTAAAGAGAAAATAACAACAAGAACCGTACTGAACCGAGAACCGTGACCATAGAACCGTGATACGAACCGAACCGAGGGTTTTGTGAACCGTGCCACCCCTAGTAGGGATGAAACCACTGATCTATATAAATGACTGGATTGCGCATAGAACGCTTGACGTAACTGCGTGATTTGAAGCCAGCGCAGAGTTCGAGCCGCCATCTTGGTATACCCAACCGGCAGAGAGCGCCATTGACTTCCATTCAAAATCATGATCAAAATTTACCGCCTTTACAGCGTATCAGTTACACAAGGTTAATTTTTAGGATATGTGTACCTAAATTATTTGTTAATTCTGGTGTTATTTGCAATGTTTATGTTTTAATCGGGCAGGATAATGGATTTATAAAAAACCGTTAATGTGAGTGTGTCTGTTGCATTTGTTAATGACACGGGTATAAATAAAGTTTTTTTTGACATTCAGCTACACTGTGACGGTCAGCGTTATATCTCTAAATAAGTTTAGGTAACTTGTAAGTTTAGATAACATAATTACAAAACTAGCAAATTATTGCATGCACATACGGTACAAAGCATGATTATTTATTTAGATTTCAGAATGAGCACGTTTATTGTCATTAATACTAAATATGCTGCGGTCTGTCTGCTGATCTGATACTGTAATAAAGATGAATGTATAATAACTGTTTAAAACGCAAAATTTACAACTTTCAGTAAATAACTATTTACATGCTTTGGACGTTTGTGTTGTTATAATGTACAGGGTAACTTCACATATAAAAACGAAGACGAGTAAAGTGATGTTTTATCATTAAAATCCGATAACGTCCATTGATTTAATAGAACGTTTGGGTATACCAACATGGCGGCGCGGTGGCTTCACAAGTGTGACGTCATGCGCAATCCAGTCATTTATATAGATCAGTGGATGAAACGCGCCTTGTAGAAAAGTTTGTCTGTTTAGAGCTGATGGCGACTTTCATGTAAAGGGACCCGCGGTGCATTGAGATAAAAACACTCATTCTTCTAAGGTAATAAAAACAATACAGTTTATAATGCAAGGTCTTTATACACCACTGATAATATAGTTATGTATATTATATTGCATTTCTGTCAAGAGATCCTGCTTAAAGTTACACAGTGCACCTTTAATACACCTGATTTAAACTGATTCATTTGCAGTCAGCTGAATGAATTTCCAGGCAGACATACTGTATTTGCACTGCTATGAGTCTCCAAGACACAGATGTTGGTTATTCAATGTTTCTTGTGAGGTTTTTTCACTGCATGCTTGTTCATTTAATCCATTCTTACACAGATGTGACACTTTGCCGTTGTCTCTTGTTCACTAAGAATCTTTATGCAAACCGAGCTGTTTTTTGTTTGAGGGTACTTAAAACTTGTGAAATTGTGAATCGAGGTATCATTTTGCCCCCATCCAGGAGACCTTGTAATAAGTTTGCACGTATCAGGGTCATTGTACTCTATAGGGTAAGATATTCTTGTGGGCGAAGCTTAGAATTATTCAGATCTTTGTAAGATGTGTTTCGGGAGTGATTCAAGTACTTAAACCTTTTTCTTTTTTGACAGCTTGAGTGTCTATACAACACAGAACTAAAAGAAACAAACAGCCGTCTCATGAGCCATAATCAACTGAGATTGTTCAGACATTTTAGTTTGAATAATTTTGTTTTAGTGTCAGTATGGTAAAGCCGGTCCTCATGAGGAAATTGTTCTCAAAATCGAGTGAACAAATAGTTGGTGTAATGTCTCTGGATGGAAGGACAATGACTCTGCCTCATCTCTGTTTTTCTATGACGTGGAACTCACTTTTGGGATCCTAACTGTTGCCTGGCAACTTCCATTATCAGACCGCCCATCTCCTCAAAGAGCTGCTCGAGTGGAAAAGTGAGATGATGAACAGGTGAAGAGTGACTGGACGGTTTTGCGGTGAAGAGTTTGTGCTGAATAATTTTAGGATAACGAGCCGATAAGAGGAAGATTGGCTGTCAGGGTTGATACAAGGATAGACTTGCTTATTTAACAAAATTATTTTAACGTGTATATATAAGAGCTTTAGAGAGAAAGTGACAGTTCGGAGAGCTGTTTTGTGTCAAAGCTGATTTATTTTGCATTATCCTGCAGTCCCACTCTTAGTCACAGGAGGCCACCAGAGACTCTGTTTTAATTGAATGCGCATTAACTTCTGATTACAGATCAGTTATTTTGAACACAGATTACCACAATGAGCTGTTCGACAGCTGGTCTGGGAGCATTTATACACCAGCAGGAATCTCAGTTATTTCCAGTTTGTTCCTGGATTTTGTGACAAAAGTCAGGAACACATTCGCACACCTGCCAAACAACACAAAACTGATGTAGGATCACTTGTGTATTTAATCAAAACGTGTAGAAATATAGAAATATGATGCTGTGCAAATTGAGCACAAACTTTTGTCAGTTTAAAAAGTTTGAGGGTTGAATCATGAGCATCCAGGTGTTGAAATGTCCCTGCGTACTGTCCTCTAAGAATTGCCTTTTGTACTAAACATATAATAAAACTTTGTTTTCCCCGATGAAATCTGTGAAGCAAGCGGCTTATGCACACATAAATGATTCATGAGCACTTGAAATTTTAATTTTAATGCTCTCGAGTGAGTGAACTGCAGGCTTTTGTGCATTCATTATTTATTTGTACAATGACAAGTAGCTTTCCTGTATGTAGTGTCATTATGTGTCACATAGAAACACTCAGCTTTTCATTTTTATCATACTTTATTATTCTTCATTTACCTAATAATAAATGTTGCAGTCTCTATACTTCATAGTTTTAGTGAACTTATAATGGCATACATATTTGCAAACGATTTACAATCTTAGGCCACTACCAGCTTTGTTGTTTTAAAATGAGTTTTAATGACCATCCATAAATATTTTTGAATCTTTTATTAAGATACCAACAGAAAATAAAAGCACAAAATAAAAACTTGGTGGTCATATAGATTGAACCTAAATTGTTAAGTTCATCAAACATGGAGTTTGTGTAGTGCAACGGTTCTTAAACTTTTGGCCTGGGGGCCAGTTTTATGATATTTTATATTGATAATACATTAATTTATCATAAATTCTGTGTAATTAAACCTCAGAAAAATAAGGTTACTAACCAACAGCAATACGTTGTATACATAAAAATGTTTTGTTTAATTAAAATTTAAACTCAAGGGGGGGCCACTCGCCGAAAAAGTTTGAGAACCGCTGGTATAGTGTACTTGAACATTTAAAGCTGCAATCAGGGAGTTTTAGTGCCATCTGACGGTGAGACTTTGAATTGCAACCAGCGGCTCAGTCCAAAGGTCACCCGTCCTTTTTGAAACGCATAGTAAAGCTACGGTAGCCGCCACTGGACAAACACGTTATTATCTGAGACAACGTAGTTGCCCAGTTTAGGGCTACTGTAAGAAACAAGATGGCGATATCCATGTAAGGGGACCTGTGCTGTGTGTAGATAAAAACAGCTCATTCTAAGGTAATAAAAACATATCAGTGTTTATTATGTAAGGTCTTTACACACCACTGAAAACAGTTCTGTATATTATATTCTCCTTAATTTTACACATTGCACCTTTAAGTTCACCTGGTGTTAAACGTGGTACGGTGCCTTCGCAGAAAGCTATAAGTTACAACTAGGGGTGTAACGGTACGTGTATTCGAACCGGACCGTTTCGGTTCAGGGCTTTCGGCACGGTGCGCACGTGCACCGAAAGGCCGAATGCATTTTGTGTGCGCCTGTGCGGAACATAATACGTGCGTTTCCGCACGAACATATTAAGTGGCGGAAGTCTCCGCGTTCAGCGCAAGTCTTCTGTCAAACATATAACATAATTCGGCCCGCAGAAAGATTTTTATTTACTTAGTTGTATATCCGTTTGATTATTGATGTAAACGTTTACGTGTCGTATCTAAAAGCGCATGTTAAACGCGTGTCAACGCGCTGCTTTGTTCTTTCAAAAGTGCGTTAGAGGATGCACGTCTTTCGTTGCTACGCATTCATGAGACGCACTTTCTGTGACAGCAAGAATAAGGAATGCGTGATCAGATTTTTCATCTGCATATCACGTCAATCATATCATTGTCACAATGCGATCAGCTGGTCGGGACAGAGAAGAGCTGTAACCCGGGCTTACTCAGCTGTTACTCAGCTGCGGAGGGGTTCGTAAGTAAAGTCACAGCTTACATTGACAACACAAGCAAAGATTAGGAGAAACGTGCAAAAGATCAAAGATGGCTATGTATGCAGCTCACTAATCTCAAAATGAGTGTATCATCATGTTGCTTGCTATGCAGTTACACATAGAGCAGTAATATTATTTTTATACAGAGATGGTACATAGCCAATTCAATTCTGTGAGTTAAACAATCCAAAATAAATCAAAACAGAAAATTTTTAGTGGCAAAAATGTAGGCTAATAGTTCATAAATGTATTCAGGAATTGAATTTGTTAGTTCAAGGTTTTAGTAGAAAAAGTTTAAGAGAAGGTTACCTTCTGTTATAAAATAATGTAAAAAATAACTTTGCAGTAGTATTTTATTTATAATTTTTTCATTTTATATATATTTTATCTGTTATATTTTAATAAAGTGTTTAAAAAAGTGTAAACAAATTGTAAAAAAAAGTTTAAAGTAATAAACAACCTGCAGTTTAATGTTTGCATTTCTCCCTTACTGTACCGAAAATGAACCGAACCGTGGCTTCAAAACCGGGGTTCGCACCGAACCGTGATTTTTGCGTACCGTTACACCCCTAGTTACAACAAAACAAATATCTTAACATATGTCAGTGCCATTGTTTTGTCTCAAGATACACACCAGTATTGTTTTTTGTTTGTAAAAACTACTTATGTCCTATAAGACCAAGTTCTGGATTAATCTGAACCCTGTCTGGGAAAGCACCCCTAAGACATTGTTACCATGATTGTGGCTCGTATTCTTTGACCAATCTTAAATCCAAGATTTTCAGGTGCAAACTGTAAAAAATCCAAACATAATAAAGTATATTGAACAAAGAATTTAGTCAAAGTCGTCCATTCATTATTTTAAGTATACTGACTAGATTAGCACTCAACATGTTGATAACGAATATTCATTTGTTCACTGGACTTAAAGGGACAGTAAGTAGGGTTTTAAGTGTTTTATTAATCAAAATCAATGTCTTTATTCATAAATATGTCCTCATTGGTGTCAAATGACTTCTGCCAGTGATCTGCATCTGGTGTTAACAGTTAAGGACAATGTATATAATATACGGTTACTGAAATAATAAAAGACAGTTAAATAAAAACTTAATCTTTTAAATAGGGTGGATTAAAGTCCCTAGTTGAGTAAACTCTGTTTTTGTTGATTGACTTGCTATTTTAAGTTGGCTCAACAATTTTTTGTATTTAATTAATTTGGGTAAACTACTTGGCACAAAAGTTGAGTAAACAAGAAAACCGGGAAACGGATATATTGATCGATCTGTAATTTCCCATTGCATTATGTACTTTTTATTTTTAAGCAGGGCTCAACATAAAGGACTGCCCGTTGCCCGGGGCAAGTGTGAGAGATGTTCGGGCCAGTAAAAAGAATTGTCACTTGCCCGATCGGGCCAGTGCTCCATCCTCAGTTACTAAAATATATTTTCATCAATGTATATTATTTAACATCTTGGAAGCAGACATTTGCTTGGGTAAAACACGACGAAAGAAACTATGCAATATTTTGCACAGTTTGCTGTCAGTTTACAGGTAAAGCAGAAATGTTGGGAGCCTTTTTCCGTTGAAACATGTCTGTTGTATATGTATACAATTATTTTTGACTTTTGAATTATTATTTTTAAATATGTGACAATGACATTTTTTTATTGGGGCCAGTGAAAATTTTGGCAGGGCAAGTGAAAACCTGAACCACTGGCCAGACCGGGCCAGTATAAAAAATTATTTGCGTTGAGCCCTGTTAAGTAATGTTTAGTCATGATTCCTTGATATGTTTAAGGACAGATAACATTTGGGGCTACAGTGTGACCTCCCCTGGCACTAAGCACATTTTAAACTCCTGGCAAGACTGATATCCAGAGGTCATTAGGTTAGAATTAGAAATAAGGCTTCAATTTCATTAGGTTTAATAGAACCTGCTTGCTCCTGCTAATGCTAAGGTTGTCTTGCATATCTGTTGTAATTAGAAATTTCTATGTATCAGTGTTTATGTCCTGTGGGAGAGAGTCATGGCAGTACTCTGTTGAATTTAATTATCTTATTAATTTAAAGCACTCTCATGCATTTGTAGATAAGTTGTCACACTGTAAGGAGACCTGCTGCATTTGGATCCGTGCAGCACAGGCATCATGTGATATGTTGTAATTTACTGCTGATAGTGTGTGGGTTAAGCTGAGGAAAACTGAGGCTCTGTGTGTGTTAACATAGGTTAAATGTGACAAAAACAACATGCTTGGCAACCAATCAGATTTTAGGGCTAGGATAAGAGTTTATTATAGAGGTCTTCAATAGTGGATTTTACAGATATCGATAACTACATTTGTCCCTGCTTGCCGATCGTTGTTTAAATGGATACTGAATAAAGAACAGACATATAACAATCAAAGTGAAACAGTGGTGAAATGTATTACAAAGGTAATAAAGCAACAGTACTGAACTATGAAAATGGGTTAAATGAAGTAAATGGTTAAATAAAAATATATCAATTATATTAATAAGCACTGCAGACGACTGGTCTCTCCATACAAGAGGCGTTTAGAAGCTGTAATCACCAACAAAGGCTTTACAACAAAATATTAAACAAAGTATGTTCAATACTTATTCCCTGTTCCATTTCACTTTATTTATTATGACTCAACTTGTATACTTAAATGTTCTGATTTCTTTGTATGAATTCAATATTTGGCTTGATGACTACATCTGGTGGAAATTTTGTTTCAATAGCCCACTTAGAAATCCCCTTACTGATAAAAATGCTAGTGATTCAAATACTTATTTTCCCTGCTGTAAATACTTTTGTGAAATACTCCCATGAGTACAATTCTAATTACATAAATGTATATTATATGTTTAGTCTTCTGATTCTTTAACATTTAATGATTATCTAATCAAAATAACAAACTATATGTATTGCATGATGATAAAACAAGAACTGAAATTAGATTTTGATTTGTTGGATATGTTAACATAGCCGACAGCTGCATATAGTTTGCTTTCTCTCGTTAATAACTTAAAATATGGATAAAATATTCAGCTGGAAAAAATGAATGCAAATCATTGTAGTAATCATTGTAGTAATTGATAGTAATCATCATGACATTAAACATTTGGGTTGGATTTATCTGCATGTATTTTTGTGTAACTGTTAGAAGTACTACTAATATTATTGTCATTATATTATTATTTATTATTATTTATATTATTGAGTTTAGGGTTTGTTGTACAGTGTAACACTGTACACTGCCCCAACATATCATATGTTTAATATAGGCTATCCTTGGGGTTAGGACTGTTTCTTTGACTTGAATGTTGTTTCATGACCAACAAAAAGATCCAATAACACTGTAGACTGTAGGCATTTTATTTTTGTTTGCAAGTGTGTGGAGAACTAGGTCAGTTCTCATGACCGTATAGTCATTTAGTGCAGTCAGCTTTGCAGTATGGCACCTGTGAGCTCAGAGAATGTGTCTTGTCATCTCTTCAGGGGTCTGGAGTGAAAGTGTGCTTTAGGCTGTGTGTGTCACTCGCTCTTTCTCTCTAATAGTCTAAAAAAATTGTTAGATTTAACATTTAGCATATTTGGCCAAGGTGACATACTTCTGGCTAAGATAGATAAGGATTTGCTGAAATTGCAAATGCAATTTCATAAGCATCAAATATGTTGTATAGCTTTAGGTGTATAATTTCCAGCTAATTTGCAGGGTTTAAACCTCATTAATTTGTTGCAAATCATATTTTCAGTCGCAAGGAAAATTTAAAGGGAAAATATTGGCAGAGGAAGCGGCCCCTGATCACTATAGTATTGCTGTGTACTGTTGTACTATCTCTGAGACTTTCCTGTTGTTTTCCTGTAGATGAATGTTTGTAAATGTAGTTGGAATTTTTAATCTCTTAAATGAACATTGCTTTTCCATTATTCCAGACCCTAGTTTCCTCCCCCTATAACCCTAGAGGTGCTATATTTAAAAAGCAACAGGCATACAAAATAAAGTATTTCTTCTAACAGAAGGCTGTGCCTGACATTCTGCAGGAGCCGGGGTTAAATCCCTTGCATTTCTGGCATTCCCGGCAATTACCTTGTGCCAGTCATGCTAACAGGCCGAGGCTCAGCAGTGCACATACGGCACATAGTTGTGCTCCATGGGATTAGCAGAAGGCTCATGTGGGTCTGTATAAAGTGAGAGGGCGGCAGCTTTTGGGTTTCCCGGGCAGGGCTAAAAATGAGTTTGGCCCTCTCGGGTCAATTAGACTCAAGTTGGTGTCATTGGACCACTTTATATTCCACAAATGAACATTTTTGCTTGAGAAATTGTTGATATTGAGACCCAGGATATGTATCGGTGTATCATTATCATGCAATTTACCATCTCAAACCAAACTCTAATTATCTTTTCTCCACTCAACTGAAACCTTATTCATTTAAAAAAACTGTGCCTGGGTCCGAAGCATACTAGAAAATTAGGTTTGGATTACAAACTTGTGTGAAAATTTACAGTAAAGGAGAGAATGATAGTTTATATCGTTCATTTTATTGTGTGCATGCATTGTTATGCTTTGCAGCTTGACATTTAAATTGTATTTTGTCATGTACTGCTGTAAAAAAACTGCTTTTAATAGACATCAAATCAGTATCATCAAAAGTTGGCTATCATGGATAAGAATTTCTTAATTATCTAAGAATTTTTTTTATTTAGATTAGTAGTAGTATTTTTACAGTAGCTGTCATGGGGTTATGTTACAGTTTTTGCCAACTTTATTATTAATAATTAAAATGTATATGTTTATTTATAAGAAAATATCTATATCTATACACTATGGTGTAAATTATAGACGGTTTCAGCAGTAACAACATAAACAAACGGCTTTCTTGGAACATGCGAAACTTCCTGTAATCTTCGCTAAGAATCAATAACAACAAAGTCCTTTTAGAGTAGTTTATTTCTGATAACATGCAAAATAAACGACACTTAGATTACCTTAGTTTAAATAATAGCTAAAGGGTTTCAAAACTACACTTTGCTAATGTTACTGTGTAAAATATGTACTATATAATGTATGCAATCTAAACTACAGATCGGCTGCCAAACCTCCTATCAAATAGCAGTAATCCATGACCGCCGCCTTCCCTCGTCTTCAGGAAACCAAAACATTTGTAATTTTTGAAGAGGTATTTGTTTAAAGGTGCAATTTGTAAAATATTTGCAGTAAAATGTCCAAAAACCACTAGGCCAGTGTTATATATTTTGTCCTGCTGATTACTATCAATATCTGTAATGTTTTCAACTACTTGTAAATCGTGAGAAAATTGCCATTCAAAACATTGACACGGGGCAGTGCAGTCTCCTGTCAATGACGTTAATATCCATGTGACCCTTTGTCACCGCCTTTACTGATGTAAAAACCACATGACAACAGTGGTCGAGTTCAAAAAAAATAAAATGGCTGCCAAGGAAGCGACTGGAGCACAAATTTAGTGTAAATAAATGTATATTTTCACTTTTTACACATTTTAATTGCATTTCTAGCAAGAAATTAGTATTGTAGTTTTCATGCCTCCGAATCATTTCCTCATGAGGCAGCGAGGCAACAAATCACTGCCTTGAGTTTTCGGACGCAGCCAGTGTCGTGGACAAATGCGGAACTATGCGTCAGCGCCTGTCGGGTTACGTGCTTTCTTATGGACTTATGGATTACTTTTTACCGTCTGCCGCTGGTTGTGTCAGCAAAGACTGCTCCTGTAAGCGTACGGGCCAACCAAACGACCCAAGAAGAGTTTGGAACAAAACGAGAGAAAGAATGAGGATCAATTTGGTGTTGCATTATCTGGATGGAGAGAGCTTCGCGACAACATTTAACTAGACAGAGATTCTGATCCTGCTTGTGTTTTACGCGATGGGTGAGTTGTTTTGATTCGTAACCCTTCAAAAAACGTATGCTATTTTATTGATCACAACATTAGTGTGTAAACTGTTATCAGCGCGTCTTCCTGCGGACGATATGCACATCAAGAGGTATTGTACAGCAATATAAATGGTCATTTTAAGACACTTCACAATAAGATTTGTACTGTCAATACATTATGTGAAAAATCATTGTAGATTGTAAATTGAAAACTTAATTCTGTGCTATGTTAACCATCGAATTTGGACTAATACTGTGACATCTATGGCTAACAATTTCGTTTTGAACATCACATATAGACCTTTTCAGCGGTAACAACATAAACAAGCCGCTGTCGCGGTCCGCACGTAACTTCCGGTAAACTCCGCTAATAATAAATAACAACAAATTCTTTAAACATAGTTTATTTATATAACAAGCAAACAAAACAACACATAGATTACCTAGGAAACCAAAACATTTGTTATTTTCGACGAGGCATTTGTTCAAGAGATCAGTTTAGCAACCAGTCAGACCATTAAAGAAACGAAACCGGAAGTAAGGTTCGGATCCAGACGTGTATCACGTGCGTCCGATGAAACCATCTATAAACTTACATAATGAAATAAACAATGTCATCAAATGCAACATTTATAAGACTTGATTACCTTATCCATCAACGTGATTTCTCGTTCGCGTCTGATTGATGGCCATCAGTGGTTGAGTTAAAGACTACAAATCCCATAATTCCACGCTGCTTCAGAGCGTCATTAAACAATGTCATTTGATGTTATTGTGTTTGGCGCCATCTAGTGGTAAAAAATCTACGTATTCAACCTTTAACGCTGGTTTCACACCGCATGCGTGAGCAGCGCGTAAGCGGCGCGTGTTTTTTTCGGTGCCCATGTTAACAAGTTATGTTAACAAGCATGTACACCGCACGCGTGAGCAGCGCGTGGCAGGAGCATTGCTGAACCAGCAGTGCTGCTATCGTTTCGGTGTTGGCTCTATTTTTGCTGCGCTGCTCACGCTCAATTAAAGTGACAGTGCATTGTTTATGGTTTAAATGGTCGTGGATTGACGCAAAAAAGTGTAATTTTACAATAAAATCACGAATGTGGCGCCAAGTGTGTATGAAACAGTCATGACTTTGAGCAATTTAAAAGAAAGCAATGAAATATTAACACGCTGTTGCCAGAAGACTGCGTTCATTCACTTTCTGCCCAGCAAATGAGTCCTCATCTATCTTAATAATCTTCAGAGAAATAGATTAATCTATAAATTTAAATCTTATGCTTAAACTGTTGAAGGGAAACACGATCGACTGCTTCATGCTGTCAATCACTGAGTGAATTCTGTATTTTATTGTAAAACTTCAGAGAAACAGATTTTATAATGTGCCATGGGCTTTTTATGTCTATAATTGTGTATTGTGTCTATATCTGTCATTACATGGACCAGAACAGCACGAAAACTATGTGGATTAAACAAATCACAGTTATATAACTTACACTGACCTTCAAAAAGCATCTTGAAGAGGTTTTGCTCATAAATGCATGTAAAATAATGTAATGTGAACTTAAGATTTTTATACTGTTATTTAAACTGCACAGTATGCGCTGCAAACGCAGCCGGTGTGAAAGCACAATGGCCATGCGCAGCAAACGCTCTCCTCACGCGCTGCTCACGCTACGCATACGAGGCGTAAGAGTTCAGTTTAGCAACTAGTCACACCATTAAACAAACAGAGACCGGAACTAAAGTTACATCCAGACACATCAAGTTATGTCCAGATGCGTAATCGTGTCATAGCATGTGCATCTGATGAAATCGATTATAGGTTAAAAATCTTTGCGGGGCAAGTGTTATTTTTGTTCAGCCCTTGTATGAAGTAGACTCTAAAACTATGTCCCGATCCGATCACGTGGGCTGAAGGTTGAAGTCTGAAAACTGAAACTTATAAAATCTGACCAGAGGTCCAAAATGTTATTGAAACACACTTTGCTGTCATCAAGATTAAACATGTGACCCCTCGAACCCCTCCCCAACAGAGCACCCACAAAAAATCCCAATTTAAACCGTGTACATATGTGACCCGTCACGGAAACCAGGGACTCAAGTCGGCAGCACAAGTTTCGAGAAAATGAGAAACAAAGGTTTTTTTTTCGAAATTTGTGATTTTCGTTTTATTGCAGAATCTGTTAGTTGAGATCACGAAGAAGCCTCTCCATGTTTGAGATAGCAGTTTTTGTATATTTAAAAGCGTACATTTTGCGGTTAAAATAGGCTTGTTTTTCCGGAGATTCTAGCGTGCAGCGGGGGGCGTCATTTTTTTACATACTGTATAAGCTTGTGTTTTCGCCTACGCCCCCAAAGGGGACAGCGTGACTACTAAATAAGGATAGTTCGCCCAAAAATGAAAATAATGTAATTAATGACTCACCCTTATGTCGTTCTAAACTCGGAAGACCTCCGTTCATCTTCGGAACACATTTTAAGATGTTTTATCGTTAGATTTAGTCCGAGAGCTTTCTATCCCCTTCATTGAAAATCTATGTATGGTTTCCATGTCCAGAAAGTTAATAAAAACATCATCAAAGTAGTCCATGTGACATCAGTGGGTCAGTAAGATTGTGTTGATGCATCGAAAATACAGTTTGGTCCAAAAATAGCAAGAATTACGACTTTATTCAGCATTGTCTTCTCTTCCGGCTCGAGCGTGAAGTCACGTGACTGTAGTGACGCGCTGCCCTGTTCCTCAGACATGTTTGCTAAGTTTTTTTTTTTTTTCAAACTTATAGCCTGCGTCTCCCCAGACTGTAAAGCTCGGGCGCACAAAACAAAAGAAAAATAAAAGAAGCTGGGGCGGAACAAATAACAGTCAGCCGCATCGTACGTCAGCCGCGTCACTGACTTTATGCGGCGCCGCAGTCGGATGACGTCAAAGTACCGCGAGAGCTCTTCAAGAAATCTTACGGAGTAGTTTAATTTCGACTCGCTCTCGCGGTACTTTGACGTCATCTGTATGTCAGTTCTTGCAGCGCAGCATGAGTCCAAACACACAGAAGTTACACAGATATCGTTGTATTCTTCATATAATTGGCTACATGTTTTGTCTATCAATATTTTCCATGAAGTCATTGGCTGATGGAGGAACGAGCGAGCCATTGGTAACCTCTCTAAAGGATGTCACGTTTTCGATGGCGCTGTTTGGATGATCTATTATACTACTTCCCTATTTTAAATACAAATTTTGAAGGCGGGTTCATGTGTTTAACGGAGTGTAAGCTCATATACCCTTACATGTTACGATTTAAATAGTCTTCAGATTATATATTATATTGTATTACCAGACATTCATGCGAAATCTGATGTAAACTAGGGCTGCACGATGTGAGGAAAAGTTGCGATGTGCGATGAAATTGTTTAATGTTGCGATGACGATGTGAGTTGCGATAAATATTTTATATTTTTTCCATGTTTTAGAGGCCATTCACATGTCGCGCCTAAAAATGGGTGGAAAATGCTAGACACGTAGGTTATTGTCACATGACCTGCACGCTGCGCTTGTGTCATTCTGAAAAGTTAAAATGTTTTTGAAATACCTGGAAATAAAGAGCGCGTCGCACTGCGTGCGAGTCGTGACCACGGCGCTTCCAGAGCGAACATACATTTGAAATAATGAACTTGAGCGCGCAATAGACGCAATATATGTGAATCACCGCTTCCACAGTACCTGTGTTTGCGGCGTCATCTCTCCTAAATCCAAAATAATTCCAGCTGAAGTGCTGTTCCTTTTTACCACAAGGTCTTCGTTTGACAGCACATTTTCCTCACTATTCTCTCCTTTCTCGCCATCATTTTTGCTAACAGGCACAGCGTCGCAACTGACACTTCACAAATCAATCTGAGCGTAGCTGACTTGGGGGTTCCCCTGAACGCGCAAACCATCCGTGCGTCTTAAACTGCCTACTTCCATACTATATAGTATCCAAAGAGTACGAGAAGTAGTGCTTTTCGCCTACTATATAGTATGGAAGTATGCGGTTTGGGACGCAGGGCATGTCTTCAGGAATAAACGTGATAGGTCAAACGTTCATTACATGCGCTTACCGTTTTCCCTTCATTCATCGCGTCAAGGCTGTCTGTTGCGATGTGTTCATCGCGTGAGTTCATATCGCGATGACGATGAAAATTCGATGTATCGTTCAGCCCTAATGTAAACAATCTATATTTCACGGATTATACGCATTTGTGGACAAATATGGTCATTGGATAATCTGAAACAGACTGGATTCGACTTGTGATCCCCACAAAGGTAAAAGAGTCATGTTTATTTTTGCGGGTTGTCATTTGGTCATAAAATACTACATATGATGCTAGAACATCTCAAAAAGGGTTTTACAGGGGGTATGGCTTAGCTAAATGAGATGTAAATGAGCCCTATTGTCTCCCCCAGCTGAAAAGAAGAGTCCCTTTCGTCTCGATTTTCTCGGTTTGAGTATTTCTGAGTTCCTATATTCAAATGGCCACAACTTCTCCAAATCTTATCAGATTTCCATGTGTTACACATCGTTGGAAAGCTTAGAAACTGCACTTTCAGAATCTGTGAATAACTCAAAATGCCCAGATCCGACTTGTGTCCCTACTTTCCGTGACTGGTCACATATGTATATGCTGTATATATTCTCATTATTTTTAAGACATCTATAGTTATGCGCTGTCACAGAGTTAAACCCTTTTGACTCAACACAGAAACAGCAACGCGTGCGGCATGACATCACTTTGTTGCAGAGATGCTACAGAAGTGCTCTATTTGTTCACAGAGTTGTTGAATGTTAAAATAAGGTGAATTAAATAAAAAATAAAGAACATCCTGGATTTTTTCGCTATTCTTTATGTATGTATTATAGAAGTATCGGATCGGGACTCTGTATCGGTAGATAATCAGAATCAAATGACTCTGACTCGAGGGCAATAAAACCTGATCGGGACATCCCTAACTATTATAGTAACATGGCTAATACTGTTAATCCACTGATAGATGCATTAAAATAAGGACATTTAGGTCGTTAGCTTTGACCTTTTTTATCCTCCATTGTGGTGTTTTATTATTTATTTTTTTGTTGTGATATATACTGATTTACAGCTAAAGCAATTCTGTATGTCACTTTTAAGGTTTTAACACACTTGTATGTGCTGCAAATATAAAAAAACAATATGAGCTGTATAGATTTTTATCATACATATTTGTTACCGTTCATGATGTAAATCTCAGATACTCTTGCCATGCTGTTTTGTGGTGGGATATGGAAGCAGGCTCCTGTGCTCGTGTCCCTGGGTGGGGGCAGTTCAGTACAGGACAGCTGCCGGTGGACCGAACTGACTCTGATGACATCAGACTCGGATATTTTAAAAGGGGCCCACAAGCCAGTGAAGCGACCTTAGTGTGGACTCTTACAGCTGAGCAAAATACTGTCTCTTCGAATGCCAAGAAACCCTCTTGTTTGCTTTTGGGTTATTCTGTGACTGACCAAAATCCCTTATTTTGCCTCTGGGATATGACCTACTAGCCCTTGGTTTGCAATGCTGCGGCATTGCCCTATTCCTCGGTTCTCAACAGCCAGCTCGAGGAGAAAAATGCCCAAGTCCTCGGGCAAGGAGAAGGCACCCCAGGCTCTGCCGGAGAGCCAGGCACTGGGGCTGGCTGATCCTAAGGAAGTGGCCAAGGAGCCTCTGCCTCCTCAGAAAGTCCTCAAGATCTTCAGCATCAACATCATAGCTCAAAGTCTGCCCTTCTGTCGCAGACGGGTGAGTGAGCCCAAAGAGTTGAAGAGTTTGCCCTACAGCATGTTTGTAATGGAAGCCTTTTTACGAGCGCAGATTTTTCTTATAGTTAATTCTGTTTTCTGTCTTTGGTGTGTTTGTTTGCATTTGTAAATGAGCAGATGATGTAGTCTTGGTCAGATATGTGTGGCTCTTTATCAGTCAACATAACATCCAATCATTGATGTTTGGAGGCAGGTCTTTATTGGTTGTTTTGTATACTATACTAGATTTGTTTAAAACCCTTACACATAGTTTTATATCAGTTTACTAGCAAATTGAAACCAGAGTATGTATTTGGATTTTGAATAGAATGTACTCTGGTGCTGTTTAAAATGCACTAGGATGTGTTGGGATTGTGAGTCATTGTTTAACCTTCAGCCTTGCTGTCGTTTTTTAAAACCAACAATAGCAGTAATTTCTCAGGCACAGTCAGGAGACTCAATATAGCTTCACAGTCTATGAGCTAGACATATCGTGCTGCATTGCTGTCAGTTTAGTGCTACATTCGTAGAGCCTTAGTATATTATTCAGACAGCAATGTTTCTGATGAAACGTTGTTTCATGGTCAAATAACATTTGGGTATTCGTTTTTAATTGGATAATTTGAAACATAGATATGAAAATAGTATCTATGGTTTCCACACGTTTAACTCGACAGTCCATTTTACTATATTTACGATTGAAAGTGGTATATATGTTTGCGCAGTTCGTCACAACTTTTTTAAGAACGGGTGACCTTAAAAAGGCTTGTTGGGGAGTTCCTATTTTTAGCCCTGCCCAGGACATGAGAAAATGTATTGATTGGTTGAGAAAGCAGCTGCTCTGTGGTTTTCGGGATGATCCACCAATCTCAGACCGCAGCGGCACGTGTATCGCATAGTTAAAGCGGGAGTGGTTCGGAAAGAGACTTTACATGGCGACCCCTGTTCGATAAGGACTCACTGCAATGTTACACCTCAGCAACTGGTGTACGGTTAAACTCATGACCTTCCGGTTGTAGCCATTTCGCTAAATAAAGCCATTTAGCTTATTGAGAAAATTATGGTATTCATTGCGAACAGGGTATTCATCTTCTTTTGAGTCAGCTAAAAAAAAGAATTTCCCTCATTATTAAATCAAACTTTTAGAGATATTTCTTTTTTTAGACGTGACCATTTATGGCAACATCTATTGTAGTATGGATGGGTCTAATATCTTGTCTGGCTGGATGTCTCGTCTTGAAGCAAGGATGCTTTTGTCACACACGTTTTAACCACGTTTACTCTCTATGTTATTAAGACAAATTTAAAGGCCATTAGCTGTGGGAATTATAGAAATGCAGACAAAAACAAATAGAAAACCAGTCTATAAAAAACACCTACTTTTTTCTGGGCTGTTAGATAAACGCAACACATGATTGCGTTAGATATTAACTTTTTTCTGGGTTGAATTAACCAATAATTAGGTTTCTTCATATTTTACCCATATTTTATGTTGTTGGGATTTTTTTGAGGGGGTCGCACAGTATTTTAAGTAAATTTTCCAAGCATCTGTGCTTTATCCGAGTGTTTGTCTTGGGAAAAAATTTACTTTACAAAAAAAATTCACTACATTCTAAAGCACAGAATCATACTGTTTATTCCTTCTATATTGCATATTAAAATTGATTTAATACCCAATTACATAATTTGTATACTTGCTTTTCTTGAGTAAAAGTACAAAAGTACTTTTTTACTTAAGTAAAAGTAAAAAAAAAACTAGATGTTTAATGTACTTAAATATTAAATATAAACCACAAACTTGAAATTATGAAATGGAGTAAAAACTATGATAATATGCTTTGGAATGTATGTTTTCCAAAGAAAAACACTGATAAAATACTTTAAAATTTACTTTTATGTAGAAAGTAAAAATACTTAAAGGACAAGTTCGGTATTTTACACTTAAAGCCCTGTTTTCAGATTGTTTATGATGAAAAAGAATGGTTTTGACTGAAATTTCGACATATGTGGCTGCCCCGAGTATTTTCGGGTGTTTGTTGTTTCACCTCACACCTCTACAATGGGTGTATAGGTGCACTGGAACAATCCTTCCTAAAATGCATTAAACTTTTGTTTACAAAGAAGTGAAACTCACCGAGTGGTCAGTGGTGTTCACTGATATTATTCTCACACAAAAATCGCTGCAAAAGATGCATTCCAACAGGTTTTATAGTAGTTTTTGCCAACTCCATTGACTTGTATTAGATGTGCTGTGAGGTACGGTATTACTCTGCGCCGGGAACTTTGTTTCTATTCTTGCAATTGGCAAAGGCGGATTATTGCCACCAACTGGGCTGGAGTGTCTATTATTAAAGCTCTCAACGGAAAAATAATATACGGGTGTGAGGCATTTGGAAAAATAGGTCCACAAGTTTACAACGAATGCTAAAACACCTTTTGGAAAGCATCTTTTGCAGCGATTTTTGTGTGAGCATATCAGTGAAAACCCCTGACCACTCGGTGAGTTTCACGTCTTTGTAAACGAAAGTTTAAAGCATTTTAGGAAGGATTGTTCCAGTGCACCTATGCAGCCATTGTAGAGGTGGGAGGTGAAACAACAAACACACGAAAAAAACATATGTCGAAAATTCAGTCAAAACCATTCTATTTCATCATAAACAATCTGAAAACAGGGCTTTAAGTGTAAAATACCGAACTTGTCCTTTAAGTAGTGTCCGACTCTGAGCGGCGCATCTAGGACAACTCTGAGGTATCGTACACCGGACGTACACATTAAATAGCGCAAGCTTAGTCAGATAGCCTCTACTTCAAATGCTAAATATCGTTAGCAGCCAATCTTAATTGTTGCTAACTATTTGAAATATGATGTTATTTAATGTTAAACTATGTGAGTGGTGCTCTGTGGCGCGACAGGGATTTGAGCAGCGCCCAGAGTCACAGCGTATACCCGCCGTCTGGCACCGCCGGTGTGCGTACATTCATAGAAAATAATGTTTTGTTTTTAGATTCATGGCATTACATGGTGCTTCTTGTTCGGTGTGCAACCCCCCTTTAGAATTAAGGTAGTTGATTGATTCCTGTAATATGCACTCTTAAAATGCTGGGGTATTTTCAACCCAGCGTTGGGTCAAAAAGGGACAAAGCCAGTCATTGGGTTAAATGAAACAATTTTTTTTAATTTTTGACCCAACAATAGGTTAAAACAGCCCAAAATTTTGTATTTAAACAACTCAACATAGGTTAAATTACAACTAAGCAGATTGGGTTTGTTCCTTTTTGACCCAATGCTGGGTTGAAAGTAACTCAGCATTTTTTATAGTCTGGTTTCAATGAGTAATGTTTGTGTGACTGCTACACAGAAGAAAGAATACTGAAGTGTACATGATTGTTGAGTTGAAACTGACTGATTCACAGCACATGTTCATGCTTCATCTAAAAAAAAATTAAAGGGATACTTCACAGATTTAGCATTCAGCTTTGTATCTGTAGAAACCCGGCAGTATTACTGAATGACCATGTTTCCCTCCATCATTTCCCCCTGAGAGGAGAGATATCTGCATTTTGGTTCTGCAAAAAAGTCCTCCGATGATGCAAAAATCGTCATATTACATCATCGGAGGACTTTTTTGCAGAACCAAAATGCAGATATCTCTCCTCTCAGGGGGAAATGAGGGAGGGAAACATGGTCATTCAGTAATACTGCCGGGTTTCTACAGATACAAAGCTGAATGCTAAATCGGTGAAGTATCCCTTTAACTCCGGGTGTGCACACTGTTAATTAAGCCTACACCCTCCACTTCCTGTTTCTTCCTAACAAGATAGACATGCATCACTTGAATTTGATAATTTGGGTGTAGCCCCATAAAATTGTAACCTACAGTGAAATTCAGCTTATAGAAAGCAAAGCAGTTTAGTGACGTTGCCAACTGAATGTTGCAGTGTAGCCTAATTTTTTGATAAGCTGGTGGAGAGAATTCAAGAGCTAATGAATTCACTTCTCAAGGTCAAACTGTTAGATATCAATTACCCATGGTAATATAATCATTAGACAAACCTATCAGAGAATAAAGTGGAATGTATTTGAAGTCCTTCATTACAAAAGCGTCGTGAAAAATGAGGAACGGCTGCTATATTTGGCACTGCATCTTTTTGTGTGTAATTTCTTTTCATGAGAGATCAAGGATGTTGAGCCCTTCAAATGATAGCACATGCATTGGGAAAGCCAATTAAAATGGTCTATGTAGCAAATGTGCATGCTCCTTCTAGAAGATTAAATCGGAGGCAAAATGGGAATTTTCCTCCGGAGGTTTGTCTTTGTTCTTAATGGTGGTGTTCATTACTTCGTTTATCATCCCTTTCCTTAATTTCTTTCTGTTTAAAATCTGTCCTCTGCTGATGCTGCAGAGGATCCAAAGTGAACAGAAATAGACTTCTTAACTTTGCAATCACAAAACACGCGTCCTGTTGCCTTAAATGAGCAGCTGGTTTAGATGCCACCTTGCAGAAGCGACTTGAGATCTACCAGCTGGTCCTAGTGAATGAAATAACTTGAATTTCTCATGTTCCCCATGGGCCAATATAGGATACCTAAAACTTCTCTTAGAAAGTTCTACCAAGTCTATGAAGCTTAAAGGAGAAGCTTGTTTAATGGGAATGGGAAGGAAGTGGCGAGCTTAAGATAAAAAGACTCTTGTGATCGCATCCTAAAGTTTAGTGTCTTTGTTTGTAGTCAGCTCTTTCTGTAGTTTAACTCTTTCAGTCTTGTGCTTTCACTGGTATAAATAGCTGGCAGCAGATTTGGTTCTTCAATCAAGACATGCTGAGGAGACAAAACCCTCCATTTCCCAGGCCTGCTATAGATTCCAGCTGTTACTTTAAGGACCACCAGGAAATGAACACAAGCTGGAATGCCAGCACACTTAAATGCGTATTGCTTTTCTATCTTGATCTACTTTGCCATTTGATACAGTGATCCGGTCCTGCCCATCAATGCTATGCCACTTCCGTGGTCACCAACAAGAGCCATTTGCAACTTGAGCCTCTTGCCTCACTTAGTTTTCTTATAGCAGTGTTGTACTTTACCCAAAAATGAGTTTAAAGTTATTAACTATCCAGCAGGATGTCTGTCATGAACTTGTCCACATGAACTTTAGATTTTAAGTCTTATTGAAACATTTAGAGACACGAGATTGAGTTCATGAGATGAGATTTTTACACTTTTTAAGAAATCCTCAATGATGAAATATCTGAACGGATAACTGAATGAAATCACATAATTTTGAAAGGTTTTAACTAATCTTGGACTGTCCCTAACAATTATTTTGCTAATTAATAATGAAGTAGAGGAGAGCAGGGGCAAAAGTACCATTTTTCAGAAAAAAAAATATTTTGAAAGTTTTAAAATGTTTTAGACTGAGATTTTTTTTGCTGTGGTCAATAACACACAAGTGTGGTCTAATAATACCAGGTGGAATTTTGAACAAATTTAAAATGACTTCAGTTTAATTTCAATTTGAACATAAGTAGCGCATTGTAAACAACGGAACAAGATAGATTTTTGCATTAGACATGTTTGTAGTAAATATACTGTGACTATGACCTTGTTAATATGTAATTGCAAACATAATTTGTTGTTTATCTTTGCAAAAAAAAAATTAAATGATATTTATTTTAAATTTCTGTTTCATCAAACGTTTCAAAAGCAACTCGACAGTACAAACTTGAGTTGTTGAGAATAAAACATTTACAACATTTACATTTCAACACAAAAAAATTTAATCAAATTAGAATAATATAATTTTTTTAAATGTTACTTTCGTCCCGACAGGAACTTCTGACATTTAAACCCAATTTACTTTTATTTTGAAAAACTCTGAAAAAGTCAAACTTGCAGCACTAAATAATCTGTAGATTGATCAGTACTGTAACGCATAAAACGAGAAACACAACACGTTATAAGCAGGAAAATTTTCATCATGGTCAAACCACTTTCCAGACCTACATATGCGCATAATGACGATGACAAAATAACACAATATTTGTCAGCTCTGTCAAAAGGGATTGCTGTTAAAGATGCTGTCATACAAGGTTCCCACGGGGTTCCCACAGGTCCTTGAAATCCTTGAAAGTTTGTGAATCTTGGGGAAAAAATCATGGCCGTGAAAAGTTTTTGAAAATATACATACATAGATACAGGTCATTGGAAGTGCTGGAATCTATTTTATGCAAGAAGTTTTCTGGAAAAATTCATATTATTCCCTGTGTAGTCTGGGATAACATCATAACATTTCTAGCCTTTTAAGCAAATGTGCTTAACTGTTTGCTTTAAATGCTTATATCTTCTGTATGGGAATGTTGATTCATACAAAAATGCTTTTTTGCATAGTTGTGTTTGACACATGAAAACGTCTCGGGTTA
The DNA here is from genome assembly GCA_025389145.1 of Misgurnus mizolepis. NCBI lineage: Eukaryota > Metazoa > Chordata > Actinopteri > Cypriniformes > Cobitidae > Misgurnus > Misgurnus mizolepis. The sequence continues at coordinate 32,705,756 of JAIFKI010000006.1, read as the reverse complement.
CGTATGTAACTGTTGTTCCCTGAGAAGGGAACGAGGCGCTGCGTCTCCCTTGTCATACTTCCTGCGTCCCTGTAACGCCGTCTTTGGCAATATTTTAGATAACGATATACTTACTGGCTCCCGCATCACCCGATCTTTGTCGTTAAGCCTCACCATTGGTTGAATTTGATATACACATTCAGACACACTTACCCCTGGAGGCGTCCCCAAAGTGTATCCGCTTCCCTCCGCAAAAGGGAATTGTAACAATGTATCTTAAAAGGTAACACGATGTAACCTTGCTCTCACTTGAAATGTGTCCCAACATTTAGTCCTTGAATTTGAGAGTATTGGACCTGGAAAGTCCTTGAAAGGTTCTTGAATTTGAAATTAGCTAAGGTTGTGGGAACCGTGGTCATAGTTTGGAATGCAAATTTAGTCAGGTCTCAAACACAACATGTCTCAGACTTTATATGCATTCCCAAACAAACATTATTAGAAACCCAAACAAAAAAAAGTTAAAGAAAAAATATAATCCATGCGCTATAAAATGTTTTGCCACAAATCAACCTTAGGCTGATATTACGAGACCGTGTTCACCTCCACAAGAAATTTCATTACATTTTAATTGCTCGACTTCACACCCCAAAAGCCATATAAATATTTTTCAAATAACTTTTTTGAAATGATGTTAAAATGTTTTATTATCATTTATTCAGAATAAGTTTTCAATTATTTGCTAAAAAAAATATGCTTTGAAATTTTCCCTCTTGGCACTAGATTTTCCTAAATCTGTTGTGGATATCAAAACAAATTTAGTTTTTAGCATACTTTTTCAAAGAAACCATTATCTTTGGACATCTCTTTATTCCATAGCCAAAACTCTGTAATCACTCTCTTCAAAGTCAAAGAGTTGTCTGTACTTTCTGAAAAGTCTGAGGACTTAAAGGATTTCTTCTGGTTTTTAAAGTGATCCATGTGCTAACAATTTCACACACAAGAGCACACAAACAAATCAGTGTGGTAAATGTTACATTCTGTACATCACATGCTTATTTTAATCTCTGACTTTGTGTTGTCAGTACGCTTTGATTTGTTTTGTATTGTTTGTGTTTTTTATGTACTGCGGTTAGTTCGCTCCGTAGGGGCTTTATTTAAGACGAAGACGGGATGGTGCTTGTTTTGGTACAGTATATTGCTGAGGGGCAATGTGACACTCTCGCAGGTCTGATCATGACTCCTCTTGGAACAAGAGGCAGATTGCTGTATTTGTCATGCACCTCCTTAGCAATAACAGTCTCGGTTTACAACACCTTTCTTTTCACCAAGATGTTTTGATGGAATGGATCATAACATGATGCTCATATTGCTGTTTACCAAGGCATCTTTATTTAATTTCGGCAAAATATCTGATCTACTGCTACTTTACCGCCTAAAAACTATGTTATGCTCTTACATTGGGTAAAATATTGAACATTTTTAGGTTAATTTAAACAAACCATATTTTTTTTTTCTAAAAAGCTTGTTTTTATTCATGTTTAGACATTTTTGCAAGTTCCAGCAATTTCTTCGTATACAGCTGCATAAATATCCCGCATATTCCATCCCATTTTTTAAGAAAATGTGCCGCAAGATCAAGGATTTTTGCCCGCAACAATCACAAAAAAGTTTTTCTGGAAGTACTTATTTTTATTTTGTGCTAACTTAGCTGCCCACCTTTGTGGTGAAATACAGTCACATGTACAGCACAGCAGCTATGAAAAATCAACCCACCTGACTGCACATTTTTGTGAAAAGGCCACAGTGGTTGTCACATTTGTGAAACACTTGCTGTTGTATATTGCAACGTCTCAATGAAAAATGGTTTTATCCAGGTGACCTTTACTTGCCTTGTTGTGTATGAACACTGTAAATTCGATCAGCTGACGTGTCCTGCTCCGAATACTCATTTGCTCCTACAAAAGGATGGTGATGGGATTGCATTGCCCTTGAGCTCCAAATAACGCATAGTGAAGGCATCTGCCCAAAGCTATTCTGAGCAAGCGCATTCCAGCACTGAACAGGCAGGCAGACAGACAGAGTATTAGGCAAACAGTCTTGCATGTTGTCCATATGGGAAAGCGGAACCACCAGTAACAAACATGACTAGTTGTCAGCTAATCGGTCACGAGCATGTTGCGCTTGTAATGTAGGAATGAGAGATGCTAACATATTTTATGCTTTAAAGTATTTGCCATACTTCCAGCGTGGCCAGTCTGCAAACCTACCTACCTACCTGGCACACCCACCCAGGAACAAAAGCACAGAGATGTGCTGACATTGTTTACCAAGTTGCCCTTTTGAGGCTGTTTTTGGGCCAACCTCTATACGCCAAACTCAATCAGCATGAAAAACCCCACTGAACTCTGTCAGTGACATCTACCATGTTTCAAGACCTCCCACCTGCTGCAAGGCTGCCAAGAGGTACTGACATTTCTTGCAGAGCTGTCAGTGTGGGTGAGTGACTTTCTCCTGGCCCAGGAATGTGTCACAGACTCTCAGCATCTGCTCGTAGCCAGGGCCGTAAATGAAGATGGGCTATAACGTTTATAGTGCACATGTGCTTTAATATCTGGGATTAGAGGATGTTGATGCAAAAACTGCTTCGGCAGAAGATTGTTGCTGTTAACTTATTAGTTTGTAATGAGGCTCTGTGTTATCGGATTTGCTTGCACAGCAATGCCATTGAGAGGTGGTCCAGCACTTAGGTTAGATTGGCAGCCTCTCATGTGAGGCTAGGAGCATCAAAGTATGATCTTAAAGAGCAACTATCCTCCGGTTCACGATTTTACATTTCCTTTGGTGTGTAAGTGTGTATTAGTATATGTTAATGATATGCAAAAGGTACATACCCCAAAGTAAACAATGATGCGAGCTATCGTTTCCAACATAAATCTCTTTTCTTTTACTACATCAAACGTAGGATTGTAGGCAACAGTTTACTTCCTGGGATTGGTGAGGTAGACAAGACCAACATATTCATAATTCCTCCCGCTTTGGACTTACAGTCTGTAAATTAACTTCTTGTTAGCATTGCATTGTGTGTGAATCTTTCAAACATGGTAAGGAGCGTCACATTTCCGGCTGACGTCAGAGGTTTTCTTCTTCCTTTATTTCTTTACGCCATTCCAACATCTACGGTTATATTCATGGCGAGAACAAGTTAATCCATACACAAGTTTTATTCAGACAAGTTGATCCATACACAGGTTGGAGGAGGGACAATTTGGCATCTCCAATCTGCCTAACTTGCATGTTTTTGACCTGTGGGAGGAAACCGGAGTACCCGGAGTAAACCCACGCTAACACAGGGAGAACATGCAAACTCCACACAAAAAGCCCACCTGCCCTAGCCGGGGCTCGAACGGTGGACCTTCTTGCTGTGAGGCAACAGAGCTACCCACTGAGCCACCGTGCCACCCCAGAGAAATTCACAATTTGGGTGCAATTTAATCATTGATTTGAATCTTTGATGTTGCCTCTTTTAGTCAATACTGTTTATTCAATATGTCAAGGTTATATTTTATGTAGCTGGGTTTTTTACAGACTGGGTCACAGAAAAGTTTCATGTTTTGTTTCAGTATTGTGATGGTTTTCTGGGATGTCGACTTTTACAGTACCAACACACTCCCTATGGACCTATTAGTGCCAACAAGTATTTATCCAAGTCCCTGTTACCAAGTAACAACATTCGCCCTTGGGTCCCACCCCTCGATCCCTATAAAGTTGAACTCCATCCAGAAAGTCTGTTCAAAACAGAATCAGTCTTGCCCTTCGAACCCTGCTGTATGCATCTGATCTGTTTTGTTTGAAGTTACTGAACTTGTCTTTTAGCAGTACCCACTGTAGCAGACTGGGAGCTGAGCCCAGAATCTTGCTAAGCACCATGTCTGGTCTTCGTTTCTGTCCTGTGCGATCATTTCTCACCTTCCCTTCCCACCACTCCCTCAACCTGTCTTCATCAACCGATCTGTTTCACCCACATCAGCGGTATGGTTCAGTCTAGCAGCGAGTCGGGTGGCCTTGGTGGGACTAATGCAGCTGTCTTCATGGTTCGTTTAATCTGTGAATAAAACCGTGTGCCGCTGCTTGTGTGGTCCAGGCTACAGTTAGATAGAGATTGGCATTTCTTAGTCCAGCTCTCTGGATTGAATGAACGCTAAGAGAGATACAGGCATTTCTTTTCTCGTAATGCTTTGCATCTGCAGCGACAGGCTGACACAGATGTCAGAGATGCTGGGAGATCCATACAGTGCAACATTGCTAAACACATACATGCAATCCATAGGTATTGGATGTCCTTTCAAACCGAATATTGTTGCTGAGCTCAGAATTCATCAATGAGATCAGTAATTACCAATGTTCAATTTTAAAAATATGCAAATCCCAGGCCGCTATTATAGTGTTTTAACCAAATTTGGAAATTTACAGCACAATGGCACTTTGAGGTCATGAAAACCCAAACTTTTGAGAGTTATACTGTACGTGTAAACGGTGCACAACTCTGGCTGAACGCTACATATTACCAGGTACTACTACAGATAAAAAGTGGTGCTCCAACCCGCTCTGCTCTTTTGAATGTTATGTATGCATCTCCCATCTATAAATGAAGTGGTCCTTACCCTAGAGATTTGTGTGGCCAGGTTTTATTTGTCTCAGAGGTTTGAAGTGTGTTATTCAGGGTGTGATGAGTGCAGTAACTGTAGGAACATCACAGTGCTGTCAAAATAAACATCTCTACTCGTTTGCCCCTTTAACTTTTTTGCTTTTTTCCCTTTGCAGGTGCATCTGTAATTTTAGTATGAAAACAATGGTTGCAATAGGGCTGTGCAGTATCAATATAAGATACAAACCGCGATCTTTGAACATTTTTGAGTGTTTATGAAAACAAATAGTTGAAATGATAGTTTTGAAAGGATTCACTGACGTTTAACAGGCTCACAAATGTCGAATTTACGATTCTTATGCCATTTTTGCCACTGCATTGAAGTTTTAGCAGACACAGTGTTTGTTGCTCAGCAGAGGAAACCTGACTCGGATTCCCAGATTGATCAGGACCACGTATCATGTGGGTGATGGAGTTCAGGCATTCTCTAGCCCTATTTATAAAGGCTACATAGAAGCCTGCTGCTCATCCAAAAACATGCACCCCTACCTGAAGGTTGAAGGTTTAGAGCTCGTTGGTACATGATGACTCGGTCACGTCCTATGATTCCAAACAGTGCCGTTAATGTATTTGTATTGTAATGTGTGTTAGTCAAACCAAAACGTAGCTCCTTTAAAGTTTGTACGTTTCTTTTTGTACTTGTCAGTCCTGGAATTAATGTTATTCCACTTGAGAGATGTCGCTAAGTTAATGTTCAGTAAAATGTTTGTCCTTTTGCGCCACGCACGAATGTAACCCGGCGACGTGCCTGGTTATTAATAGGGTCCTAGCATTACCGTCAGGCTCACTGGAGCATTGCTCAAGTAATCGCTCCGTTTCGAGCCCATCATATGACCAATTATTATCCATCAAGGGTTTTGATTTAAAGCACCGAGTTGTTTTCGTACTGACTCATGCAGTATATAGCTCAGCATCATTTTTTCTTCTAGATGTTTTTAGGCAATAATTCTTAATCCAGCCATGTTGAGTTGAATTTATTCAAGTTATTCATAACTTTCTCATCCAGCACATTTATGAACTTTTACTGCTGACTTACTTAAAACCAGGTTTACTTTTAAGTTGAAAGTAAAACCTGGTTACAATAGGGGTGTAAGAAAATACCTATACATGTGAGTATCGTGATATTTTGTTTGCCAATATCAATATTTAAAAAATTAAGACTCATGGCAGTTGTTTTGTTTGGAGTTTACATCCCAACCACTAGATTCTTCCTATTTATGAACTTAAAACAGGGTTAGGAAGTACTAGCATAGGGGTGCGTCACAATTTTTTGCTAGGGTTTGCATATGGGTGATTCTCACGAAATCCACACTTAAACGATGTCTAGCATCAGATTTCTTAAAAAGCCCTTGAAGCCTTTTTTTGCACATATAAGATTAAGGTCTGAACTTACTATAACCATTATTTTTTTGAGGATTTAAAATATTTACTATAGAATTATGTACATTTTTTTTAGATTATTATCATTATCAAAAAATATCATTTCTGCAGCATGATATTACATTAAATACATGCATTTACAAACTCATGTTTCTGTAATGAGAACTAAAAAGTTGTCTAGGTACTATGACAAACAAAATTTCAACTTTTATATGTAAATGTTTATAGTATAACATTTTGCTTTTTATTTTTTAGATTTTTTTATTATAAATATTTCTATGTCAAATAACCTCAAATCCAGTCATGGACACGTTTCCGTAATGAAAATGTTCCCCTTAAATGTGGAAAAAAAACTAAATTGGTTTGTATGATGTCATTTGAAATCATCTGCAAAATACTTAATGAAGAGATGTTTGTAACTGTATGCTCTTATTTTGCTACTCTTACTTTGCATTTACTTTATCAAAATGTTTCATGACATCTTGTCCAAGTCCAATTTCGCAAGAATCACCCAAATAGTGGTGCGTCCTCAAGGACCCCTTTCCTAAATGTATATCCTATTCATAAAATATGAAAAGCATATGTACATATAGATATATACAGAGGCTCGCATTACAGTATCACAATGTATTGCATCAAGGGTCACGTCTCAAATGGATCCAAACTCTGTATATGATAATATTTATATACTATATGATAATAAGACTTAGTGAACTTGTCCACCAAGCCTACTTCTTTGCCTCTGTATGTATTCACCAGGTCATAGTTAAACCTTTGTTTTCTGTGTGTGCATGTGTGGGTGGTGCGTGTGTGTGTTGGGTGACATGGATCATGAATTTATGCATTTCTATAGAATTAAATGGCATTGAATTTTAATAAACCCAGTAACCAACCTCCCCCTGAGCGTGATTCCAAATGAATTGGACCTTTAACAGACCCTTAATGTTATTGTATAGGGGGGCCTCCTCCCTCACATCTGATCAATAGATGTTGTTATCACTCTCTTTGGGTCAATGGTTACAGCTGTGCCTCACAGAGTCCTAAAATTCATGTTTGTGCGGGACACTAAATCATCTTACTGGTCTGAATGCAGCAAACAGGGCTATGTGCTCTTTAATGTGCACTGTAAAAAAATTGCAGCTGGGTTGCCGGTAATTTACCGTAGATTTATATTTATGTTTTTTACTGGCAACATTTTGTTCATAGTTCAATGAACATTAAACATTTCCAAGTCTTTGTCTTTACAGAGTAAAACTAAAAAAACAGCATCAAGCAAAACATTCTGGGAAACAAAATCTGAAGCAAAAAACAGAAAAAGGTTGATGATGATTTCTGGTTCCCAGAATGCTTTGCATTAGGCTGTTATTGTATAGTTTTACTCTGTAAAGATAAAGACTTGTTAATATTAAAAATTTATTTAACCTTGAACAAACTCTTGCCAGTAAATAACATAAGTTTAAATCTACGGTAAATTTCCGGCAACCCAGCTGCAATAACATTGTATTTTCTACGGAATTTTTACAGTACTGCAGTGTTTTTTTGTTTTTTGTTGGTTTCCAGGAGAAGATCAGACAATGGTTGAAGGCTGGACAGTTACGCACAACATCTTTATTAAGCTTTAGAGATCAAATACTGTATAAGCATTAGGGGCTAGCTTCCATTCAATTGTTTTTTAACTGTGTCATGATTGCAAACCTTTTGCATTTCTTCTCCCTAAATTACAATGTGGCAACCCTAAATTAACCGATGGGAGGTGTCGTCCAAACAGCATTTTGTAAATTTCGTATAACTTCTCAAATATACGCTCTCTCTAATGATTTGTGCAACGCAAGAACATTGTGTCCTTAGATAAAAATATTTGTGGTTGCCATTGCAGATGAATATAAAGTAGGCTGAGAAAGTCGCATTTGCATATTCTTGGTACTGTATGTAATGTTTGATGATGGTTGGTTATGAGTCTCTCTTGGGTCAGTCTATGAAGATCAGTCATGAGGAAGGACTTCAACAATCTAGCAGTTCTTTTGATTCTTCAGTCTCCGGTTCCTGGTTTTCATCTGTAAACGTTTGCTTTGGGCTATCCAGCTTCTTTTTTTCTTGAAGAACAGATTAAAACAATCCCTTCCATTTAATTAGTGTTGGTTTGTTTAAAACATGTTTATGTTGTAGTAACTCTATGCATTTAGCTTGATAACTTAATTTTTCCAAGTTTCAGGTTCCCAGCATGCTTTGCATGGGACTTGATAATGAGCGTAAATGTAGAAATATGGTGTTTTTTATGAACTTTTAATCAAGGTGAAAACAAAAGATGACTTATTAATGTTAAATTTTAAGATTTTTTGTTATTTAGAGTTTCTGTTATGCTGTTGATTTTTAAGAAGTTTCCATTGTGCTAAAGTTGAGAACAGACTCACTGAGTATTATCTTACATGCTGTTTCAATCAAAAGGCATTTTGGTAAAAATGCCTACGGCTGGTTGTCTTCTGTAACCTGACAAGGGTTGTTAAATAAAAAAAAGTTAGAATATTTTTTAATAATATATATTTTTTAATTCATATATTTTTTTAAAGAATATTTTGTGTAAATCAGTGTCCACAATTTGATTGTATATAACTATATTATAATTTAAATTTAAAATAATGTGGAAAAATCAAGTTGGATCAATATAATTTTAAAAGTTGTTTGAACACAAGTTTTTTTTTGAGTCCAAGCAATATTTTTAGAGTGTATCCTAATGATTTTTGGCAAAAAAAGAGATAATTTTGACCCATACAATCAATGTACTTTGCTATTGCTACAAATATACCTGTGTGCCTTATGACATGGTTTTGTGGTCCAGTGTCCCAAATGGTTTGCTTCATGCTTAACACTCGACAGACACTCAAATTAAGTTACCAAGATTTAGTGTATTATGAATGCATTTACACAACAGGGGCCTGACACGAGCAGCGCAAAGATGCTTGAGCTTTGTTCCCTTCAGTCTGGACAGTAGAGGTCTGTTATTTCAGTCTCTGATCTTGCAGATTTCCTAAGGTCAAAGACGGATGACGTTGAGAGTGTTCTGGGATCTGGAGGCTTTGGCTGCTCTCTGTGTTTGGATAGATGTCAGGGGCACGGTACGACACCGCAGTGGTAGAATTGAGATCAGGCCCAATAGCTGCTGTCTCAGCCCACTGTCTCTGTTGGAGGGCATTAGTTCACTCAGCTTCATCGTTCCCTTTATTTCTCTCTTTTTTTGTAAAATCTTATTTTTTTGTCTTTTTGCTTTATAGTACTTTACAATTGTGCACATTTACATTGACATAAATGCGTAACTTAAGGTCTGTCTGTCAATCATGAACTGTTTAACAGGGAATAATGTTATTAAAGGCTATTTTACATTTGACGGTTGTACCCTTGACCTGCTTCTGTTTTATTTACATGATGGATGCTTTCAGAATCCAAAACAGAGAGCAGATCATTGACTTCACTTGGATTTTTTTAACCGAGAAATTGAAACAAATATTATTTCTAACGATGTCACAAGCCAACTGGGTATTCACCAAACTAAATTTTTACTCTCATGTGTTATTTGGCGTGTGCTGATTTTGGACTCTGAATGTTGTGCAAAATGCCTTGCTTTTTCGTTTGCAAAATGAACACCTCGGCTGGCTCGAATCCGCACCCAGAGAAGCTCTTACTGAGCATGTGCACGCCAAGCACACTTCACAGCCCCATCAGCATTCACAGACGTACCGGCCTGTTGTTTATCTCACACTAGCCTGTTGATTTACATCCCTCTTTGCCCTCAGTCATTGTGACGGAAGAGCCAAAGTGACTCAGCATGCTGATGCACTGATTCAGCTTTGCTCCATCTGTGCCATTGATTATTAAAGGCCATGCTAATAAAATGCTAGAGTCATTCACTCATTTAAGACCTACAAAATGGATATGAATCTGCAGAATATTAAAGAAACCGCATTTTATTTAGTACATTTATAATTGCTTGTTGTTTTTTAAAGTATGAAAATGGTTTAGAGAAACTTTTCATGAATATCCCTAAAACCCATAAATATGAAGACTCAGACTGTGAGCTTAAACTAAAAATCCTTCTTTTTCTTTTCTATGTCCACCCTCCTTTGATGTCCTGACTGGTTGGGCCCATGAAGGTAAGGCAAATCTTT